>VZTD01001820.1:109977-438437 GCA_013397725.1 Rhagologus leucostigma
CCGTGCGCTGCCCGCGTCCGCGCCCTTCGCGCCGCGCGCGGGGTCTCCGCGCGCTTTGCCTTGCGACGCGTGGCGGCGCGGAGCGGGACCCGCGGGGTGCGGGAGCGGGATGCGGCCGCTGCCTGTCTCCAGCCCGGAGCCTCCGCGCCTGCAGGGCGGTGAGCGTGAGTCGGACCTGGGGCAGTCCTCGCCGGGCACCTTCCCTGCGCGGTGCGGCCGTCCAGCCCGGGCTCGGCGCGTCCCGTCCCGAGTGCTGGACAGGGCGCAGCTGCAGCGCCGGGCTGGCGGCTCCCGAAACATCCGTGAGGGCTCGTCGCCCGCAACGGGAAGGCGGTTCGGGCGAGAGTCCGCCGGGCCCGTCACGGGGTGGCCGTGCAAAGGAGAAGTTCCCGCAGTAGTCCCAGGGTCAGCAATTAAACATCTGTGTGCGTTACTGTTTAATGTGAGCGGGTTACAAATCAAACGAGCTCTTGCTTCTCGTTTTTCTGGCTACACCTTAGGGACGTGGTGAGGAGGGAGGGCGGCGGGCCGGCGTGGCCGGGGAGCCGAGCAGGGGCTGTGGGAAGCGGCCGGGTGAAGCCCTGGGAGCGCCAGTCAGCTGCTCTTCCCAGCTTTTTGTGACTTACGGAGTTGAATGGAGACGACTGATTAGTAATGAGAAATCGTGTTCTTGGTAGCTGGTTGCCTGTGTAGTACTTTTTTTTTTTTTGTCTTAATTCAGGCCCTTTTATTTTTGGCTTTTTTAAATTGGTATTTGGAATCATTATTTAATACCTAACTGTAATTCCTAATTCAACCCTGTTTTAAATGCGGTTTTTAGTTTGGACTAATGCTTTGTTACTGTGACTCATAAAGTTGGTTTCAGATATCGAGATAAGATTATATTAATAATTCAAGAAGAGACTATATATACTTGACTTCCTGTCACTGCTTCGTGCACACCTATGCCTCGGCAGAGATGGTGGCAGCCAAGCAGATGTTGTCTGGAAGGAAACTAACTTCTGAGCCTGTCATGTGTTTTAAAACATTGAGAAACAGATATACTGTAACATTTCAGTGTTACGGTTCTCTTTTTGATTTATGGTAATACAAATTGCTATTCACGTTTAGGATGCTGGCAAAAAAGCAGTAGTAGTGAATTACACTACTTTGTCCATGTCTTTGTCGATGTTTGCTTACAAACCCAGTTATTTTATTTCTTATTAATTCTTTCTTTTAGCAGCTACGTCTTACTGCCAAGGCAGCATATTCTGGAAGCTCAGAGTGCAAAAAGGGAAAATGTAGTTCAGCTAGTCAGAGTCAAAGCTCTGAGACTCTTGCACTAGATGTGAATGGTATAGAGGCTATCCCCGTGTACTTGAGAGCTCAAGTGCCTGCTTGAATGGCATATGCAGAGGCAATACTTCATCTGAGTGATGGAGCCGCACAAAGGGTGGGCTTCTCTGAGTGGTAGAAATCCAGTTCAGTTTTTTCTCTGCACCATTACAACTTGTGAGTTTCAGCTCTTGCTAAACCAGAGCATTGGTTTATATTTGTTTTTTTAAAATGAACTAGAAGGTGTTGTCATGATATTACACAGTATTTTTGAGCTGGTTAACTCCTTGCATCAACTTGAATTCTAGATTAATGTTGATTATCTGGACCACTATTACTTAATTTTATTTTTGATGAATTAAAACCATGGTGGTCTCCTTCTCTCTACTAAAACTACGAATCAAAATGCTTTGTTGTCTTCTTTGTTAGAGCAGGTTTGGGAATCAAGATTAATATTTATTTCTTTAAGTGTGTTTGAACTATGGGTTATAATTGTAGATCCTTGGATTATTTATGACAGTTGTCTCCTTGTCTGTTGTATGCCTGAGGTACCTGCGCTCCACAGTGCTGCAGACTGCTCTCTTCAGTGGTGCATTTCTCTGCCCTATGCTAATTTTACCCTTTAAACAAAGGGAACTGTTGCTGGATCAAAATCTATAATGGATAGCTACATAGTGTTAAATTTACTGGGAATGTTACCTTTGTGTTCTGCGAGTTCAAGATTTGGTGATGTTAGTGAGGTTCTGTGGGATTTTTGAAAAGCCTTTGGAGGACACCCGTTCTGCTGGAAACGATCACTCAAGTGAAAATTTCAAAAATTGTTGACATTGAAATTCTGCCAGTTGCTTGTAGTTTGTGGCTGAGACTGTAAAGAGCTGGTAGTAATAACTTAGGGAGAAGTCTCAGTGGCTTGAAGATTATTCAGTTGGTGAGATCTGCTTGGAGTTGTGCCCTAAGTTGTGAGTTTTGTCAGAACAGTACTTGACAGTAAACTAATACTGCGTCACAGTAGGTTTGCATGATAAAGTTGCTGTATCATAGGATCTTGGGATCTTGTAGAAACACAAGCTAGCTCACCTGTTCCTTGTGGGGTAATGAGTTATAGGCACTGGAGGCAGAGCAGAGTTGGCATTAGGATGAAAATCTTCCTGGCCAATGACTGCAGAGTCTGTCTGAAAATGCTGCTGTGTCTGTACTGCTTAGCTGAGCTGTTTGAACTTCATATGGCCCTTATCCCTCATCTTCTAGAACTGAGCTGCAGCTCCTGTACTCCCTGATCTGATGTTTTCTTCCACTAAGTCTTCGAATGGGTCAGGGGATTCTTACTGCACAAGTTTTGATTAATACAGAGACTGAGAAGGGTGGATGAAGACTTCATGAATGGGCCTTATTGAGGGCAGACTGATTTTGGCTGCGTCTCTTACTGCGGTTGATGTTTCAGGCCTTTCTCTATGAACCGAGTTTTCATGTCTTGGGGGCTAGTTACAAATGCAGCAGCTCCAAAGAACAGGAAAGTGAGAGAGGTGGTGCCTCAGGCAGACCTGGGAGTAGGTGTCAGTCCTCTGACAGAAGTATCAAGTCTTCTCCATTTTGTTACATATTTATTTTTTCAGAATAAATGTGGCAGATCGCACATCAGTGATGCTCATCAGCTTTGCTCAGTGGTCCTTGGTAGCCCCTCGTAAGCTACATCAAAAGTGCAGAGGGATTGTGACTGATGCTGCAGTGCCAGATGCTGCTTTTTGGTGGAGCCTGATTCAAACAGGAGCACTGTTGCTTTGCTGGGGCAGGAGTAGAAACTGAGATTGATGATGCTCAGCATTGCAACACAAACGTGCTTGACCAAATGGCAATGGAGTATGTTCTCTTTTATGGGCTGGCTAGCATGGGGAACCACATGCCTTTGTCCCATCACCAGCCGTGCACCTTGTGTCACATCTGTTCTCAAGGGTGGGCTGTTCTATGTGTTTGAGATCTGTGGATTCTGCCCCTTTACCTTTTTGGAGATAATGCCCGTGCAAGAGAAATGTCTCAGTGGCTTTAGGCTGCAAAACACTAGGGTTTGAACCTTTTTGAATGCTGTCTGCTTTCATCTGCATTACTGTATGTTTATGAAAATATGTATATTTGGTTAGTGGAAGTTGTCCTATGAAGAACAGACACTGATTCAGTCAGTTACACTTTCCAGAAAGTGAGCCTCAGATGTTAAAAGTATAAACCTTGTCTATATAAAGGCTAAGCACCACTGAGCCTTCCTCTTCCCGATTGCCGGCTCAGTGCTGCCTGGCTCCTGTCTGAGAAGCTGGTGTGTCTTGGTGTGAGGTCCTCTGTGAAAAATTACACATGGGCTCTGTATGAGATTGGAAATTCAGGTTCAGGGACATGCATGTCCAGGTTTTTTTTTTTTTTTTTTCACTTTGAACAGAACAGGAAAATGTCGGCTCTGTTAAGAGCTCTTGTGTCAAGGCTCAAACTCACTTTGCTGTTTGAACTCCCACGAGCTAACAACTTGAGTTACTTCAACCTGTGTGTGCGCCATCAGAAAAGGAAATGCAAGAGATGGATCAAGTAATACCTTTTGGCCTTTAACTGTAGGGGAGCCTGCCTGATTCAGTTAGTGTTGTGAAAGTGGTCTTATTGCAGGCACCAAACACTTAAATCCTGTAGCTGCTGGGAATGGAGCTAGAAGAGGGAACGTGCTAAATGAATAAGGGAGGTGTGACTGGTGTGCTGGTGTGTTGCAGGGTTTCCCCTGAAGTGGAGCATCAGTCCCTGGTGACAGTGAGACAGAGCATGGAGCACTGAAGCTCAGTGTCTGTGTCTTCAGAGCTGTTCACTGTAGTCATTCACTTGCCTCAGATGCTGCCTCTTGGCTAATGTAGACTGGTAAAAGTAATAAAAATAGAAGTGATCCGTAACAGGAAGTACTAATCCTAATGTTTAATCATAATCAGACAAGAACTTAAGTAATTTCTCACCAGAAATGTAAAACCTAAACCAATGGATTATGATGGATTTGCAGATGTCATCTGTTTAATGCTTATCTTTTATCTTTAATACTTTGCAAACTAGTTTTGAAATGGTTTTTGCAAGGCATTTAGTTAACTTGTGAGAGATTGCTAAACAGGAAAACAGCACTTAATGCAATACTGGCACGGGAGTTTACCTAAAGGGGATGTTGACATAGATTAAATATTAAAAATAACTATTTCCTATTATTCGAATAAAAATAAGCAAAATACCCCTCACTTAGTATTAAAAGTTCAAATATTTTCTGATTTTAGGGAGTTACTTTTTTTGGTGTGACCATGTTGTCCAAAGGAAGTTGGTTATCTTTGTCATCCCTGTCATATTTTGGTGTGGTGACAGAGCTTTTGTACAGGAGTTTATTTTTCTTGGTTACAATGGTATCAGGTAGTCTCAGGATGTGGGTGTGCTGAGTGAGACATACCTCTCTGTTTCCTCTGATCCTGCCTTTGCGTGGAGCTTCCCCATTCCCCCCAGCTGACAACCCTGATCTCCTGCCCCAAGTGTGCATCCCCCTCTGTAAGCTCCTCACAGGTGGATATGCTGTGTTTTCTTGTTATGTTAGGTGCTAGGAAGTACCACAAAAATACATTTAGATTAATACAGTTTTTCTGAAACTGTAAAACTTCTTGTGCTTGAACAAGAGTTTAGAAACTGGTTCAGTTTTTGTCAGTGTAGAAACAAGAGATGTATTTAACTGCCCTCTATTCTTGAATTCTTTGAATCTTACTGTATATTCACATACATTTAAAAGAATTCAGTTTTCAAATGTTTTCAACCTCTTTGCTTACTTGCTGGTACTTTGGTCCACTTAACATCTTCACCACATTTAACTTTATTTCCATGATTCATTTAAATGAAAACTCTATTTGCCATAAGATATATTATCCAGAAAAGGCATATTTATCCATGTGTATGTTATGTGTACATATGCATATCTTATGTGTGTTGGACTGGATAAAATATTTTGAACAAATATTTGTTCAAAGCAAAACCTTAGTATGACTTCTGTTTTGTTCTAAGAAAAGACTGATGAAAAAGTAGTGACCTGGTTTTTCCAGGTAATTCTTCCTACCTTAAGAAGATAAAGAAAATAGCTCTTGAAAACTGATGTAATGATTTTAATTGATTCTTTTTTGTTGCAGGGGGAAGGAAAAACTGCAGTTATACTCTAGGGTAAAGCTTGCTTTACATATTATGTTTATTATACAGTTATTAAATACAGCACATGCATCTTACCAAGAGGTGTCTCAAATGTTCCCTTCTGGACAAAGTTTTGGTGTGATGGCAGCTATGTAATGCATTAACAGAAAAAATATTCGTGCTGGTTTCTCATAGAGGCTGTAGTGTGTGCCAGCAGTGGATAATATAAATTAATGTCTGTGTATGACATGCTGCTGTGTCATGTGGGAAAAGCCAAGTTTTTTTCTGAGCCTTGTCTGACAAAGGTGGGAGACCTGTGATAGTGGCAAGTTGAAGGACTGCTTATGAAAAGAAACAAATCAAAAGGGTTAAAGGAGAGATACATATATATATATATAAGAAGTAGGAGGAAATAATCAAGGGAAACAAAATTAACTAGAGAGAATGGTCAGAAGAAGTTGGGAAGCTGGTTTGAAAAGGGTATCAGCAAGCAAGACACTTAAGAATGTCGATATTTATCACAAGATAAGTACAGAAACTCAATCTAGGATATGCTGTGTTATTCTTTAGTGATAACAGATAGTGGCTTTATCGCTGCTGGCATGCCAGTCTCTGTTATAACGTGCTGCCTTAGGCCTGTGAGGTGCAGGAGGTTATTTGCCAGGCTGCAGTGCTGCACAGCAGGCTCGGTTAGCAAAAAACATCAGTACGGTTTGTGCACTGGGGAGACAGAGGATCTTAGATTTCTCACACGCATCCCTTTCTGCTCTCCTTTGAAGGTCAAGAGAGTTGATGAAATCATAGTTGTAAAGAAATAGAGGGTAAGGAGAGAAAGGGCTGCAAGGTGAGAGAGAGGCAAGGCAGCTGCCGGGGTGAGGGGCAGACCCCGCAGGAATTGTGGTGGTGCATTCATCCTGGCCATGCCAGCAGGAACCTGGCATTCCTAGCCCTGGCATAGCTGAGCCTGGGTTTCACTGGTGTGCGTGCTGGGGAGGAGGGTTAACTGGGAGCAGCAGCTAGCAGGCTGCTGAGAGGCACGGGCAGGAAGGACTTCCAGAGAACAGCTCCATGTTGGTGAAATAGAGGAGACCCTTCTGCTGAAGTCACGTTGGCTCCCTGACCAGCAGCTGACCCAGAGGGGAATAGGACGAGTGCCTGTGGCTGCAAAGGAAAGCCGCTGCGGTGTGCTCCCCTCTGCGTACTGCCACATGGGCAGCTTCTGTCCAGACCCGAGTGTGTCACTGCCTGGAGCAGGCAGGGAAGTCCTGGCTTGTGCACTGCATTGTGTGGGTATCTGAGTACAGAGGAACGTGTATTGTTTTATTAGATCACTGACAGTTTTATCTTCTTTAAGTTTTACTTGATATAGAGGTGTCAGTTTTTGAACTCGTTCCCACAATACTAAAATTGTACCTGTAGTTGTTTGAAGACCAAATTGAACAAAATCCCCTATCAAAAACCTTTGATTTTTTTGTTCTCCTTTCTGTTGCTGTGAAACAGCATTGCAGTACTTCCATCTCATTCCATAATACTTCATAGCAATGTTTTGTACTACCTTATATTGTATTATTTCGGTATTTCAAAAATTCTGTTTCACAGAGAAGTATGAATTGATGTGCAGTTTATCAAATGGCTATTAATTTCTTCTCCTGCACTTTTTAGTGTACTTGGCATCATCTGGAGCTACCTTTTATTTCCTCTTATTTTGCTTTGACAAATCATGTTTAAGACTTGAGGCATTGTGAAATACCAGCTGTTTGCTAAGACTTATGATGTGTAAAATGCAATCTGAACTGACATCTGTATAGTAAGGCTTTGAATTTTTATATTTAAGAGAAAGATGTTCTGTCAAAGCTCAGTGAATGCTATTGGCTTCAGTTCACCACATTGTCAAGTGAGAACATATCTTTTGGAAAAATATCAGTCAACAGCCCTTTCTGTCATCCTATACTAAATGTCAATAGTGAATGTCTTGGTAACATGAAACACTGAAGGACTATTAGTAGGATATTTGTTTCTTTGTATATTCAGAACATGAAACATTAGACACAAATTGCATACTGTAGAGGTATTGCAGCAATTAGTGTAAAAGCCACTCATGTACTATTTAAAATGCTCTTGCAGACCTACAGGTATGGTTCAGCTGTCGTATATTACAATCCGAAATATTTTTGGCCTTTACTTTCATTCAGAATTTTATTTTATAATTGGTCAATAAGTATTCAGTTAATTTGTCAGTACTTATTTTTTGCTCATTCTATCCCTGAAACTTATTTTGAATCATATAGAGACTATAGTATGATAGCCTTGTAGAAGAAAAAAAAAATTAAAAAAAAAAAAATATATGACATTGCTATAATCAAATATATTCTGAAAAAAAACCCAACCAACCCAAACCAAAAACACCCAACAAACCAAGGCATTTTTTAAAGCATATTTTTAACTGGTAAAGCTTAGCAGAACAAGATGATTTGTATTTCCAAAATCCTTAGATATGCCCTTTAATCCTTGGTACCATCAAATTTGCCCAATTGTTTCTGAGTTATATAATAGTATGTGCTGTATAATCTATACTTAGAGTATTTTGTACCGTTGCTTGTTCCTTCCTTCACACTGTTTCTACATGGAAAGAAGCCTGACAGTCAACTAAAATGGAGTGATTAGAACTTGGCCCTTAAAAATGTTAATTGTCACAGCGGTCTGACTTCACTGTTGTGTAGGAAATTTGATGCATTGAGAAATGAACATGTTATTTTGCTTGCACACGCTCTAAACCTAAGATACTGTAATAATCACAGCATCATCATAGCTTGTGTAATTCCTTGTGTTCTGCTTGCCTGTTGGCAGTCAAAATTTAAATTATACTTATGTGCTCCAGTGATTGGTTTCAAATTCCATCAACTACTGCCTCATGTGGCAGTGATGCTTTATATCAGCTGATAAAAGGCCATGAGGGCCATGGCATTTTTCCCTCTGAATTGCTCAGGATCTATGAATAAGTATGTCTGATTCCAGCACAGAGAAGGTTAAAGGCAGATGGAGGACCACACCTTCTCTGCACTAATATCCCCTCAGATTTTAGGTGTCTCTGGATGGAGGTATGGTGATGACATAGTGCTACCATGTGAATTGTAACTTGAAGTGAACACTCATTATCCTACTTATCTCTGTAGGATTTAGATCAAGCTTTGAATTTCGTTTTCCTGGAAAATAAGTAGAGTGTAGGAAACACCAGAGAGAATTTTCGAACTATTGCTATTGCCTGAAGCATCTTTCACTCTCAAAATAGAAAGAGTGAGACTCCCTGAAGTACCCTTGCAGGCTGCTGCCTTTGGGCTTATGGTCAGTTGGTGTGTGGTTAGTAGAAAAGGGATTTCTGCTAAGGTTTTAAAACCTAACTTACATTGAGGCAGCTATTTTGAAAACCTCTTCATGCTATTTTGTGGCTCAGGTTTTGCATTTCACAGTAGTACCAGTTTTGCTAAG
The DNA here is from genome assembly GCA_013397725.1 of Rhagologus leucostigma. Classification (NCBI taxonomy): domain Eukaryota; kingdom Metazoa; phylum Chordata; class Aves; order Passeriformes; genus Rhagologus; species Rhagologus leucostigma. Next base: position 118,948 of record VZTD01001820.1, read on the forward strand.
TTGTGTGAAGTTGTGTTTGGAAATATTAAGGTTTCACTTTCTCTTAATGGTTTACTCTCCATGTATATGCACAAAGCCATGGAGGGTATAAGGTCGGATCACATACTTTTCTGAATTAGCAAGTGCTTATTTTTTTAATATTGTTGAAAATTCCTGCTGAGCTTTGATTTCCCACCTTTTTTTTTTTTCCCTACTGTGTGTGTGTATCTCACTTAGCTTTTTGGATGCTTGATATGAAGTAACAATTTTTGGGCCATACTCCAGAGGGCTTGTTTGGGATATCTATGTGTCCTCTTATCTATGTTTAGTTTAACTGAATTCTTACAGCATTTTTAAAAGTGCAGAATATGTCAAAATAATATGTTAAAATCTTAAGTGGTCTTTAACAGGTGTGTAATGTCCTGAGGTTTAATGGGAGTCTTAAGTGGGGTTAACTTGAGCCATTTTGTTTTGGGTTCTGCCTGTCCTGATCTTTTTCTCCATCACAAAGAGGGCAGTGCACATTTACCCATCACAGTGCCTTGATGTTAATCACTACAAGTAGTCATGAGAAAGTTATTCAGGGTCTGCGTTCATTCAGTTTGCATTTGTGGTTGGCAGTACTGAATATGGTGATGCATCTTCTCTGCGGATTGTGTTGAGGCCGCTGGTTTCACTGCAAGTATGCTGAACAGATGGCACTCTTTGTAAAAGCTGAGGTTTAACTCCCCAATTATTCTCAGCGATGCCTTCAAGCAATGTTGTTGGTTAGAAGGACTGTGCCTCAGAAAGTGCTGGTAGCTACTGATACTGTGCTGCTGCAGGTTTTATGAAGCTTTATGGAAATGACTCCTGTAATCCTATTGGAATGCCTCTATAGTTGTATCATAGACCTATAGTTTTCCCTTTCTGCTGAAGACCCTGGTAAAATGATTAGCTGAGATGAAAGGCTTTGCTGCCTGGGACATTTGCCTGTTAATGCAAATGGTGACGGGAGAGTATGGATGTAGGGATAGCTGAGCCATGCTGTGTGCAGGGTGAGCTGCACTTCATGAGAAGCTCCTGAGCAGCACACTGGAGCATATTTCAAATTTGTGTGTCTCCCCAGCTATAATTGCTCAGATTCACAGACCCCTGGGGAATCTGCTTAATTTAAACTATCTGCTTTTCTCTTTTCTGAGCATATAGGTTTTTGTAGCTTGGAAGCCCCATAGCGCATCATGTTATTTTAAGAGCACAAGCTCTAGCAATATTAATGTAATGTGAATTATTCTCTAGTGTTAAAAATACCTGCTATGAAGTAAAAAAAAAATCGATAATTTTTAAAAAAGAAATTATAAGTTATTTGCCATGACCAATGGGAGAAACATAAGAAAACAACTAATAAAAAAGTCCTGAAACAAGAGGGAGAATGTATTATGTAGCATTGTCTCTTATCACACCTCACTAGGAAGAGGCCTGAGGAGTGGATCCTTCCATCAGTAGTATTACAGTAAGTGTGAGTTCATGTGGCCTCCGCTTGGCATCGAAGAAAGGCTGAGATGTTCTTTTTTGAGGCAAAATTGCTGTCTTGGTGGGGTTTCTCTGTGTAGGTCTTCTAAAGGTTGTTGTTATGTGAATTAAGGAATTGTTCTTTCTGGCTTAGAACTTGTGCCCATTTCCGTGTGATGGAATGGCTTTTCAAGTCTTAAAAATGGTTGTTCAAATTTGGGGCACAAAATACATTTTGCTAAACATTTAGGTTTGGAAATAACTCCTAAGTGATGTATCTTTTAATTCCAGTGAGGAACGAGTGATTTCATCTAATGTTGTGTCCAATCTAAAATTTGTGGTGAAGCAGTTCAGCAGGAAAATTAGTCCTCAAAAGGTTTTGCAGGAATGCCATTCTTGGGAGATGTTCTTAAAACTGTTTGGAAAAGAAATGTGGTAGTATTCAGTTTTTCCGGTTTTGTGCTGAACAGTATTAGAGTTTGACCTCAAAATCCAGTGTTTCAATAAAATCATGTTAAAGTTTAATGAACTTAAATGCCTTTCATCTTGATTTGAAAGAGCAGCAGAATTTGAAATGTTACGAAAAATGTAGAATTTTTCGTTTTCCTGCCAGATCTGCTAGTGACAACCTTTTTTCAATCTTCCCCATTTCTCACATTTTTCTACCTCGACTCACCTAGGTGAGTCATCATCTCACCTATCAGAAACCCAGACTGCTCTGTGATTAATAAGAAGTACTGCTGTGACAGGTCCGGGGTTTTTTTTATTATTATAANNNNGTTTATCATTCTCACTCATTTTGACTCATCTGTTCTGCAGTTTGTTTGTGCTTGTGCTCTCTCAAACTGGTCTGTATTACTTTCACCTTCTACATTTGCCTTCCCCTCCCACTTGTATTTTCTTCTCCTGCCAGTGCATCTGTTTCCTCTTTCCCTTCTTTTCTGATGCTCTTTCTTCCTTTCAACTGTTTCCACTGCCCTGTTGTCTTCACTGTTCCTGTTGGCTTCATCCCTCTGCAGATTGTCTGAAATCTGTTTCCTACATGGATAAGAGCGCGTCTCCTGCGGAAGCTGCACGGATGAGTGTGTTGGGCATGAAGGCTCCGGTGGAAGTTACACTTTTAGGGCCAGTGAAAATGGGATTCAAGGGACCAAACAGCGCTTGACCAGCAATCTCATGCTGGGCTGTTTTAAACTGCTTTTCAGTGACTACTTTTAGTAAATGGGTAAAAGTAAAAACTTTTATCTATTATTTTAAAAATTTCTGCCACCTCCTTGTTGCAGTCAGAGGTTTGCAATATATGTGAGGGTGTCCCCAAAACTGTTCTGCTGCTTTGTTCCAGGTGACGGGGCAGATCACTGTGATGGAGTGATGAGGATAAAAGCTAATTCTGGCAGCCTGCAGAGTGAGTCAGACTGGAAACTTGTTCTTTTCAAAGGCAACATCACTTGATTCCTGCCCTTGCCACCAACCTCTGGGGGTTTGTGCCACCATGCCAATGCTTAAGCAATATTATTCTGTGGTTGTGTCCTGAGGGAGCAGGTGGGGATGGGAATGGTATTTATTTTTAACCACTTCTCAGATTGATTTTCAGTGTTGCTTGCAAGGCAGAAATAGCCTGTCCTGCTAGCCAGCATGTTCATCCTGCCTCTCCTCTGTGTTGGACATTGGTCTTGGTGGTTTGTGTCTTTTTCCAGTAAGTTCCACTTCCTTTTCAGAGGCTGATAGACATGATAATTATATTTCTGCTTCCTAGACTGGAGGTGAGAAGGCCATTTGCACTCAAAGTGAAACAACCACTACACTGAGTATCTGTATTGTGAGATACAAGCGTTCGCTACGCAGTGATGTCCTGAGGGCTTACCTTGATAGCGAATAGTTTGTTTCTTCAGGTTTCTGCAGTTTTGCTTGCTTGCAAAGGGGGTGATGTCCAGCTGGTTATTCCATGGAAGTGGATGTGCTGTCAATGAAAACTCAGGAAGGTCAAGGCATCAGTGGCCAGTAACTGTTCTGTAAATGTGCACCTTTTGTCTAGGTTTGTTCACATTATTTCTCTGCTTGAGGCTGAAGCAGTTCAATATTACCATTTGTGAGTTATTTTTTTAAAGGTTCTCATGGGCCTAAATGAAAATTTTTTCATACAGTTTCTCGGTTTAATGGAGAACATACATGTGAAGAGTAATTATTGTGATGCTCATCCCTTTATGCTAGTAGATGTTACGGTTTCATGTTATTTGAAGTAGTAGAGCAGCTTTAAACTATTTGTTTCGTGGGGAGATACTGATGAGAACTTAATCCAGGTCAATGATTTTTTTACTTTAGTACTGGATCTTAATCCAGGTCAGTGATTTTTTTTTACTTTGATACTGGATCTTTCATAACTTGTGAATAATTTGCCTCAGATACCCTTTCAGAACTGAAATATGCTGCTGTGAGGAAGTGGCTTTTGCTTAGTTTTCTATCATACTTTCCTCATGAAAGTTCTCATTGTTAAGTCTAGCCTGCTTTTATGCTTCCTTTAACTTTATTCACTGTTTATAATTGTGAGAATTATTTTTAACTAGGGAAATTCATTTTAAAATTTAGTCTACTCTAATTTAGTCATATTCTTTTCCAACCATTATCATTTCTCTGTATTTACTTATAAATTATTAGTGTCCCAAGTGGAAAATAAACTAGAGATCTTGAGTGACTACAGTTTTCGCTGGAAGAACACATGATGGCCAAATAATTTGTGTGTTGGGTTTTTTTCTCCCTCTCAACTGGCTTTGAAATGGGTATGCTTTTTTTTTCATAAAAACTTTTAAGTTTTCACAACAGTAGGCATTGACAAAAAGAAGCGATTTCCATATTGCTGTGTTAGGAGGCCCTTGGATTACCTATGCATGTTCTTCAGTGTCCTCTATTGCATACAAGAAATTACCACATTTAGCAGACAGTAACTTGACTTGTTTTGACAGATATGGAAATGGGACAATTTACTTTTTGCTAGTTCTCTGCAGCTGTCAAAAAAATTAATCAGAAATACCCTTGAGTGGCAAGGCATACTGTATTGAAAAGAGAATGTCATTTGAACCAGTTTATTGGTCCCCCTGCCATCCTTAAAGAGTAATTTTCTCTGTCAATTACAGAGAGCAGACTTGTACAAACTTCAGGTTGTGTTGTTAATTGATGGCAGGGTGTACACCTAACAGGCTTTAGCAGATGTGTGGATACCTTGTGTCTCCTCCAGTGACACTGCTGCCCCTTTGTGCCCTGAGGAGACTCTTGGAGCAGGTGGGAAGACTTGAGCACAGAGGCTGTGGGAGAGTTTGCCAAGAACTTGTATGGAGGTGTTTGTGTCCTGATGGGGTGGCCTCTGGCTGGTAGCAGATCTCGACAGATTTTGGTAGACCCGTGAGTCACGTTCAGAGGATGAGTTCGGTCAGTTGTGTGTAGCACAGCTGTTTTCAGCCGCGGAACAATGAGTCACAAACTTGTGAGTTTCCAGTCCTTGCTAAAGAGAATACCCGCATAGCTGCTCCTGTGGTTTCATTTAGAAGTAAATGAGCAGCACAAGAGTTAAATAATTAGACTGGCTAGGTCAAGTACTTACTGTATACTGATTTCTGGGGTTTTTTTAAGAACACATATTGAGAAGTGGCATGTTATTGTCACAAATGGAAAAATGCTTGTTTCTGAAAAAAGTGAACAGGATCTGAATACAAATATTTCCTGAATCATATAGCCAGAAAATTAGTTGGAAGGGTCTTTTCTAATTGTTTTGCCTAATTACTCTCCTGTCCTTGTTTCACATAACCTCAGTTATTCTGATCTATTAAAAGGCTGTTGCTGAATATTTTTTCTGTCCAGTTGTTCACACTAAATGATCATCTTTCAACAAATCAAACAACTTAGTCTTCTGCTACATGGACTCCATGCTGCTATTCTGCTTATCTGACTTAAAGGCAAGAATCAGCCTTGCAATATGGTTGTGTCCATTTTTCTGAAAACCACTATTGTTACTTCTCCAGTGCTGAGAACCATCTCCGTAGAGAGGCAGAGGAAGATCTGTCATTGTAATAAATTCCCAGCTACAAATTGCATATATATTGATTTTGTTATTCTGTCTAATCTCATCTCAATAAGTGGTTATGCCTTTTAGAAGATAGTAACTAATCCAGGATCATACTGTGTCTTATTTAGATTTCATTTTATTTATATGAATAGTCAGTAGAACAAAACAATACTAAACAAAACCAGACATAAAACTAGGTTTTCTAGACAAAATTTAGGCTTCCTAGACATTCTTACAGCTTGGCTCCAATGTTTGCATTCAAATGTTATTTAAAAAAACCACCTAAGGAACCATTTGTGTTGAAGTGATGTTCTGTTAGGCAATTAGTAAGCTGATGCTTGTTCAGAGGCCTGGAAGTATGTTACAGCAGCAGCTTGTATTGCTTTTGTATGTGTTCTTTTGTGTAATAGGTTTAAAAAAATATTTGCCCAGAGCTTGCAGGCAGATGCTTTCACGGTCCGGATGTTAGGTTATATGTTTTCCTTTATGTCTGCATCAGTGCGAAAACCAGTTATGGGTTACTGCTAATGATGAATTTTTTAGCCATGACAAGAGTGAGTGTTGATTTTTATGTAGATTTGTGTAAATAGCCAGTATCTTGCTGTGATTTTGGTGTGCCTTTTTAAACTTGATGTTGTTGATGATACTACATTTAAGATGACAGGGATGTATTTATACAACCAACTTAAATTCTGTGTTGTGCTATCACACACTGCTGCTAAATTACTAAATAATTAAACACCTTGTTCTACATGCAGGACCACCTTAGATTTTAATAGGATTAATTTTATGAATAAAACAGGATCCAGCTCTCTTCACTAAGTTCAGAAGACCAGCAGAGCACTGAATGAGGACTTCCCAAGTTAGTGGTTCTCAGGTCTCCTTGGTAGATTAGTTTTTCTGGCACTGTTGTGTATGTTTCTTGTAAACTTAAGAGACACTAGAATATGAGCATGAAACTAACAGTAATCATTTACACAGCCCTTCTTTTGGGGATGAGGAATATATTTTACAGGTGTTTTTAAAGTGCTTCAGTAAACTTGCTTTTAGTGAGGTCACCAATATATGTGCAGTGGTGTTCTGAAGTCATTCAGCTGTGAGTCAGTAGCATGAAGACTGGGATGAGCTCTTCACTTTAAAATGATCTGTAACACAGTTTATCATCTGTGCACACTTGGAATAATGTGCCAAAACTCAAAGCACACTGTACTTTAATAATCAGAATTACTATTTTGGTGCAATGTTCTGTAGTTCTTTTCCCAAGGTGATTGCATAGCAAGAGAGTGGAAACATCTGGTGGCAAGATACTTGTACTTGACGAGGTATTGGTGGTGGCAGAGTGTCCCGGGTGGTTATTGAAGTGGGGCTCTCGCGTGTGACGTCTCCTTCTGCCCCGTGCTCTGAACAGCTGCTCTTGGGCTCCATCAGCACCCCATGGCTTTTGCAGTCTATATTGCAGGAACTGCCAAGATACAATAACAGTAAAGCTTCTGCTAGTACGGCTGGTTGCCTTTTGCACTGCTGAAGGGCTTAGTCATTGTGGGATCTGAGGCTTGAGGCTCGGTGGATACATGAAGTTTGCTCTGCATCTTGGGCTTCATGCTGCTCTCTTGCTGAAAAGGCAGCTTTCCTGTGTGGTCTTTTATGGTCTGCCATAGACTTTACCTGCTGAAGACTGAGGAACAGATCTTTTAACAATTATGTTGGGTTCTTTACTGAACCTGCCTTCATGTCTTTTATAATGAGCTGTTTGAAACAACCATCTATGTTACAGTTACTTAAGAACAGTTTTCTTAATTGGACTGTAGAAAAACATGATATTCGTATCTTAAGACTCAGCACATAGTATGGTTCAGTAAGGCAGACTTCTTACTGGTGCTCACGTACTCCATTTAAAACCCTGACTGTACTGCATCAAATTGCTCAGCAGACTAAGAGTTCAGATAATGCTAAATTATACTCTGCTGCTCAGGTTTCAAAGTATTTGGTTTAGTCACAATTTGATTATTTTAGGCTATCAATAAATTCTTGTGTTCTAGGATTTTAATGTTTTTTCTTCTTTTTGTATTTTCATAAATCTCCCTCATTCTCAAGAGACCATGCTCGTGATTATGTTTTACTTTCTGAGATGCCAAATTGGCATCCTTTGAAACGAAGTTTTGGGCCATTTCTTGGTGTACCTCAACTGTTATTGTGAGACAAAGTATCAGTATGATTTAGCTGTCACATAAAATGGGCCATATATAAGAGATGACAGTTGAATTTCTATGAGCATCCACTTACTTGCCTCTGCTGAGATGATCACAGCTGTTAATTCACACTAGTAGAAGTAGGTATTTATGCAATTTTGACACATCTCCCACACAAATTTGGGTTGCCTTCAATGATGTGTTTCATTTTGGCAGACAGCTTGGAGTGAGTGAATGCAGCCTTTTAGACAGCAAGTGCTATGATGATGTACAATTGGAATGCTTTATGTCAGCTTAACCTTTCACTGTTTGTCAGCCTTCTTAAGGAAGGAAACCTATTGCAGCTTCACAAAGATTCATCTGATTTCAAGTTGGCGGTGTAAATTAAGGTTCTAAAACTTAGCAATTCTTGCGTTATACAGATACTTCACTTGAATCCCTTAATTAGGAGGGTTACGTGTCACCGAAGAAATGAAGTGCAGTTTGCCTAACACTGGCTGGATTTTAGAGTGACACAGCGGAAAACAGTTGTGGGTAAAAAGGTGTTAGTCTCTACATTTTTAGATTTGTATTTTAACTGCCTTTTCCCTCAGAATTTTTGGAAGTTGAGAACTCTTAATGTTTTTGTGTCCTATTTATCACAGGAATTGCAGCTGTGGATCAAACCACAGTTTCATCTACTTCACTATCTCATCATCGACATCCAGACCAGATTCTTCAGAACAGTAATCTGTTCCCATAGATAGCTGTGGAGGATGTAGTACCTGGGGGATTTTGAAAAATGCACATGCTGAAGCTTGTTTTGTGCCCCAAACATTCATTATGCTGTTATGCATTATGGCTCATTATGCCATTGCAGTCTGCTGCATAAGCCATAGTATTCCAGTATTCTGTAGTTGTGCTCTCCTGTTTCAAAAAGGATGTAATAAAATGAAAAAAGTTCAGAGAAGGGCAGTAGAGGTTTCTGATAGTATTAAACAAACAAATTAGAAAAGGAAGAATTTGTCACCTTTTCACAAGAGGCAATATAGGGGGGAGACTAAGAGACCTGAGAAAAGATAAAATTATTTGTTATCCTTTCCGGTGTGGAAATAGAGGGGGTGTCCAATGGAAGTGCAACTTTTGAGGTGCCAACTGTATGGTACTCAGTGCAGGAAGGATGACATTTGGTGGCAGGTCAATATGTTGAAGCTCCAGAGAAGATGCTTTTACATAAGGTAAAAATATAGTCAGTACCCTATACAACTGAGTTTTCGCCTCAAATCCTGCAAATTTACTTTTGGAGTTTGTTTTCCATTCATGACTATTCCCACTGATTTGTGGTTTGGGCTTCTGGACTTATCTGTTCTACTTATTTGACTTGCAATCCTTGAGAAGTATTCTCTGAATATATTGGAAACCCCTGTCCTTGCCACGGAGAGCATGGTCTAATAAACTGCAAACCTGAAGTGACACACCAGCAAAAATAGAACAGTGGATTTTTAAAATAGGTAACTAGAGGACAGTCAGATTCATACTGGGCAATTTGTAGAGAGCTGTAATTGCATCCTTAAGGTCTTGCTAGGAATTTATTCCATGACCGTAAGAGTTTGGAAAAGCATACACATAGGCAGTTCCAGAAAACATTAAAAGTATTTAATGAATCATGCTTGTTAACACTAATGACTGTTAATAAGAATGTTGTTCCTTCCTCTTGGAAATTAAAGACCTAGTACATGATCTGTATCTGCTGGTAAGAAATGGAAAAGCATAGGAGTTATTTGGGTTAAGCTCACCTTTAACAGGAACTGAAAACCCTGTGTAGGTCATTAGCACCCCCCTCCCCTCCCCAGTTGTGTTGAATTTCCATGCAAGATTCAGTGCTGACAGCTTTTGAAACTTTTTAAATGCTTAGAAAAGAACAAGTTAGTACATGCTGACTTAAAAATGCTGTTAAACCCACACTGAAGGTGTTTGTAAAGGGATTACGTAGTAGAGGTCCAGGTCTGGCTTGTAGGGCCTGTGTTCAGGGCACTACAGCCACAAGTTATTCACAAAGGAGATCCAGCTCAGATGGTGAATTCAGTGGTGCTTACTTTTAGGTGTGGGGTAGAAATAAGTGAAAAGGACTGTGTTTCTGTAATGGAACTGAAGTCAGGTGTGGATCCCTCAGGAGAATTCTGTGCCTTTAGCCTATGTGGCAGCCTTTTGTCACACCTTCACAGGGCTTCTTACACCCCCAAATTAATTTCCCTTTCACAGGTATAGGGAAAGTAAGAGGTCTTCTCAGGTTATTGCACTAACATTAGAGACTTAGTAAAAACCAAGCGCAGTCATGAATAAAAGATACCAAGATACAATGGAAGCAGCTTTTTACTGTGCCAAGCTAACAATATGGAACAGATGTGTTGGGTGTTCTCTTTAGCACAGATGTGAAGATCTGTGCTTCATACTGTTGCTGTAATGTTTTTCATGGTTTCAGTGTGGATATAATTTTTGTTTTCTGACTGTAAAAGCGTTGAGAGCTAATTTGTTTGAGGCTTTCCATTCCTTTTGCTGTTTAAATGTATCAGTTAAGCTGGAGGCTTTAGGGCTCCCCTCTGCCCTACAATGAGTTTAAATACTTTAGGTAGGTATAGGTTTTGAGGTTTCTGACAACTGCTTATATTTCATCAACTAAGTTGAAATGTAAGTGACTAAAAAGCCTGTGTTGGGACCAGTGACAATACATCCAATTAGGAAATCAGTGTCCTTTACAGTTTGCCATTTACAGAAGCAGTTTTCCATGTCAAAATTGTAAATACACCTTATGGCACAGTGACTACTGTCTTACTTTAAATGGCAGTTTCATAAACAGTTTAGCCTGGAGCATTTTAACACCAAAATTTTAGCACATTACTTTCTTGTGTTTGGCTTTTATTTCATTTCTCACACAATGTAATCATTAGTGAGTCAAGTATTTTATTATTTCAGTGCTCTTTGCCCTTGGATCTCTCTCCCTTTTAGTCTACTTTGATTTTCTTTTTTAAACTTTGGTTTTAGTGTCTGTCCCTTTCCTGTTCCTTTTCCTGGGGTCCTCTTTTCGTTTCCTTGTTGCTGTCTTCCTCCTATTCATGTTCTTAGGACTATTTTCCATGTTCCCTTTGTCTTCCTTCTTTTTGCATTTGCTTGTAAAACACTGAGATCTTTAGAGCAAGACATTTTAGAGGTGCAGCCTTAGGATATAAGACAGATAGGGCTAGTTATTTGAAAAGGTAACTAAGCACAGGAACTCCCTAGCTAATCTCTTTGTCCTTTGCATGCTTAATACTGTGTTCCAATTGCTGTTTTTTTGACAAGGTGCTGCAGAATAGATTTAGTTAAGTTTTGCTAGTGGGGAACAAAGGGCTACTCTAAAAACTGCCCTTTGCAACAGGATGCTGTCCTGAGTTCTCCCACCCTTGTCTCTTGCCAGTTAAGCTTAGGGAATTCTTGTAGTCGGGGCTTAATGGCCTAAGTATTCCCATGTACTGCCAGTTTCATGGCTTGTGGGAGCACTTGACTTCAGGGACACAGAGAATTTCAATGCTTCTTTGCCCTCACTTGCTCAGCCAATACTATAATGCCAAGGAGAGACTCAGTAATGCATAACAAATCCTGAACTTTTTTCCCTGCCCTCTATTCACTCTGTATCAGTATTAATAGAAGTGGAGCATCCTTTGTGCTTCCTCAGCTTTTTTTTCAAGTTTCAATTTCCATTTTCTTTCTTTGAAGCACAGAGAAGAGCAAATGTACATAAACAAAACTTCATACTCAAGCCAAAATGCAATAGACACAATTGAATAGTAGTCAGTTAGGAATTTTAAGAGCTTTCCTATGAATATTTAATTACTACATTAACTGAGCAAATAAAGAACATGCTATTAATATTCATACAGTGTTAGCAGTGGTTCAGAGGAATTTAATATGTTTTATAGTTCATACAGCATCTTGTGTTGTGTAGGCCTTCAAAGAATGCCCACATCTAGAAAGGTAATAACACTACAGGTCTCCCTAGCTGTTCCTTAAGCCTATGAATTAAGGAGTGTCTGTTGTTCTTTGCATAGCACATTTCCTAGTAAAATTCTTCAGTTATGTAATGGTACCAGCACCTTAAGCAGCTGTACAAAGAGCTCAGTGTGGTGTCTCTTCCATATTTATTAGTGTACCTGTTTTGTGGCTTTTTGAGAGCAAAATTTAGGAGGTATTTAACATTTGTCTGGTTTGCTTCTACTTAGAGCTTTAGAAATATTGATCCTCTGAATGACTGGGGTGCTTTGCAGAACAAGAGGTCAAATGCAGAACGTAAAACTGAATTCCGTTGATGTGAGTGACGTGTTCTTCCTGTGTGCGTTAGTTTCTTTTTAAAATGTAATTTGCAAGTTAATAGATTTTAGCTAAGAGTGAGAAAAACAATAATGCTTACTTGCCTGGTAGCTTCCATTTGCTTTTTGAAAATAGGAGCACTCATCCTCTCGTGTTGACTTGGTCTTTAAATTCCTTAGGGCCCTTTTGCCTTCACTTAGTAAGACTCTGGCTTTAAAGATTTTTCCAAGAAAAGCTGCACACATATGAACAAGAAAAATGTTCCAAATGCCATTCTTGAGTCCGATATTGCTCTTTTCTCTCTTGCTGGCTTATGAAAAGACATTAATAGCTGTTGAATTAAGACTTCATCAGTGGGTCCATACTTCATTCACTTACAAATCCTTACAGCTATTTTTTACTGCATATAGTGATAATTACTCCTTTTGGCAGCGCAGAACTAATCTAATGTACTTTGGCTGCTGAAATCTGTGAAGGAGCCAGGAATGATTTCTGTTTTGGATTGTTAACCCTGACTGTACAATTCTGTCAGTACCACAGTGGGGCTTTGTCTGATTATCCAGTAATCTGGTGTTAATTAACATACAGATAGTAAAAAAAAAAATATTGTGACATCTAGTAGAAGTATAACGTGCTCCTATTTTGGTAACCCTGCTTTTGAGATTGTTCCGTCAAAAATGGCATGTGTTGGGGAACTGTCCAGCCTGGCTTATGGAAAGGAGCTTATGATATATGAGCAGCCGTATCTCTAAGTACCTAATTTTCTCCCTTTATTGGATGTGGCTGACAGAATTTTAAGGAAGCTGGAAGTTTCCTGTGCGTGCACACTGTGTAGGAGCAGATGAAATCCATGGGTCTGCATCTTTAGTTACTGTTGCTCTTTTATGTGTGTAGGTTCAAGGTACAATTTTGGTCTTGCTGCTGTGTACCTTTGGTATGGTCACAGGATCTTGACTTGGTGACTAGAGGTGGTGGAGCTGTTTGCTCACAGTAGCCAGTTCTGGGATCTCTCTCAATTTGGACTCAGCAGGATCTGAACAGCATTGCTGTGATGTTTATGCTGTTCGTATCAACACAGTTGTTGCAACAAATACCAAAACAAGTGAGAAGACAAAATCTGCAACCATCAGGGCATTAATCAACTTGTTGAAGGAAATTTTAAGGAGACAAGTTCTTCTGTTTTGGTGTTTTCTTTCACTGAAATCACTTGAACTTATCAATCTTGGTGACAGAATGTACAAAAGCAATTCTTCCAGTTAAATCCATTATGGAAATTTTCATATTTCTCCTCTTGCTTAACAGGTATAAGTGCAATATTTTCAATTTTGTGTGCATTCTCAGGAACAGAGTGGAAATAAAAATGAGAGATTCCCAGCTAATCTGCTCTCATCAGCATTCCAGGAACAGATAGGAAAGATCAGGAGCTCATGTTTTGCAGTAAGCACTCAGGGTGTAGAAAGAGCATATAAGTGTTACGGCAAGGGTCTCCTCTTCTAGTCTTCTGACTTCTATTCTTGTATAATTCTGCTTTTCTAAGGCCACAAATAACCAACAGAAAAATCTCACATACTCATGAACCTGTATGTGCTTCCTTGCATGTAACATCAGTATTTCACAAATTAAAAAAACAAAGCAATTGTACCTTCTGAGATGTGTGAAGTGAAGCCAAATTTGCTCCTCTTGTTGCTTCTTTTATATACTTGTTTTGAAAGTCTGACCTTTCCTCAACTATTTTTGCCATAACATGCTTGCTGTAATGTAAAATAAGGCTTGCATATAAGGCTCTTTAAAGACAAGGCAAAGGCAAATAGCTGCAGCTGTGTAGTTTATAAAGTGCTGCCATTTAGAGGAAGAACAGGAGGGGAAGATTTCAGGACTTTCTGTGATTGACGTGCCTTATTTCTTCCACAGGAGGTAAAGTGGATTTAGTGGGCAATGGGCTAAGTAGAGGCCTTTTTCTATGTTTTTACTCTTTTATCCTACCTTCTGCATGATGGTGGCTAGGAGCAACTGGCCTCAGTCCTGGTGCAGTTATTGGAACCCTCCTGAAGTCTGTGTGGGGCTGGGAACACAACATGCAATACAGCCAGTGAAGTGCAGTGATGAAGGCATGGGTATTCCATGTCCACAAAAGTGAATCACAGTGGGGGAAAAACACCTTCCCTGATATTGAGTGATGGGGATCCAGTTTGGTTTTAATACCCCTTATAGCCTAGCATCTGTTTAGACTGTCTTTGATAACTCAGGCTTCAGTATGTTCCTAGTTTGTCGTAATGCAGTATGGATGTCTGATCCAGACACAAGGGAACTGCAAACTTCCCAGGCTTGTGACTAAATATCCCTGCTTGTGACTCAATCATCATAATAAAATGGAGGTGGAAGTTGAAATAAATACAAATAGCTTTTTTCCTCCTTCCCACTATTGGTAATTAAAATAATAGAAAAAGTGAATTAGAACTCTGTCTCTCCTGAATACTTGTCATTTCTTGGCCTTTCAGTTTTCACTCGCCTGACTGGTGTTGCTATGTTGGAATTTCATTAAATGTCTTGTGGCACAATTTGATCTTCAGAGGTCTTTGTGTTGGTTTCTGAATGCCTGTAGAAGTGCTTTTAGTACAAAGAATACATCTAGATACTGAATATTATGGTCTGTACCAAACAGACCTTTATTCCATTGAAGTACTTCAGTGCCAAAATATATTTTTTGAGAAATATCTCTTAGATTATGTGAATAGAGGCTATATGACTTTTTTTCTTTTGCATTTCATCTTTCACTTCATTAAAGGTCTGGTTAGAGAAATCCTTCTTCCCTGTGGGCAGCTTCAGCCCTGCCTGTGCTTTTTAGTATCTAATTAGTCATTTCTATTCAGTACCCTTTGTGAAATATTTCTATGCATTTGTCAGTGCACATAACCATGTCTTGTGTGGAAAAAGCCTCAAATGAATGTTTTTGTGTGAAGTGGCAAATATTGTGGTAGAAAACAGCATACTATTTCTATGGAACCTGGTATAATTTGATTTGCCCCCTATCTTGTGTTTAAAGTTCAGACAAATACAGCCCCAGTTATATAAACCACACCTGCTTTTTTAAGGTGGTTGACATACTTTTTTTTCAAACTTGCTTGTCATTTCAATAAATGGTGTGTTAGTGCCTCTTGCAGAATTAAATTCAGTGCAGAATGGACCAGAGGCCACTAGAATTCTAATCTATTCCATAAAAACTCAGTGGTTTATCACAGGAGTTACACCATTTCAGCAGCCCTGACAATGGCTGCATTATGGGTTTGTAGTAGTGTGACTACTTATGCTGTGAAACATTAGGATCTTTAGAAATGTCTTCATAATCTATAGCTGTTAATATTGAGAACTGTTTTCAGGCTCCTGAGCCCCAGCCATAGAATCACGGAATAGGGATGGGTTGTGATTTCTGTCCATCTGTCTCTGGTGCTGGATGTAAACTCCTCTCATGGCATGAGCAGATAAGCAACAGAGAAGTTGTATTTTTCACTAGTGTTAGCTTTTTTGGACTCATGGCTTATACTACCTACTGCAATATTTTACTGATCTGTACCAAGAATTCTGGACTGCTGTCTCCTAATACAGCCATGTAGTTAAAAAAGGGGTCAAAACCCACATTATTAACTATTCCAAGGGAATGTTTTTAAGTTATGGGGTTTTTTTTAATGAAGAGAAACCAGTTCTTGTACTGAAAGACAGTGTTTCCTGTGGAGGAGATTTTGAGTGAGATTTAGCTGTCCTTGCATCCTCTGAAAACTGGGTACCCAGCTGCTCTAATGATCTCCCTTGTGGTGTGCCGAACTATAATGTTTTCTTTTGAAAAAGAAACACAATAATGCAGTAGGTTTCCAAATATCCCGAGGACTGTACTTACTAATGAGAGACTGCAGACTGACGGTGCCTTTTTCTTACTGCCAGCAAGGAGGGTTGCCTTTTATAGAACTTCCTAGATTTTAGCAGTATGCTCTTTCTTAATTTGGAGGCTTCTCTTATGAATTTGCACTTCTTCGTACAGTAACCACAGTGATAAAAATCTTTGTTTTCAATGAGAGAAACTGTTTCTTTAGAGGATTGCAGTATAAAGTTTTGGAGATAATTCTGAAAGTTTTCTGGGTAATATAATCAAATAACTTTTCTGAAACATGAGTAGCATATAACAAGGGTTTTTTTAAAGATTTTATTTTTAATATTGTACTGCAAAATGAATTCATTTAAACACGAACATGCTTTTGGTTTTAGTAGCTTTATCCTTGTAGCTGCTGTGGTTAGCTTAATAGTTAGTAATAAGAATTTCATTTTCATTTTCCAAGAGAAGAATGATGGATAGTGAATCATTATATGGCCAACTAAAACTCACTAAGCAGTCTTGGGACTTGCAGGGGGTTAGACTGTAATGTCAGGATACCTATTCTGCTGAAGGCACTGCTGGCCACACACTCAGTGATGATGTGGTCCCATCTCAAGCGCAGGCGGGTTTGACAAATGCTTACCGTGTGGTTTCTAGAGCCTACAAGACCTGTCACGTGTTATATGGTTATTTTATATTAGATTATAATTAGGTCAAACCTGTTTAACATAATGATGCATGTTAAATTAATGCATTAGTATTTAAAAAAAAAGGGGCAGAGGAAGACAGGGGGATTAGATTCTTCTTTGGTCTTACTGTTAGAATATTCCAAAGAATTTGATTTACTACTTAGAGTGTAGGTGCTTTAACATTTCCTTTAAAACACATGAGTTTGTAATTTCTTGTAATGTGCTTTCTAATCTGCTCAGATATAATTCATAGTAATGATAATTTAAACAAAAGGCTCATGTCAGAAGATTGCCTCCAAATTTAAAGAAGTTTGAAGTAATCAATAAATCTTGTTGGAAAAATGCTGCCATCTTTATCTTTTATTGTAGGAGATGTCTGTTAAGAATAGTTGCAGAGATTTTGCAGAAGGGAGAGAACATCTTGTTTGTGAATAACTGCTGATCCATTAAATGGTTCTTTTGGCTATATTAAGAAGCTAAATGCAACTCACTAAAATGCTCTTTAGCAAATCTAGGTCAGATTTTAGGCCCATGACAGCTCCTGTCTCTCCCTTAACTTCTTGCTCTCTTTAGAGGTAAACAATTTAATGCAGCTGTAAGCTTTCTTTCCACTGGCTTTAGCACTAACTAATATAAACTCAAAACTTAGGTTTCATAAAGGAAGCTGAATTTTCCAGTGAGAATCACATCCGTCAGTGGTTTTGATGATTTTGATGTAAGAAAATAGATGGATATTTAAGTTGAATCAGTATTGTGCACTGGACAAACCTAGTGGCCATTGATAGCTTTTAAGAAAAATAATAAAAAATCTGGCAAAAAATACAGCAGAAAACAATAATAACTTTGTATGTGCCATCTTGTTTTTAAAGCTCATTTTAAAGACCAGCTCATTTTCTGATTCTTTCTGCCAGTGTGATGAAGGAAGAAGCACATATGTAGAACATCTGTTGGCCTTCTAACCTTGCAATTTTGACTTCAAAATTATAATCTTTGCGAAACCAGATAAGCTTGCCACATTGACTAAGCAAGCTAGACTAATTCTTAAAATTCCACTAGGCATAAAAGCAGTCTAGCATAAATGCAGCGTTGTCCTTGAGCAGCTCAGTGTGTAGCCCAGGGATGAGTGCCCCATGTGAGCTGGGAGGCACGTGCTGAAGAGGCTCTTTTTGGAAGAGGGGAAAAGGGTGGAGGCTGCAGGTCCACCTGGTACAGCTGGGAATCCTTACTATTGATGAGGCTGTGGTCAGTCAGAGGTGCTTTCCTGGGAGCTTTGGATTGCACAGGGATGGCTTTTGTGATGCTTTGTGGTGAGTTTGTTGGCTGTCCTGATGTCCACAACCATCTACTGGAGCTGTCTGCTCTTGTAGTATCTCTCATTGAATCAGTGCTTTCATATGTGTGCCCTTGCTGAAAACCTGGTCTGTCAGGTGCTCTGCTTTTTCTGTGCCTCCCTGGTTAGTTCTGTGTCAGACATGAAGTAGGGCTGCCTGTTGAATTGGTACAGCTGTGACACCCAATATCAAAAATACTGCTTTGATCAAACCAGGAAGTTGTAACATATAGCAATTCTGTAATCCATCCTAAAATAAGTGATCCTCACGAATCCACTAAAAACATGGAGAACTCTGCTGTAATATTAAGTTGCTGTGTCAGTACTTTTAAAATGCATATTCAAAGCACGGTGCGGGGTCCTTTGAAATACTGCTGCTTATAAATATTGTATTTCCTTTCAAACTGTGGCTCAAAGGACTGTAACAGCATCTTTGTGAAGCTGATGTCCTCACAAGGTGCTAGTCCCTAACAGTGCTAATCATTATCAAGAATGCATATTGCCCTTTTTAGCTATCCCTCTGAAGTTACCAATGCTCTTGGTAGTTACTGCCTTTTGGCCTGGCAAGGTCGGGCAAACAAAATAATCCACAGGAAAATGCATTAAAAGCCTTTTAAGGAGATCATTGTGGCAGAGGCTTTATTCTTTTTCAGACTCAGATGATCATTGATGTATGTGGATAAAGGGAAATAGCCTTTGATTCAGTACAGGAAACAAGGTGGTCTGAGGATCTTAAATTTCTGCTAGGTAAATTTAAATGACTTCACTGCAAGCTTCATCTGCTCTTGTGCACCAGATGGAGAATATGTATTCATAAAGTCTTTAGTGTGTGCAAACAGTGCACATGCATTCATTAAACATTCAAACTAGAATTTAACACATGAAATGCTTGATTTATACATGAATAATAACTTTCACATATTAATATAATTTTATTAAGGTAACTTACTTGTTTTGTTCTGTGCTGTCTGTAGGGAGCTGAGAACTAAGTCTGTATTTAGACTATTATGTATCTAGTAGCATATTGTCATGTCTGTTTGTTTATGTAAAAAGAGAGAAAATAGTTTCTGTTCACAAAGTGTCTACTCAGAATTTGGTTAATGCTTTTGAGTCTGAAGAGAACTTTTATGGCTGAATTAGGACCAGTGGAGGATCGCAGCATAGTGGAAGTGCTGACTTAAAAATAATTGTATTGGTGAATTATATGGTGTTTGTGACCAAAGTGAGCACATATATTGCTAATTTACACACTTGACACTTAGCATTTGTGTTTTCTTCCCCCTAGTTTCTCTGCTTGAAGAATATAAGGACTTTTCTTTCCGCATGTTGTGAAATATTTGGAATGAAGAAAAGTGAACTTTTTGAAGCATTTGATTTGTTTGATGTGAGAGATTTTGGAAAGGTAAGGATCCTCTTGTTTATATCCCGAGTAATACCTCTGTTCTGCTGCTTGAGTATAGAAGACTTTTCTGGTAACTGTGGTATAGAAGTTGTGACTAATGGATGAGCATTTATTATGAAGAAATAGTGGGGAAGAATTAAGAAAGCAGAAAAATTAGGTTTGTATTGGAGGGGCTAATAAAGGAAAATACTTGGCAGGAAAATTCTGAGCGTGTGAAAAGCCAAGATAAATGGTTTGAAAGATGCTGAGGTAAAGGTAAATGAAATGGAAGAAGATAACAAACTGTGGGCGAGTGCTGTCAGGTGAAATCACTTTGGCATAAGTCGTGTAGATTCAGAAACTCTGGGCCTGTATGTTGTGAGACCACGTGGCACAGAACATGTTTCTTTAGTCTCAGGTGCTTGAAATTCACCCAGATAATTTGCTCTTGTAAAATTTTTTTTGACAGTTAGTTGTTTTTTTTTTCCTAACCTGCTGTAAAGCTCAGACACAGCTATGATAGGTTAATGTGACTACTCTAATTTGCACAGTATATTTACAGTATATTCTGTAAGTCTGTGACTACTTATTCTACATGTAAAGCTTTTTCCAGTCTGTTTTTCAGCCTCCTACGTATGTTTGATCTGTCATTGCCAACATGTGTTTAGTTCAACTTCAGTTTCTGCTTTTGAGTCATAGTATCATTACCCTAATTTCATAGGAAAATGTCTAAAAGTTACCTAAGTAGCACTAAAAATAGTTATATATTCAAATTTAGCATATCTTAAGCATTACTGCTTTTTTTAAGAGATCATAATTTTACTATCTGACTTCTATGCACTGCTCTTTTTATAAGTAGGCATAGAGGTAAAGATGATGTAAGAGTGCAAGAATGAATCAGGGCTGCAATATGATTGTTTGAAATGGCTCAGTGATTATCATTAACCAAAATGTCTAATTATTTTTCTCAATCGTTTGTCTGGTTTTAAGTCCTTTGAGCATTAAATTAGATAACCTGGTAATTCCACCTGTTCTTCAGTTTTGATGAACATCTTGTCCTCATAAATCATATTTAAGACAAAGGTTTTGTTAAAATGTGGTCCTTTTATACATATTTGGCTCATTAAAAATGAGATTTGTTTTTGTCTTGATTGTTCAAGTAGTGGAGGAATTTAAAATTGTTGGGTTTTATTTTTTTGTGTGTACTAGAAATGTCTTATTTAAGGTATTTAAATCAGATATCTCAGTGCTTGATTCAAATCTTTGATAACTTTGCCTAATGCACAGATATTTTTTCATATTGTGTGTTCTAATTACTTGCAGAAAGTTTCTTATTTTGTGCCATGTAAACATATCCTGTTTTTAACAGAGTCTAGTTTTGAAGAAAGATTTTGCAGTGCAAATTCCTGCATCATTGAATACCCAGTAAACAAGTTCTGAATTAATGGTGAATTTAACCCAAAAATGTGTTTCTGGTACTCTTGATATGTAATTTTAACAGAATTTATTATGGAATATGATTTCGTGTAAGTAGAATAACTTGTTAAAAAAATACTGTATTCCATCCATGATACTTAGTATTTAATTTCTCTTTCCAGAGTCAATTTGGATGTAGAGACATGGATTTTTTTACTGTTTGCTGCCACAATATAGCACAAATAGACTAATTACTCCTGGCACTGGTTTTCCAGTTTTAGTGCTTACAAGCAATGAGTTCTCTAGTCTAGGTCACCTTTCTTGGAAAGCTATGAGGTGAAAATGCAGTGACAAATTTGAGAGGAGCTGCTGTGTGGGATTCTCTCATGAGATGAGCTCTGTGCGTGGGAGCAGCTGCTTGTGCAGAGGTGGAGATGCTGAATTGAACAAGGCCCTTGCAAAAGCTGCGTTGGGCGGCTTTTAGGTGCCTGATGGCTCTGCTGTTCAGCTGTTTCCATTGGGTGCTTGTGTGGAAACTTGCCACGCACAAGTGGAGCTTGGAATAGGCTGTATTCAGAAGGGCTGGGCTGTATGTTTTATAGACTGTGCAAATGAGCATGTAGTGAGCTTCTGAAAGGGGCTGTGAACTTCAGGAGACCTATGGAGGTGGAAGGGAAAATGGCAGCTGTATTAAAATTAAAAAAATTGCAAGTAAAGAAAAGGTATGCTAAGTTACTTGTGTGCCTTTAAGCATATTGTTTGTACAGTTAGCAGAAAATATCTCAAAGTGGCATGAGATTTCAGTTGCATATCTGATAATGTGGAAATTCTGATTGTTAGTGGTGAGAATAGGAAAGTGTATCTTTTTCGAGTCATTCTTTGCTTTTCAACTTTCCCCTTCATTACATTTTCCTGTGAATAACAACTGCAATACAGCTGTACATCTCCGGCTTCCTTGAACAGACGCTGTATGTATGCAAAAGGCCAAAAAATTAGTGCTGCAGATTTTTCCTGCTACTGCAACCAAGTCATCCTGCCATTTCTAAACGAATTCTTTGAACTACTCTCTCTAAATGTGTACAAAATATGAATGATCTTAAAATGATTACAGCTGCAAACAAAAAGGGGAGTATGATTTAAAAACACTTTTTCAAACTGTTGCTCAAATAGGTGATGTGATGAGTGTGTTCATTACCTACAACCTTTTACGCATTTGAATGTACTGGAAGCTCTCTTCAGATGTCAGAAGCTGGCGAGTACTTATTAGTGGTGAGATATAAATAAACTGTTGCTGAGGTGGCTCTGTAAACCTTATCTGTTACTTTTAAACATTTCAGTTTAAGTTATAAAGAAATTACTATTGAATTTGTCATTTTAAGATGGAATGTTTTGTTTAGTATGACAGACTTCAGTGACTATTTAAACATGCTAGTGGAGGGAACAAGAGAAATGTGTCAGCTGTAAAGGAACAATATGCCTTCAAGGAAGTAAGGTTGAAGGGGAAAAATAAGGTGAGAGACCTGGTGAGAGCAACTGTATTTTTTGGAAATATTCTGATATTTTTCAACTCTTTAAAGAAGATGGCGGACAAACCCAGAGCATTGTAGAAGTAGCAGCTGTATCCTGCCAGTATTGTCATAAGACTTTTAAGAGCCTTGTGAAATACTGGTTACAAAATGTTTGTTGTAATGGTGAAACTTGCACTTAATAGAGGTAAATGAGCTGTTTCCAGATGCTTTGACATAACGTATGAAAATTTGACTTGAACTTTGTGCTCCACATTGCAGAGACTTTGATCTCTTGCTGATTAGAGAAAAAGAAGGGTGTCTGTGGAGTGGATGGGAATCGGATGTGAAGCTGAAGTAGCAACATGTAAATAGCTAAAGAATAGGTTAAGAAATGGAAGCAGGTAACCTCATGAGTGTGTTTAATGTGTATATTCTGTATGAATATTGATATTAGCTGTTACAAGATAAGTTTTCTGTTTCAAATACAACAGCAGAGAGTTTTATTTTTAGACTGACTGTGGTTGAAAAAAGAGGGGCTATATTACACAGGAAGAGGAAGGTTCTTTAAATCACGCTTTTTAAAACTATATATATATAGCTTGATTTTCTTGGAGTTCTACGGTATTCACCCATTCCCACTCATTCACCTTTCTGTCAGTAAATTTCATTGTTGCTGCATTAAGTTCCTGACAGAGCATGAAATGTTCTCCCACGCACTGGAGGTGCCAGACAATGTTTTCATTATGAATTCCATGCTGAAGAGTCATTTTTCACTACCGCAGGGTTGTCAGGTTCTTCCTTTCTACCTGTGTGCCAGAATAAGCAAATACTGCTGGTACTTGTTCTTTCAGCTCGGAGCCCTGCACACTCCTCCAACAGCCGCCTTTGCTGCTTGGTGCGCCACAACAAATTGTTGCTATCCCTATTCTCTGAAGGAAGCTTGTAACTAATGTGTTGCAGAAATGGGAATCTGAGGATTAGTTCTGGTGTCTGTTGATGTCAACAGATGCTCCCTGGCCTTAGAGAGCTGTGTTTGGGGTCCTGTTGGGGCAAAATGGTGTCCAGATAGTGTCAGAAAAACACCTTTTGTGTGCTCTGCTTTCAAATTTCCTAAAGAATGTGTTACTGAGCAAGGAGTGTTTTTGTGATATAACTGATCTAACATGCACATAGCAATAGACCTCCCTTGTAGGGATCCTGCATTACGTGGCTAGAAATAATGTACAATATTCAATTGTGATTTTAAAAAGACAAACAAGGAGATCAAATATCAAGTGCCACCAATGAAATAAGTACCTAATTGTTTAAAAGCATATAATGTCTGGTGTAGCTCACTCTCTTGTGACACTTAAAAGGCTGGTTTATGTAAAAGCAAGCAACTGCTGTGAAAATATTGAGTTGCATATACTCAAGTCATGTAGTTTGTGATCACTTTAGTCACTCCCTTACTGCAAAGGAAATTTGGGCAATGATGCAGGAGGAAGTCATGCTGAAGTTGAAAATCCTGGTGTGTTAGTATTCCCTCAGGTTTAACTGATTCCAGGAAGATTGGACAGATGTGCACGAGATACACACACCAAAATCAACACAACAGAAAGCAACAGTTATAAAAAATTATATACCCCTTCCAGGAAAAGAGAGGAGGAAAAGTGTCTGAAAAATCTTCAATAAAACTGAAACAGTTGAGATTATCTGCAGTTGTTTCACGTTTTATTAGCTGAATTTAATCAGTGGGATAATAGAGCAAAATATAATCACTTTTCAAAGTCATATCAAAACTGCAGAGCACGGGGGAACATGCCAAAACATAATAGTATTTTTCTCTAAAGATATTGAAATGAAGAAAGAGATTGAACTGATAAAAACAAGCCTATCATTAAAAGCAGAGCTCTGTATCTTCATTGTCTGAGCTCTTTTATTTGTAAAATAAACTGAAAAAAAGAGCTGAAAGGTTTGCTCAAGAAACTAGCTGTACAGTTGTTTTCGGGAGTAGCATTTTGGTGAGATGGTCTGGTTTGGATGAATGACACTTGAACTTCCCCAAGGTGTACTTGTGAATGTGGAGGAGTGAAGAAACAGAAGTTATGGACAGGTTTCAGCTTTCTTTTCCGTGGAGATGCTTTGGAGAAAATGAGCAAGAAAATACTAGCCTGTTGCAAAACTGCTGAAATGCTTGGCATGTGGGGACCTTCTTTGTTAGTTACTACTGCTGTTTGTATTGAATTACATAAAAGTCAAGCACTTAGTAGCCTCCCTGAAAACATCCCTTAAATGGTAAAAAAATCACTTCCAGCTCCAAAAAACATAAATCATAGTTTTGGGCAAAGCATTGAGGTGGGTGAAGAAGTGGGGTGAGTAATGGTATAGCTCAGGAACCACCTTTTTGGGAAGTCCCTGAAAGCTTGCGGGAATAAGGTTTGCCTTGGTGTGGCCAAGGAAACCATTACCAATGCTAGACAAATGTAGTGTCCTTAATTGTAACACTGTGTTGCAGTGGTCATTGCCAAGTAGTCTACAAATTTCTAGGCATATAACTTCAATAAACCTAAAACCATTAGCAAGAGGTTATAGCTTCTGCGTGAGCATATGGCCTGAATATTTCAGGATTATGGTCTTCAATGTTTTAGTGATAGAATACTAGTGGACTGTCACCTCACTGGTCTTTCAAAATGGATTTTTATTAATTTCTTTCAGGTCTGTCATAAGTTTTCAAGTTGTAATGTTTTCTTCCAGTTGATGAAAAGGGTAACAATAATGTTTGGGTTTGACCACATAACAAAGTGTTGAACACACCACAAATACTTGATCATTAATGAAAAATTCTCATCCAAGGGAGTGCTTGGGATATTTCTGTTCTTCTATAATGTAGTTCTGTTCAGTTTTTCAGCGAATGTTATCAGTTAGAAAACCAAGGTTAACAAGAAACTGTTAATATGAGAAAATAAAGCTGAGTTTCTGTGCTCCTTTCTTTGTTCTTAAGATGATCCTGTCCAAACATCTGTGTCTGATTGACCTATCCTGGGGACACTGAAATCATAGCATTGAATTCTGGTAGTGTACATTTCCTTTTGAAGTGAAAGAAGTTTTTGAGGAAGAGGAGAGTTGAAGCATGAGTAGGTCTAACAGGGTTTAAGACTTATGTCTTCTCACACATTTTTTTATACAAATGTTTTTAAACCTTATTAATTCCCTGCAGTGCTTATAATACAAGCATTTCAGTAACCAAAAGGTGATGGTGAAACTGACATCTAAACCCAGACTTCTTGAATTTACAAACATTGGTCTAAATAATAATAATATAAACTACAAATAAAACCAAAAAGTAATAAATGAGTGACTTGCAGAGGAAGTTCACATCCACTTTGGAGAGGTTTGTGTGTGTATTTTTTTTCTGTGACAGTGAAATTGTTCACCACCAAAGAAGGGTAGGAAGCATTTTTTCTCTGTCTTGAAATAAGAAGGTCAGGTTCAGGATACAGTAGGATGCTTATTCAAAAGTAGTAGTAAAGTGGGCACCCCATTTAAAGTGAGAAATGATTTTGTGCAGGACCTAAATAAAAGGTGTTCAATTTCTTACTGGTTTATCCTTGAAGGGGCTTGATTACATCAAGCTTAGCTTAACTACTGTGTTACTGGTAAACTGTTCTTTCCTAATGTTCAATGTGGTTCCTCTGTGCCTGGCCTTTTGTCTGAGCAAAGCAGCACTGGCTGACCCAAGCAGCGTTATGAATTACCTAGAATACAGTTTTGCACTCTTACCTGCTTTTCTTACTGTTTCCTGCAGTTCACTTTGAACCTTAGCTGACTGTATCTTGATAAAAATCAAAGATAAGGAGGCAAAGAAGTGCAAACAAATGAAAATGGTATTAAGAACCAAACAACTTGAAATATTTATCAGTCCCCATGTTGCTTGCTAAATGTCTTTTGTTGTATGCATTGATGACAACAGCAGTTAAATTGGCTTGATATATTATTATGCATAGTTATAAAATAATAAATTTTATTACTTTCATTGCTCCATTCTAGTAGTAAAAAGTTGGAGAATTAGTAAGTATACTTGCTAAGTTTGGTTTTTGCCTCCTTTTTTTTTTCCCTTGGAATGATATAAAGTATTGAAAGATGCCTCCTAACCCTCCCCTCTCCCCTCTGCCTTTCTTACCGCCATCTCTTCTATGTCATGAGTTTAAAACGTGATTGAAGGGTGTCTGTGCTAAACCTCCACCAGAGTGATTGGGCTACTCTTGAACTCTACTTCAGAGGCACAAATTGCCAGCTAGGGAGATGTGGTTTCAACCATCACCCAGGCAGTGTGAGCATTCTCCAAGAGGAGCTGGTAATGACATGCTGGGCCACACCTGGGAGCTGTTCCTGTGCTGGGGGAAAGCCAGGCAGGCCATGCCTTTTCTTCTCAGTCTGCAGAGATCCCCCCCTTCCTGCAGCCAAGGGGGAGGCTGCCTTCAGCTCTGTATGGCTGGGAGTTCTATGGGAAGCAGGAGTGCACCTGAATGAAAGTCCAGTAGTTGCTGCTTGTTTCTTTGTAAGTATCAAAAGCTCAGGGTTTGTTTAACCTGAAGAATGGTTAGTGGTAGTTAGATTGCTTGTAAATTCATTCACTGCTTTTTCTGTCCAGTTTCAGTAGAAAGTGAAAGCTGCAGTGAATGGTTTGCAGCAGGAAACACTTGTATTTGTATTGTATAAAAAAGAAATAGGTATGAATTAATGAGAAATGTTTGCAAACTGTGTTAGATGTGGTGACAAGTATAGAGAAGTGTCTGCTAATCAAGAATTATGTTCTCTGGTTCTTAACTCTGACACAATAATTGTGTTATGAAGAAATGTCAGCTGCACACGCCTTTGGAAAGCTTGGATACTTGAATAAATGGGTAATGGAAAAATACGTCAGAAGAGTGTATTCCAGTATATTTATCTACAAATCTGAAAAGCTTACCTTGTAATTGATTAGATCACAAAGACTATCTTGCTAGAAAAATTAATGCATCTTTCTGTGCAAACACTGCGCATATTTGGGGACGTGGCTTTTTCTTTTCATCAAAACATGTTATAACAGAAATGTGAGATCTTAGGTGTTGGGTCTTAAATGTTAACTTTGCATGAAATGAGATTTATTTGGAAAAGTTCTATTAAATAGGTTGTTTGCATTTTCATGGCTTTCTTCATGAGATTTTGAAGGTGAAACATTGGTAGTTGAACACTGAGGATTTAATTTTTCAAGCCAACCGTTCAATAACTAAATAATCAGTGTAAAATTTTGTGAGTATTAGCTGAGAAACTTGGCAATGTGTTTAGAAACAGTTGTAAATAATGACAGTTGCTAAGTAGAAAGTAATATTACAGAAGAAATAATAGTATTGTCAAAACTATTAGCAAAAGTGAAATTAAATGGCACACTTTAGCTACTGCTAACCTCTACAAGTGACTAAAACCTTAGATTTCACCCAGTTAGAGTTTAAAACTGTGCTATGGCAGCATGGGTCTCTAGACCAGCCTGTAAAGAGCCTTAGGTAATAGTTATACTGTATGATGCAGTAATGCAGCACGATGCTGAAGGGGCTGACAAAGGGATATTGTTTGAATTTTTTTAATGTACTATTCTGAGCATATTTTCATACACAAATTTTAACCTTAATATGATAAAATTGCCGAATTAGAGTTGCATATAGGTTCGAGTAGGTTGCATTTAGGTCTTCAACTGGATCCCATTTTGTTCTGTGAATATGTAAGGAACACTTCACAGAATTACTTTGGAAAAGCCAACTGAGGGCTAGTTCACGTAAGTATAATTCATTCCCCAAGTCAACTTTAAGTTGCTGGAAGGTTTAAAGTAGAATTAATTTGAGCACAAATCCATCAGTGACATTCTGGAAGCACATGATGTGCATTGCTTAGCAGTGGCTAATTGATACTAGCTGTGTAATTCAGTGTACTATGTAATCCATTTTTTAACCAAAGTATGTAGATTACTTGAGGGAGGACTTACTGCCTGTGCCCTTGAAGGAGAGTAGAGCAAAAAATTGAATGTAGGTCACCGGTGGGTTGGGGAGTTTTACACTAATTCCCATTCAGCCTTCACTGTTGTCCAAAACTCACAGCACAGTTTAAAGAGATGTTGTTGATTGCATAGTGACTCAGTAGGGCATAATACAGCTTTTTCCTCCCCCAGTGCCAGACAAAAATAGATGATCTTCCTGAGTGGTATGAGGCATAGCCCCAGCTGTGTGCCCTCTGACTGCTGTACCTGAATATACCTTGGGAATTGTGTTTGGGCTCGGGGAGATAACTAGGACATGACAAAAGCCTTAGAGAATAAAACATGGCATGAGGAAGGGACACAATGCTAAGCTTGTGGCAGCCCTGTCCAAGCAATTGACTTAACTTGTCTAAATATTATCACTATCAAAGTCCTGATAAGAGGCTGTAGTTGCCATGCAGTGGAATGATCCCGTGCGATGTATTCATGCCTTCAAAAGCAGCGGAACAAGGACAAAGACCGAATTTCTTAATATCTTGTTTTTACCTTCAAATTTTCTTTCAAATGCTTTCCTCACTTAGATAACGTATAATAAATTAATAGCTGTCTGAAACAAGTGGCTAGCCAAGAATAGCTGTGCACATTTTTAAGATTATTTACTTTGCTGTTGCAATTTCTTATGCTTTTATCATATCATTTGGTCACCACCAGTTTGTTTGAAAAGTACTATATATATTTATATTACACACACGTAAACATGGCAGCCTCTCGTAGAACTTATTTGCTCTACTAAATATTATTGAGTGATACAGTTCTGGGTTTATTTTGAGACTGAGTTTTAGTGTTTTGATTTGGGGAGGACCTCCCTTGGAGTTTTTCAGCTAACTGAAAGGAAAGTTGAGACCAACTGAGTACCTTAAGTAGTGGTTGGACACAGTCTGTGATCTGTGAGAAACAATCTGAGTGTTGGTAAACAAGCTTCATTACGAATCTTTAAGTTCAATTAACTCAGTGAAGTTAATGAAAGTTCTTAAACCACCTGGTTAGAAATGTCATACCATTTTCAAAGTGGTGAGGTCGACATTTTTGTATATGCTAACTTGGAGGCTGGATATAAGATGGTTTTTCTCAGTTGCATATTTTGTGGCAAAAAAATGTTTGTTAAAAGCAAGATCATACCTTATTAGAAAACAAACAGGTTTTTCCTGGCCAAATTAGTACAAAGTTGCTTTAAATTAGGATAAATATTTTTATTTATATTAATATTACTAACACATTTTAGTATGTTGTTTTGTCATGGAAAAAGTGGATTCTAGACCAGACATCTGATCTAAAATTCTCAATACTGTCTGTCTTTCTATGGGCATTTCCTTATAGAATTTAAAAAATGGGAACATGAATTCATCTCTTTTTCAGCCCATAGGAGAGAGAGTTGTTTTCTTATACCTAGCCAGCATCTAGCCCAAACTTAGTGAAAGAACTTGAATGCTAGGAACTTAAGCGCTGTACTTTGATTTTTGAACTTTCACATTTACATTTTGGTTTTTTTTTGATGAAGATTTGCCACCCCCAACTGGGTGGCATGAATTTGGAAACTGTAGGAGTCACAACCAAACTGATTTTAAATCTTGCCTTTGTGTGTATTGTTAATTAGATTAACCATGCTGATGCTGGATACAGAGTTAAATGGGAGTGCATGAGAATATTTCTATTCAAATTGTGGGGCTTTTAGGTAATTCCTTATGTCTGGTTCTCTTGTGGAAGTGACTAATCCGCCTGTGTCTTGAACAGTCTGCTAAATACTAGAACAAGGTGGCACTTTGAGACTTGAGGTGAACAAAGCAATGACCACAGCAAGGAGCAGGCTGCTCTGACCACAGGCTCTGGGCAGCAGAACTGCCGCTTTCCTTCCTCCACGCGTGCCTCTTGGTGCTGCCCTGTGTTCACCCTTGCCTTACACCCAAAGAATGTAATCTGTCTGATCGTTCCTACTTAGGCTTTCATCACTTAATGTTTAAACTAATTTTCTGTGGTTAGTTACTATTTACTCTTCATCACTGCCTTGTGCCCTTTGCTGCCTGCATTCTTTGCCTCTCTCACCGCTCTGCCCTGCAGTCTGGTGTACGTCCCCATCCCTACAGTGCTTCTTGGGCCTTTTCCATTTATGCATTTCAGGTTCGTTTCTGGAGTTTTGTTTTGTCTCTTGATTTTTGCTAGAAGACTGGTCCTATTATTCCTGTGCTGATTTAAATACATCTTCAGATTTTTGGGTAGCAGGTAAGTACTCCCTACTCATCAGAGGATAACTATGGCTCTATGGAAATTCCTGCAATTCTCTAGAACCTGAATGTGAGGGTCTCTTCCTTCATTTTACTCCTCTCAAGAAAAAATATTCAATTTAGTTTCGTTGGCTTCCTCTTGCATCTTATTCAGAACATATTTTTGTATGTTTAATAGTACAGTGAGAGCAGTCTTTGATGTTGTCTTGCACCACCAAAACTCAGAAAAGGAAAAAAGAATTCTTAGCACTGGTATTCTGGTAAAGTTTTATTTACTTTGTCTAAGCAGAAAAAAATCCCCACTACTCTGTAGAGATGAAGTTACGAGAAGGAACTTAGAATTTTGACACAAATTGTTCAATAAAATTATTTTAGGATTTACAATGTGTAAGATACTGTCATTTATTTGGAAACTGTCAAAAGGAAGTTTTAACTAAGCTATATATTTGATTTAGAACCATATTTTCTCGAAGAAAGTTGACATTAAGCAGTAGTCAGTTTGTAATGCAACAGAAAAGTGTTTAGGCAAGATTATTCATGAAACTGTCTATATTTCATGTATTCCTCTGTAATGTATATTGATCAATATATGCATATATGAACTGCTGTGATGTCTCAAGAAATCAGAAATGTGGACCTGTACCAGATTTACTTTTCCTGAATTTCTCAGAGTTCATTTATCAAATTCCACAATGAAGTTAACTGATTCCTCATTTAAAACTGAGCTAAAGAACATTGGATCTGAGAGGAGGGTTTAGCTTTCTGTTTCTTACCAAATCAGCACTCACAAATGTGACTAAAAACTACTTGGGGTGTTTGAATCGAGAACAAGGCTTGTGTCAAACAAAAAAAAAAGTAAAAAATACTTGAGCAATAGCACTTTTTAGAAGCCTGGACTATGAACTCCAGAAGCTGATCAAGATCTTTGCAGAGAAAATGCTACATAGAAAACAGCAAGAGTCTTGTGCCAATGCACAGCTCTGGGCTGGCCTGAAAAATACCATGCATGCAAGGCAGGCAAGTGCAGTGTGCTCTGTCGTGTGTTTGTGCTTTTATAGGGTATTTCTGTTTGCATGTGTTTGCAGAAGCAGAGACTCAGAGTAGTGTTGGCAGTCTGAGCTGTCTGAGGCATAGAGAGGTCTAAAACACAGGTCTTCATCTTCTACTGTTGATGTAGATGGAGCATGTGCAAGTAAACCAACAGGGAATGTTGTCAGGATGTTTCTGGTTATGACTAGATGAAAAGATGTGTCTCATTTAGAAGAGTGAGTATGAGTTAGTGAGCATAGACTTTTTTTCTCCTTAGATCTCTGGAGTCATGAAAGATGCTTTATTGCATTACTCTATTGAGAATGAAAACCCAAAAAGCTCAGTTATTGTCCAAGTGGTTGCCCAGAAATGGAAAATGAAGGTGAATACAGGTGCTGGTTTAGAGGCAGTTGTTTTCATAAGCATTTGAAAGTATTTTTTTTTGCCAAGTAAAAATAATGTAGGCTCATGTAGAAATTGAGCTGCTTTCTATGCTAATTCATGAGATTATTTGAAAAAAAAATCAGTCCTCTAATACAATGAAAAATATGAAGCTAGTAATCTAAATTTACTAACGTTAACTCTTGTTCAGCTCTTTGTGTGCACGTTGAAAACAGTTTGCTCAGGCAGTGAAATGGGTCACTTCGGTAGGTACGGTACGAGAGTAACAACTGCTTCCTTGCTTGTTTGCAAGTATAGAACTCCAGCTATGAAGGGGAATTCAGTTATAAATTTGTTTGATAGTGTAAGGTAAAATGTTAAAAGCAAAATCAGCATTCTCAAGCACGTGTCGTGACTTTGTACCACTGTTTCAAAGCTGTTTGGCTGGTAGGAAAGAATCCATCTGACAGGGTGCCTCAGACCTTATGATGGCTTTAAATTGATCCGTGTTAGTTCACTTGGCAGACTAAAGTCTTAAGGGAAAAAAGTTCCCTTTCTGTGAAGCTTCTCATAGACAGAGGAGCCCTGAAGTAGCAAGGCAGAGAATCCTGTCAGAAGCCATTTATCTTGCCTGCTCTGTTGGATCTTAATGAGTTGTAGTAGGAGTTGTTGTGAAGATGGAGACCGTGTGGTGCATGTTCTGAGTGTCACAGACAGTGGGAAACCTAAGTACATCAGGAATCAAAAATCCACTGAAAACTTAAACTTGTACTGCAGTAGCCTGGTCTGTTTGTTATATATGTAACACTTAATTTTGACTAACAACTAGACCTTCATCTTAATATAAAATCAGTAATTATCATTTGTTGTATGCAGGTCTTAAGGGCTTTTCTCCATAGGCTACAGTGCAAAAGTATTGGGTAAGAGTGGTTTTAATGGCTGTATTATCCTTGAACAGCAGTGATGAAAAGTTTCCAGAAGCTGTATCTAAATCTGTGCCTTGTCCTGATCTTATCCACATAGCTCATAAAATCTCTGTTGTTTGTGCTCTGCATGCTGTAGGTACCTCAGCTACAGCAATAAGATAACAGTGTTAATGCAGATAATGACGTTTTTATGCTGATATTTTTGTTCCTTTTTGTGGAAAACATGGATCATCTCTTTTATTTTTTTTTTAAAACAAATTACCGTGGAGGGAACTCTTACTATGTTCTCATTTTATATTTCATTTGCTTTACAGGTTTGGTTTCAGTTTTCTTATCTTGTTTTCAACTTTTTGAGGGGATGTTTTTGTAATCTCAAACTCCTTCAGAAGCTGACTACATTAATTCTTTTGAATGAGATTTTTCCCCTTCCTCTAGTGTCTCATTCTCCTTCCTTCAACTTTCTCACATCTTTCTCCTGTTGACATCTCTCATATTTCCCAAAACTTCTATCTCTCCAAATCCTCTGACTTTGCTGTTGTCTGAAGACTACATTTCATGCATCTGCCTCAGTTAAGCTGGTTTTGGTGCTGTTTCATGCTACTATTTTTAGTGAGTGCAGCAAGGGAATTTCTGTGCTGTTGGAAATACCTGTAAGCAGTAAAATTAGTGCCTGCCAAGTAAAAAGGGAGGAACACAATTTTAAGAAACATTACAGGTAGCATGGTACATAAAATAGTGTGTAATGCTGAATAGCTTTTAAAAAATTTCAGCACTGAGGCTGTTTCACTCAATTTAATGTTGATCAGCTTGTATATATTTTGATCTTGGTTTTGGATTTGAAGTTTGATGTAAAAAAATGAACAAGGTAGAGGCATAACTCAGAATGCTGCTGGATATGAATTGCAGCTTTCAATTTGAAATCTCCCCCTGCGACATCTGACCCATAAAATTTTAACTCTCTAGCACAAATATTGCCTTTCATTGAGACCATAATATCTATGACAAAATGCTAGGAGCATATTGGTATCACATAAGGTTTATCTTTCGTGTTACGTATTTGATAAACCCACTTACACAACATTGGCTAATTTGCAATATATTTTTTCCCAGTTTTATCTCCCCAAAATGACTTTGTGCGTTGACTACAAAAGATGTGGGGGCCTGTTTTTCACAAAACATGGCCTTTTCTGGTGTGTTTGCTAGGTGCATCTGCTTGCCTGCAGTTGCTCTCGCATTTGCTCACTGTAGGCTGCTGCTGAGATTGACTGGAGCAGGACTGAAAGCTTGGGATATTGGGTTTGGTTTGAACTCACTGTATTGCACTGAAATGCCCAACTAAATTCATGTCAAGAGTTTCACTGAACTCATATGTACTCCTGGTGGTTTTATCATAAATAGTGAGGACTGAAGTTGGCCTTAGATGAAGTTTTATGACTTGTTACCAATTTGGGACATGTTCACTCCTATGCCCTTTCACAAATGTTTTTAAGCACAATTCCACGACGATTATTTGGAAATGCCTATAAACCCTGTAGAGTAAAAGTGAGGTACAGTCCTATGTGCTCTAAGAGGCAGAAATGTCAGAAATTACTGCCTCTACCATGGCAGAATGCCTCTTGATGTGGCAGAGCTGGGAAATAAGCAGTGGACCATACCTGCTCTTCAGAATAACATTTTAAGAAATCTGTCCCTCTGTCTCTCTCTGCTTATCAGTTCTCAAATGTAGTTTATGACACAGCCATAGAGTTGGGTTAGAACAGTGTGTGAAGAGCATAAAGGAGAGGACAAACATTTCTGAAGTTAGTAGAGCTGGTGAAATTCCAAGAGACATCTTAATAGTAAATACAACTATATGGTTAGTGATAGGTATTTCTGGTTTGCTCTTATTTATCACAGTATCTACATCTAAAATACGTAGTATGATTGCCATCATACTTTAAGAACTCAAAACATTTTTTTTGACCTCCAGACAAGTGAAAGCTAAAGAACAACATTTTAAAAAAAGGGAGGAATCAATCCCACTTTCTGTTTAGTTCTGCAGTGGCATTTTGGAAGTGTAGCACATAGATAAGACAACCTGCGAACTGCTGCATGTTCAAGGTAGTAAGACAATAATTAAGCAGTAAAATATAAAAATAGCAAGTTAGTTTCTCTCATTCATTTTGTAATTTTCAGTATAAGGATCCAGCTCAAGGAGAATTGGGTACAAACATGATGGGAATGTATTTTTCTTCACATTTTCTTTCACTACTGTAAGTGTAGTTAGATTTTTTTTTTTTAATCTAAATGAACAGATGATAGGGAGAAAACCAAACCACTGCTCTCTTACCAGGTTTCTATAATAGAAGTTGATAATGCCACTTCCGTTGCAGAATGTCTTCTCAAGTTTAGTTTTTTTTAATCCTGTGTCAAAGCTGATAATTTTTAAAATGAGTGGAAGACAGTGAAATGTCAGAGTTATGCCATCCTGTTTACTGTGTTTCTTTCTGTAGTTGGAGGCAAATGCTTTTCTGTTGGACTGATTAATTCCTTGTCTCTTGTGGTAGAGTAGAGACATCTCCTAGGAGTGTGAGGCCTGAAAGATTGCTTAGGGCTTTTGTGAGCCCCTGTGAGCGAGATGGAGGGCAATTGCAGCAAAGAGAACAGCTCACTTCCCTTTGCACTGTAGCAGGGAATTTTTTTTTCTTGCAGAGAATAAGGGGATATACAGTGTGTATTTATGCCTAATAAATATTCCTATTTTCATTGATTGTGCACTGGAGTAAATTCAATTCATGGTTCAGGAGTGATTTGGTACCACTAAGAAAAGCCACACACTAGTTAAATTGGTATAGTCAATGGTTAAAGTAAACTCAGAAAAGGGAGAAGTGTGGCAGTGACTGGTTCACCCAAGACAGGAAGAAAAACTCTTCCTCTGCTTTTAGCAGAAGAGAGGAAGAAAAACTCCATTGCACAGCCTCCTCTGAGTATTTTTCTTGCTAGGATCAAAATTGACAAAAATCTGTTTAAATATTAAAGTGAAATAACACAGTGGGAGTGAGGAAACCACATGTCACTTAAACTGCAGGATGCATACGTAAAATAGCATTGGAGGTGCAATCAATAATGAATATGAAAGCACTAATTTCCTTCTAAAATATTTGTATGCCAATTTTAGACATCCAAGGTCAAGAACACCCAAAATGTATCTACATAGTGTAAAAACGGGTGGTTGCAGTTCAGCGAATTTGCTTTTCTTTTTGAAACATGTAAAAATAGTGTTCTGGAGTCTGGGAAAGGGCAGGGGCAAAAGAAATGTAACTTTGGAAAACACAGAGCATTGATTTGTGTTCATTCTTGTTTAAAAAAAACCTCACACTTTCAAAGTCTGAACACCTTTGATAATCTCTCTGTTTGATCATTAGGGATTTTTAAAGGAATGCTTACATTTAGGTACAGGAAAAAGACTGTATTAAAATACCCTGTTTAAAATGCAGGAAAAAGCCATTTCTTTCATGATTGATTATTGTTATGACCCATATAAAATATGGTAAAAAAAATAGGGTATCATCAATAAGAGTGTTCAAAAAGCAGTGAAAACAAGCACTTGATCAAAGCTGAATGCAGCTTGAAGATGCTGTTTCTAAGTATAGGTTATCCTTGTAATGTTTATTCTGAAGGGAACTGGAATGGCTTAATAGCAGATAGGTTTTGCAGTACTGTTCTAGGAATATCCTTTTGGATTCTTTTGCCCTCCATGCAAAACCTGAAATGTAGTAAATGCACCAGAAAAAACAAACTTCTATTCCATGTTTAGAAGAACCGTATGCTCTGAGGCAGCCTGCACTCATGCTGTTAGCTGCAGTGTTTATACACAGCAATGCGTAAAGTAAGGTTGCCATTCTTTAAGCAAGATCTTAAAAAGAAAAAAAAAACTCAACAACAACAAACCAGCCCCAAACTTAACACCCCAGAAGGCACGGTGAGGGCTGGAAGGTATTCAAAGAATCAAAACCACGAGCTGCAGAAAGGAAGCAGCTGCTAGAACTCCTTCCCTCCGTGCTTGTGTTAGGGTGTCTCTTGGCCTTGTGGACAAAATGAACCAAGAGATGAGCAGGGCTGCGCTGCTTGTGCAATTGGAACTTTTAATTTCCTTGTAAGAACAGAGCCGTCTAAGGAATCTTTCATGCTTTTGGACTAGCAACTATAGCCTCGTCGCAACTATAGCCTCGTCAGAGACCTAAAACTTGAAAAATGGGGTTTTAAGCACAATTTTTTTTAGTGTACATACATTTGTGTCCATTGTTGGATATTGATTAGTCAAGACTTGCTCATTATAGTCCTAATAACATGGTATTGAGTTTTATAGATTCCCAGAGAGCATTTGGTTTTGTTTCTCCTTCTTTAAGGTTTAGGATTCATGTGTGCAGTTCTGTCAGCCAGTCCCACTGCTCTAGTTCCAGAGTTTGCATTGTCAGAGTTATCACTTCTGATAAAAGGAGTAAAATGTTGCAAATGTTCAGTGTGCAAAAGGGGGAGGAGGTGTTTGGTTAGTGAGGCATCCAACCTGCCCTTTGCTATTGTTGGAAACAACATTTATGCTTTTAACTACTCTCCTAGAGAAAAATGCTGTAGATACTTTACATCTGTAGTGTAAACATATGACATCGAGTGTTGCTTGGTGTAACTTAGAGATGTGAGAAGAAAACAACAGAACTCTTCTAACTTAATGTCAGCTGTTCCATTTTTGTTACAAGGGGTAAATATTCTTGGCCTCAACCTGTCCTTTTGGACATCAGGTCATCTGTCCTCATATCTTTCAGAGTGGTTTGTAAAAATGATGTTTTACAAGCTCTGCCTGCCTTCCTGGTGCCTAGCTGCCCATCTCACCTCTCCTTCTTACAAGGCTTTGGAGAAAAAGTTGCATCTTCTGTAGCTGTTGATTCCCCAGGGCTTTTGAAGTCCCCGAGGTTTGCATCTCTGTATTTAGCTTATCTGTGAACAGAGCGGCAACACCCAGGAGGCTTTTGGTCTTGGCTATTTTTTTCGTTATTTATTTATTTATTTATTTACTTTAACTCTGGAGAAACTTTCCTGCCACTTCATTGTGGAGATACTAGAGAAAATGCATACGAGATGAGACTTCCCTGGGGCAATGCGCGTAGGGTATGAAGGTCTGCATGCCTGGAGCCAGCCAGGCTTCCCTCTGCAGCACAACAGCCCCTCTGAGCTCTTCTCTCGCAGCTGGAGCTGAGGCTCAGTGCTCAGAGGAAATGTGCATGACTGCCAAAACCAGCTTTTACAGCGGTCGTACCCTTGCTGCCTCTGCATGAAAGCATTTGGCACCTGGTTTCAAACCTTTTCTTCACAGTTGCTGGCAGGCTCCTGTCAGTCACAAAGACTTGGCTCGGGGTTGTGAATTTCTCTGCCGCGATTCCCTGGGACAGTCAGTCTGTTTTGCTTAGTGCCAGTATGCCAGCGCTAGGCCTTGATGGGTAAGAGGGATGAAGTAGTTCTCAGATGTGTTTCCTTAGCATGGGGTTCAGTGGAAATGGAAAAATGGACATGGACTATGAGAGAGCCACAATGAGGATGGCTGAAGGTGCTGTCAGTGAGAAAATAGGCAGCATCCTGTAGCTGGTGATTACCCCAGTGGAAAGTAAATTTGTGGCTTTCCTTTGGATTGTACCTATCAGTGCTCTACACCTAAAGCCTGGATTTTATTATCTGAATGAGGTGAAAGTCGGGATATAGCTGTATGTGAAGCTGTGTGTAATGAAACGCAGACAATTACATTTCTGCCTGCTGGAGGTCTGTCCTGTTCCTGAGGATGTGTTGGTGCAGGTGCCAAGGCTGTAAATTGTCTTTCACATCTTTGTGTCTGTATGGCTTTGACACTTCAGTGCATGCCACAACAGCGTTTAGTAGAGGTATATTTGCATAGCTGGCATTTGAAATTTGTTTTTTTGTTTTTAAGGGCCTGTTAGAGGTGCCAGTATGTGAAACAAAGGTTTGCTTTTAGGTCATGTTTTTTCTTCTCTCTCTCTCTGTTTCCCCCCCTGCCCTCCCCTTCTTTCCTTTTATTTTAACGAGTTTTCATTCATTTTGCCTTTTCGAAAAGCCCTCATCCTTTCTCCTTCCCTAGAGGCTTGTGGTTTGATTAAAACGAACCTGAACCAAGACAGACTACTAACATGGTACTTGAACAAGGCAGATGGAGAGAAAATGTTCAATTTTAACTTATGAACACGCTTTACTTGGAATAATATGCTCATTAGATCAGCAGCTGTGTAATCACCCTGGCGTTGTCTGTCTATGTGTCTTCACTTTTTTTTTCTTTTTTTTTATCTGTTAACCAAGTAAAGTGGAAATGTAGGAGTTCCTAGAGGTCTTTTGGATAAAAAGGTTAATGATGGATTAGTGTACAATATTAATATGTATCAATATATGTTTCAACTGCCCTCCACCCCTTTCTGTGCCAAATGAAGTATTGATCTAAGGTTGTCCAGAGCCTGATAAACTCTACAGTAGCAAATGATAAACCTTCTTTCTTAATATAAGTCATTTGAGAATATATTTATGTATAGCAATTTCATCTTATCTCTGGGTGACAGAGACACAAAATGATGTTTCTCTTTCCCCTGCTCCTCACCAGTCTGGTGTATGAGTGAAAACAGCTTCATGAGAACTCACTCAGCATGTGGGCATGACTAGCAGTTCTGGTTTTAAAGTGTCCTGGATATGTGGCACTTAAAATTGGCCTCATAAGAGCCTTAGCCCATGACACAGAGAATGTATGACTCTGTGTTCTCTAGGAACATTGGATTTCTATATGCATTGGCTTTTTGTTTTTCACGATCTGCCCAGAGCTCTTTTACCATGTGTTAGGAAAACACATCCTGATTTAAGTGCCTGCATGGAAGCAACTGCTTTGATGATCTAACCACAAGTGAGTCTTTCTAGGTTTTATTGGCATAAGGTATGAAACTGTTGCCATCAACATTTGTTGATCGCTTAATATTTTCAGTTTAAGTAAACATCAGAAATATAAATATGGGCGTAGTCCTTAGAGCAGCTGTCAGTAGCACGGAATTATTGCTCGTTTGGGGAGACAGGGAGTTGCAAAATATTTACTTCTGTTTCTTCTAAAAGTGGAAAAGTACTTTTAAAATGTACTTACTCTGTTCTTTAACTGCATGATTTGCAAGTTCTTTTTAAAGAAACAAGATTAAAAAGACACCACCAAAATTCTTTAGAAAGGGACATTTTAAACTCAGACACACTACTGCTATGGAAAGAAGTTAAATAGTCCCTCTAGTGTACTGCTGCTGTAAGCAGGCACAGGAATATCTGATGTGATTAACTGAAGAGTATGGCTGCAGGAAATTACAAAATAATGTTTTGGCATGGCGTATTAAAGTTCTTACATAAACTGAGAGTCTGACCTACAACTGTAAGTCAAGTGAAGCCATAATAAATACCAAGCCAAAAAAAAAGCTGTTAGAGTTATTAATGAAGTAAAGAGTTAATGTACAGTGTGAGACCATTGCTCTTGCCAGCAGTGCCTGAAAC
Source organism: Rhagologus leucostigma (assembly GCA_013397725.1). Classification (NCBI taxonomy): domain Eukaryota; kingdom Metazoa; phylum Chordata; class Aves; order Passeriformes; genus Rhagologus; species Rhagologus leucostigma. The sequence goes on from VZTD01001820.1 coordinate 159,331, forward strand.
ATGAATGAGGAGCAGAGCCACTCACCAGGGTGTGGGCTGAGGTGTGCTTCCTCTTCCAGGGCTGTAGATTTGAATTTTGTGTCATACTTTGCATAAACTGGCTATGTACTGAAAAACAAACTTGGCTGTTCACATCTTCTTGAAGGGAGTGTGACTTTGATGTGACTTCTAAAGACCTGCTTAACCTCTGTCTGATGGTGTTAGGCAGTGCAAAGGAGCTGTCCTTGTATGCCTGGAAGCCTCTTGCTAATATCTCCCAGTGTAAGGTTCCCTACAGGAGAATCATAGAGTTATTAAGTTTTTCAGTGTGAAAGAATGTAGTCGTTGTGGGATGTTTTGGAGTATAAATATTTCCCTTTTTGTGTGTCATAGCTGGCCAGAAGGTCGATTAGGAATCTTTACTCAGTATCTGTTTTTTGCTGACTGTTCCTGGTGGTAGTGTGTGTGCAAAACTCTGCAGCCCTTTGTACATTTGTTGGTTGCAGAGCAGCACCAGGCATGGAACACCAGGTTGTTCTGGACTTTGCACAAGCAAGGAGTGCCACTTCTGCACTTAAACTAAGATCCAGTTAAGCCTCATTCAAAGAACAGAGGTATTTGTCAGAGTCCTTGCTTTGGAAGAGAACTAGGCAATCATTTAGGGTTAAATGCATAGAAGAGATTAAAGCTCTGCTGAAAGGAAGAGAGCAAAGCAAAAAAAAAAAAGGCACATGAAAAGTGCTAAATTGAATGTTAGAGACTTAGGGACTTTAATGTGTATGGTACATTGTAATTTTGGAGTTCAGGTTTGCACTACATTATAGGTTCCCTCACATCAACTGTACAGGGCTTCAAACTAGCACTGTTCTGAAAAACTTCTGAGTCTTTTTTTGTCAGTTAATGAAAATCAGACATTTTGCTGCGTTTGATTTTGTTTTGATGAATGACTATTGAAATTCTGTATATCAGACAACTCAGCCCATACATAACTGCAGTTATCCCCATGAACCTTGAAATTTGGGAACTCTTAGTTGTTCCTTAGTTGTCTTAGAACCAAGGAACTGAAATTTCATGTGGAAGGAGAATCTTGCTTCGCCCCACTTTTTGTTGGAGCAAATACATCTACATGTATATGATATTGAAATAGCGTGTTGACCAGAAGTGATTTTTCATGTACACTTACTGGTGTAAGTATTCCTGACATTTTCTCAGAATTCTTTAGGGAAACCACAACTGCAAAAAAATGCTCCTCAGTAGACATGGTTCTGTTTCTTGAGTCCTGTTTTAAGCTGTGGGTCAATAGGAGTGGTTCAATGGGTAAGCATTATCTTGTATCTGTGTTTTAATCTTACCTAGAGACTGGGGTGCTCAATCGTCCCTGTTCTAAGAGCAGGGAAGATTCTTGTAGTCTTCTGTTGTCTCTAGTCATACAGTTCCTTTCTCTATCCTTTTCTCTGTGTGCATTTTCTTGTAAATGCTTCTCTGGTTTCCTCAGTGGGTGTGGGTGTCATCGTGTGCCTCAGTGCCCGCACCCTCCAAGTTTTCACATCAGTTCCTGAAAAAGTTTTTCTATTCCTCTTATTTATAAATCTTGCCTTTGTTTGTGTTCCTACTGATAGCTCTAAAATGTAACTTGGCAGTACACTTTGGGAATAACATTTGCTAGTTACCTGCCTAAAATTCCTAATTTTATTTGTACAGCTTTTTTTTCTTTTTTTTTGTGTTATCTTGAAGCAGCTGTAATTAGCTGTGAAGAGTAAGCCATATGTCTACTGGGTTTGATTATGCCAGATAAGTGAGAATCCCTCTAAGGAAAAGGGTCTGTGTGGGTGGAATAGTTTGCAAAAGATTTTTGTGTGCTGGGAAATATCACGTTGAAACAAGTAAGGGATATTCAGTTCACCAGACTTGCCCCTCTTTGTTTCGAGAACCATTAAACCTCCCGTGATTTTGCCAATCAGTGCCACCCATGTGCCAGGACAGATCATTTTGCCATTGAATCCCACAGCATCTTGTCTTGCGTGGCTCAGCGGTCCTTGCAGCCCTGCGCTGGGATTCTTGCAGGTGTGCAGAGGCAGGTTCTGGTCTGCTACGGAAACCAGAGCTCCCCTGCAACAGTAAGACTTGTTAAAGGAGTCTTTTTTCCCTTTTGACCTTTTGCTTAATGTGAAATAGTTTTTAATTAATTTTAATTAATCTATTCAATCAACTTTTATTCACAATTTCTAAAGCCTATTCTAGACCATATTGCATTTCTTCTGTTCATAGGGGAAATATGTGCCCCCACCTTTGATTATGTTAATGGCATATTTATTTGTTTTTATTATTCTTTATCTTTGCTGTAAGGCAAAATGAAATTTTTTGTGGCATTAATTTTCACAGCAGCTTAAATGAACTCCAAATATTCCTTTCACAGGATTAATCTAACGTTAATTCTTGATTTTGCTCATCTGCCTGTGCAATATGATTCGCTGTGGAGGCTTTGTAACTTCAGTTTAAGCTCTGTAGTTTGTGAGATTTCTCTGTGGTTTTTACTTTGTCATTCTCCTGTGTAAACATGTAATTTTCCTTCCTTTGAGAGATGCACTTTAACTCTCTTTTATGGTCAGGGTAGTCTTGTAATTAGAACTTCAAAAATAAACAACTGAAATTGTAAAGATTATTCCCAAATGTCTGTGAAATGTAGAAGTGTAGAATTGCTGTACTGAATTTTGATACTGCTGATAAAAACCTTCTTTGGAGATTTTTCTTCAGCTTAAATATGGATTTTGATTTGAAAAGATACAGGCTGAAACTTCTGGGGAGTTCAGGTGAAACCTTGTCATGGGAAGTATGGAAATTCAGGCAGGGTGTCATTTTGGGTCATTTTCCATCACTAGCAAATAAGACTTGCATACCTAAGTATAAGAGTAAATATTTATGACAGAGAGGACGTGCCAGGCAGAGTCAAAGTAGGTCTTGTATTAATTGAGTTGCCAACGAAACAACTCCATGTGTGTGACCGTGTGTGTATTCTACCCTTCCTAATGCTATTTGTGTAACCTCAGCGGTTACAGGAGGTATTCTCTTAGAATGCGATCTCCCAGACTGCTGCCGTATTCCAGCAATGAAGAAGGGTTCAGGGCTCCTTTGCGCAGCTTTGGCTGCGGGGCCGATGCGAGCCGGCTCAGCTTTGGCCCCCAGGGTCGCTGAGCTTTGGCCGCGGGATCGCTCCCTCCGCCTCCCGGCCAGATCCCCCGGGGCTTCTGCTGCCGTGGCCTTTGGCTCCCTCTGCTGCCCGCCGTGCGCCAAAGCGCAAAGCGTTCTTGCTGCAGCCGCAACGAGAAACCCGAATATTTCGAGCAGTCTGTAGGATAACATTTGATTAAAAGTGCGTCCAGGTCCAATTGCGAATTGTGTTTGGCACAGCCACATTTTCTCTGTTTATGTGATTTGATTTGAAGTGATGCTGCTGATAATGAAACAATCGAGAACAAAATGTTTTATTGCTTCTGTTCTACAACTTATCATAGTTTCTATTTCCTTCTTCTCCAGGTGATAGAAACGCTTTCAAAGCTTTCCCGCACTCCTATTGCATTAGGCACAGGAATAAGGTATGTTATTGCCACAGGGAATGGTGGGAGTTGATGCCTCTTGGTGTGATGCTCCTTGGAGAAGTTGTTAGAGGCAGGATAGGCGGTGTCCCCCACTAAGAACTTCTCTAGCCGTAACCCATGTTGCCAGGTGGGCAGCTAACCAAGGCTCTGGACCTCTGAGGAGTTACAAAAGGTATCTGCTACCCCTGGTACACTCACTGAAGGGCCTGAGCTATGTGTACTGCTCATGCTGAAACAGGAGGAGAACAGAGTAGCAGCTGGTATTGCAGAACTTGTGTGATAATCATGACACAAGGATCATAAGTCAAGCTGATGCAGTGCTGATTTATGTAAAGACAAATGGGGTTTCTCTTCTTTCTCGCTTCTAACAAAGCAGTAAAATTGGCCAAGTTTGTGAGATTCTTGTTTCCGAAAAGAAACCAAAAAGCCCCAACCAGACCTGAAAGTTTTGATGGTTTTTTCCAGTTGAAAAATGACAATGATGTGTATTAGTGGTGATTTATAACAACTGCATCCAGTAGGGTGTTTATTATATTAAGTGTCAATTCATGTAACGAAGTGTAAATACACATATACTGTTCGTCAGAGAAAGGGGGGAACGTATAAACACATTAGTATACAATAATCTGTGTGAAAGTTTTGGAAACCAAACAGAAGTGCACTATATGACTAGGCTAGTGCTATTTGTAATTAATGCTATTTTTCTTTCTATAGGCCCTTCCCTACAGAAGAAAGCATTGATGATGAAGATATCTACAAAGGTCTTCCTGATTTAATAGAGTACGTTGTAAATATATTAATTAAAGATTTTTGTCTTTAAGTTGCATGCTATTGTTTGTATTGTGTTGTGGAACATATAGTTTTAATGAGAATGGGATATTTATTTCATTTATAAATATTTTGTTAGTCATTATGCTGACCAGGAAGAATAATTATGAAAACTTTTTTGACTTATTACGATACATTTATGTATATAAAGCAGCATGTTTCATAGAGAGTGCTGGTAGCAAAGTAAATAAAGAATGCATTTCTAAGTTACCTGTCTGCACTATAAGAATGCTTTCAGAAGATTGAAATATCACTTGTAAGGGACTCAAGGAAATTGTCTTGAACTTGGAAAGAAAATGCATGTTTGGATCATAATTCAAGTGGATCATTTCCCTAAAGTCAACGAAATTCTTCATATGAGTGCATTTACCTCTTCTGCGTAAGTGTTTGCAGGATTGTCAGGATACTCATATATCCTATGGCTAGGATCTCTCAAGATCCGTGAGGAATCATGTTGGACAACAGCTAGATCAGAGCTCAGTGTTCCAAGGCTCAAAGTTCACCAGCACTCATTGCATGTCACTTGCTGCAGTGTGGGAAAGAAGCTGCTGTTCACACCAGGGATTTGTTTCTTCAGTGCCTGTGAAGAAGGGAAGCCTTACCATGACTGGCATTGCTCAATTTACCACTTGCCCTGCAGAGCTTGTCCTCGTCTCTGCAGCTGACTGACTGTCTCATAGATAATTGTTTCACTCTGTGTAGCCGAGCGTGCAGAAGGCAGGAGTTGCAGTCTCCTCTGAGACCCAAGCGGGCGAGAGGTGATGTCCTTATCTCTTAGATGTGGTGGCATTTTAACAGTTTGAAAATAATGTTTCCACCAGTTCTTAAATTGGTATATAAATTCAGTGCTGAGAGACAGTCTTTCATTAAAAAAAAGCTAAGAAATCATACCAAAGAAATTGATTCGTAACTCTTCTTGTGCAACAAATTATGGATATTATTGACTGAAATTTAATAGTTGCATGCTGTCTCAATTGTGGAGAAAGCAATTCAAGAATAAGAAACAAATGTGCCATTGAATGATGCAAATGGCCCACATTTTTTGGTCTCCATCAATTATTAGTAAGCTTATTTGAAATTAATTTAATTGTCCCTGAGTTTAAATGGTGTCCAAAGAAGTTAAAATTAATTTAAGTCTTTTTATCAGAAAGAGCTGTAGTAGTTAAGTGTTTCTATCCTTGCTCTGCCTTTTTGCCAGCTTTTGTTCCCTGGAGCAGTGGTGGTAGAATGGAGTGTGTCTGCTCATCTGACAGCTGCCAGTGTTTAATGTGAAGTGCTAGCACACCATCACTGCTGGTGGGAGCTGAAATGTTGGGCTAACCTGTTGGTTTTTACTCGGAAGGATTTCTGTGTTGTCTTCAGCAAGAAAAATCTCAAAATTGTCAGGATATCTGATCCAGTTTCTATTATTATTTCTGATCCAGTTTTTATTGTTATTGTCACTTGACTGCTTTCAGTATCTTTTAGAGTTCTTTTGTAGACATACTCTAAGAAATAGGAGTAAAAGGTATTATGGGCTTGATATAGTCCTAGTACAAAGTAGGTAACACTGTAGCAGGCTGATTGTAATGAAGCTGAATTAGCTGAGGGTAGAGTTGACCATTGACTTTTCTGCTTTATTTCTGCATTGTGGGTAATTGGAGGACATCACTTGTGCATACTTGGTTTTGTTGAACTGTCTGATTTTCAGTTTGATTGGTTCCTTTTTTCATTTTTGTGTAGCTGAAGGTTGCCTGAGATGATCCAGATACTGGTTTATGGTGTGGAGGTACAGTACCTCAGTGCTGGCTCTGCAGTCTGTGGTGTATTTTACCCCAGACGGTCTTTCTTCAGGCAGGCAGAGGACCTGTAACAGTGTCTCACATCCCAGTGGAGTGGGATGCCAGGCAGTAAGGAGAGGCAGCTCCTCTTCGCTGGATGTGGTGGGAAAAGGGTCAAAGAGAAGAGGGCAGCTGGATTGTATCTTGTGACAGAACTGTCCTGATGTATTGCTTTTGCTGTCTGGTTTAGTTCCCGTGTGGTTCTAAATTCATGTAGTCTTCAGTATTGTGTGGATTTTGTACAAATTTATTTCATATGAATTGAGAAAAATAAAATTAATTGACCTAATTTCCCTAAATGAGTTGTTTTCATTAGATATTCTATTAATTAATCTGTTTGTTTACTGTGGAAACTTTCCCTGTGAGTGGTCCCTTGCAGAGCTGATGGTACTTTGTCTGTGCTGCACAGCTTTTTTTTTCTTGTCTTGTCTTTTCAGTGAAACTGGTGTTGAGGAAGATGAGGAGTTGTATGATTGTGTCTATGGAGAAGATGAAGGTGGAGAAGTTTATGAAGACCTAATGAAAGATGAAGCAGCACAACAACCTGTATGTTTTCCAATTCCTAGCTGTTTTGGAATAATAGCAGTTAACTTTTTGCAAGTTGAAATGTCTTTATGGATAGTTGCAGTGACACTCCTGCTTGGCTGCATCTGGAGTTGTTGCAGAGCAGGCTGTTTGGGTAAAGGGAAAGACATTAATTATAGTAAGTTAAAAAAAAAATGTAATTTTAAAGTGAAGTACAGTAAGTAGTTTGTTTGATAGTTTTGAGTAGTAAAATTTACCAGCTATTTTAAGAGCAACTAATTGAATTGCTTACTTGAAAGCATCCTACCTCCAAAATTGTTAAAACTTTGTGAAATTATTGTGTATAATATTGTTTCAGCCATTGTTTGGACAACTAGCCTAACAAGGACAACTGAGCATTGTTTCAAACTATTGAATTCCGTGCTTGTTCAATCATGTAGTTTTTGTTGATCATTAGGTCATCATTATGTTGCAAAATAAACTGTTCCACTGAGTTTTCTCTAGGAGAAGCTGAACTTCAAAGGCAGCTTTTCTTACTTGTACTGGTATCACACATTATTTCTTATTCCCTCTTTCCTTTTGTTTATTGCACTCAAATTCTAGATGTTTGGGGTATGAATAGAAAAATTGATATGTTAATTTCTGCCCCAAGTGTCTGTGTGAGTGATCTCTTTGGATTAGGTGAACACAAACCTGAAGTGAATGGTTTTAAGTGGAATCCCAGGATTTGTTTGCATTGCTCATGAGTATTGGTGAACAACAAACCCCCAAATTTTGTAAATTGATATAAACTATTGAGCAGCTTCTGTACTGGGGCAAATACTGCAAACATTTTGAACAGTATTGAGCTAAAGGTAAAAAATAGCTGAAAGTCGAAATAATGTCAAATTCTAATACTTTATATAGATTAATTAACTGCAGTTAACTGTGACAATGTCTCCTTTCCCCTACAAAAGAATTTGGGAATAAAGGATAAATTTGAGGGTGACCATCAGATGATGATGCTCACAAAGTACAGTTCTTCTGATAAGACTGTGTTTTTGCAAAATGGTTACTTGTGTCTGCACCTGATAGAGACGGCAGCTTAATGTTCATTGTGGGAAAATGAAGAACTGCACAAATCGGGTTTTCAAGAGTAATTTCTGCAATTGCTGCACCTCGTAGATGAGTGAGAAGTCGTGTTCCACTTGCAGGAGCTGGTTGTGGAGTCACATGCAGACAAAGAGAGAAGGGTAAAGGAGATCAACCAAAGCAGTGACCAAGCTTTATGGTACCTGTGTGTTTGCAACTTGGCACTCGTTGAGGTGGTAGGAATACATTTCCCACTCTAAGGCCAAGCTGTCTAGGAGCTGTATGTGGCTCATGGACAGTGTAAGTGTGGCTAACTCTTTGCTGTGCTCTGCTTAGCAGGTATGTCAGATTGCCTGGCAGCAGAGAGGGAGTGGAAGGAGATACTCTGGAACATACCAGGAGCTAAATATTCAAATTTCAGTCTAGAAATTTTGCTCTTCCTAGAGGAGAAAAGTCTTTTGTTCAAAAGCTAAAAGTGTTTTTTCTGAATGGAAAGACCTGTAGTGCTAAATTTCTACTTCTGACTCTCCCTGTATTTGAATAACATCTAGTCATCAGGTCTATGTGCAGCACAGGGATTCTCTACACTGGGTGAAAATAGGTAAGATACAACCAGGGGTATGCTGAAGGATGTTGCAAATTGGTAAATAGGCTTTAGAAAGGATGTGGTAGTCCTGTTGCTTATTAAGATACTGCTTGTTGTTGTTGTTGGAGAAAACATTTTGGATTAGTTACTGATTCAGCTGCAAGAGCCTATCCAGTTACTGCGTCAAACCTCCACGCTGACCTCTGTATCTCCAGGTCTTCTGTGCCTTGCTTGACATGAACGGTTCCATATCATCTTCCAGTTATTTACTCTTTTATTTGAAATCGGATTTTATTGAAGCTGTAATGCTGTAAATCCTATCTTGGATAAGAGTGCTTGTAAACTACTTTTATAGAGTCTTGTAATTACCAATAATTACTTCCATGCCCTATGATACATGGAAAAATCCCAGGGTCTTGTTGGAGACACACACATACATATGCAAGAATTGAACTTTGAGGTCACTGCACTTCCTGATCTGAGGACATACTCCTATTGTGTCTGAAGAGAAAGCTCCCCTTGAGAAATAAAAGGGGAAAAACTGTAAATAAGTACAAGGATTAGACTGAATCCAATATTTATGGCAATGCAAAGTTGCTTATATGATTTAGCCCCATTAAGTTTAATGGAATTATTAACTGCTGAGTATTTTAAATAAGATTTCTCAGTCTGGATGTAAATTAAATGTGACCTTGTATTTCAGCTTCCAAAGTGCATGCTGATATTTCAGTGTTTTATGTCTAAACATTAACTTTTCATAATCCTAGTTTGATTTTGATTTTACTAAAGTCATCAGCTAATTGAACATTAAAATATTCTTGGTTATGGCTGTCATCTTTGGAGGCTGCAGTACTCAGAGAATTTCAGGAAGCAGTTATCCTAATTGAGTAATTCTAAACAAATAAAACCATTTGTTATCCATTAGGTGCCTGTTAATGACTTAAACTTGACTCCATTGTAATTGCAGAAATGTCCTGAAAATGACATAAGAAGCTGTTGTCTTGCTGAAATAAAGCAAACTGAGGAGAAGTACACTGAAACTCTGGAATCGATTGAGAAAGTAAGATGCTGCTTCCAGACTTGTAACATGCATTTTTATAGCAGTCTAGAAGATAGAATTACAATAGCCAATGTATATACAATTTTCTTTCTTGCAGTTTTTCATGGTGCCATTGAAAAGGTTTCTGTCAGCATCAGAGTTTGATACTGTTTTCATCAACATTTCTGTGAGTAATTGCATATTTAATGAACAGATATAAGGTTCATAGTTGATTGTGATATATTCATGTTACTGCACAAAATGATTATTTGAAATACAATGCACAGTGTGTTTATGTGGATATTTGTTGATTAAAAAGGATGTGCACTACCAATTTTTTTTTTCTGCTTGAGGGAATAAGGTAAGATAAATAGTATTAGTGCGTGAGATAGTTATGAACTAGAGTATTTTTGATCCTTAAAAGCTAATAATTTCTAGAAGTGAATCTTTGAATAAATGGTGATATTTTAATGATGGTACAAAGTTGTGACTACTAAGTTACCTATCACTGTATATTGTCTATTTATAGCTGCTTTGCAAATCCTTGTAACTGCCCTGGCTCTTACATCATTGAACACACTTGGAAGTTAACATAACTCACAGTTTTGGATTCGGAATCTGGTGCTGTACGGGATAAGGAAATTCTCTGTGAATTATCTAGGAAACCTTGTATTTGACTGAAACAATAATGGTTTCTGTGATTGCTACTTTGTGCCATTTATTTTTGGCTTAATCAAAACAGTATGACAATTGACATGTATTTTTAGTTGATAAGTGTTCAGCATGTCTTTACTCTGTCTGACTTTAAAGGAAGATGTCAGAAATGGTCTGAAGCCTCTCTCAACACAGACAAATGAAAGCAACGTTCTTTTATGAGGCCTTTGTAAAGAAAGGGTCCCCAGAGTGTGGCCCATGGGCCACATCAAGATATTATTGCTTGTAAAATATCACCTCTATTTTGGCCATCTCTGGCATGCCCAACAGGCTCTCAGGTTGTAGGAGGAGGTGTTGGGGATTTTATTTTATTCTGTGAGAACCTGGCCTGTCTGTAAAAATGTTTTGGTTGCTGTTCCAGCATCATCCTGATAGAAGGTGAGTTATGACAGTTGTTATACTGATGACACCTGACCTCTTGCCATATTTGTCCCTCAGTAAAGTTTTCACTCTGCCTCTTAATTGCTGTCATGTCCTTCACTTCAAATATTAGTCCAAAACACTGTCACAGATATCAGTAACTAATTTGTCTTCTTGAATTACATCAGCTGCCCATAGAGATCCCTTTGCTTTTGAAAACAAATTTATATTCTGTCCTGCATTAGTATTTCTTACTCATTGCAAATAAAGCCGTGATGTGCCCTACCTAAGTTACTGTAAACCTCTTTCCTAAGGCTCTGCGTGCCCAGGCATATTGACTTATGTTTATTGAGAGACCTAATTCCAGTCAGTGGAAACATAAGGGCACAAAAAGGGCTTGAATGCTGTAAGCACAAACAGGGAGGTCAGCCCACTCACTGCTCGTTAAAGGTGTGTGAGGGGATCATGTAAGAGTAAAAAAACCAGAGCCTGTTTATTTTAAACTAGGGAGACACGCAGTAAACGGTTACATTTGGGTTGTTTTATTTTGCTTATTGTTGTCAGCATTCAGTATTCTGCTGTTAGAAGATGCTGTTTGTTTCCAACTCCAGGAGCATTTCATAGGCAGCCAATAACCTTAAAAGAAATACAAGACTTGGCTTACCCAAAAATATTTGCAAACGCTTTGTCTGCTCAGACCTTGTCTGTGTGGCAGTTCCTCAGCAGCAAGGCTGGAGGGCAGTGGAAGCTTGTTTTAAACTAAAAATAGCTGTTAGAAAGAGCTCTGCAGCAAAGTGAGATATGAAGAGCAAGTGCTGTGTTCTCAGAACAGGATGGATTTTCCTCTGTTAGGGGTTGTGGTGAAGGATTGTTTCCTTTGGGTGACGTTATATTCCTTAAATAGACTCTAAAAGATGCTTGCTGGATCAACTGCTGATATCAAAATACTTAATTTTGAAGAAAAAAACCTCCAAACTAATTACTCCAAATTACTCACCAGTCTAAAGAGAGTGCCTTTCATTGGCACTGGTATTTCTAAGTTCTGTTCTTTAAAGTGAGTGTATGGCTCTATATTTGTGTATGGGTCTATATTTGTGTGTGTATATGTCAATATTACGTATATATGCCTTTGCAGGTACATCTGTCTATATGTGCATCCCTATATTGATGCATTTATATGTGCACCTATGCATGCCTTTGAGTAATATATATGGGCATACAGAAAGAGAGATCAAAGTTTGTGTAACAGATACTGAAGTGTTGGAACAGTCATTAACTTCAAATGATGTTAACATCAGTTTAATTTAAAACCTGACTTTGAATTAGAGATAGAAACCCAAAAAGACCCATTGTCTCCTTAGCATTAAGCTATTTTTCAGGGGTATTGCTTAGTTGAGTCCCTGTGTGCTCCTTAGAAAATGTGCTCCTGTTCCCAATACATTAATTGGGAAGCATTTCTGTAATAATGTCTGTCTACTGCAACTTAAGATTCTGAGGATAAGGCCAAACAGTTGCTAGCAACTGAATTTGATCTGTTTCAAGATTCTGCACCCTCATCAGTGATGTGTTTGACCTTGTATGTACTGTTAGTTTTCATCAGTGTGAAGTGAAATGTTTTAACTTAGTTCACAACTCAATATTGAATATTATTTTTTAGTATATAATTTCTTGCATGAAATCATCTTCAATGGCTTGCTCTTTTAAACATTCCTCTCTTTTTTATTCCAGTGGTCTGTATACTACTTGCAGTTATCCAGATTTCAAAACTTCTTAACCTGTTTTGACCTAATTTCTTGTGAATTCTCTGGCAGTGTCCATACAGTGTTAAGGCTGATGCAATCTCCTGTAGTTTATGTATGACAGTGTATAAGCAAGGAGAGTTGCAACAATAATCAAAGAGCAAATCTTTCTGCAATATTCTTTTCTTTCTCTCAGACATTAGTCGCGTGCTGTATTGGGAAACTCATTATGATTGCAGTTAATTTAGCATTAGGACATTACTAATTGACCAATGTAATGTACAAAACTAATTTTTCACAGCTCAGGGACATGAATCATTACTTCATCTTGTCACTAAAGCATTTACTTGACTTGCTTAATTTTAAAATTATCATTATAAAATGAAGGTGAATTAACAGTGCACGTTCCAAGCTAGAATAAATTAGTCTCTAATAGGTAGTTCTTGGAGTTTAGTTTTTCTTGTTGCACTATACAGAAGATGTGCCAAACCTTGAAATTAGATTCTACTCTCAAATGATCTGTTTTCCAATTTATTGAAATTAATGGGTCTATCATGAAATAATTTATTTTTATATTCAAAGCTTTAAGCCAGTCTGTTTTTATAAAGCTTTTCCCTTCCCCATTACTGTTTTTAAGGATTTGGTGAAAATTCACAGGAATCTTACTCAGGACATCAATGATTCCATTGTTAACAAAAATGACCAGAACCTATATCAAATTTTTATTAACTACAAGGAAAGGTAAGATTTAAGCACTCTTACTAATTGTGCTAATATTTGGTATTTTACTGTATTTTTGTTTGATGAATATTACTGAAACAGGATTAAAGTTGAGGTAAGTATTCTTATCAAGCTAATTTTGGTGTTTTGAGCCTGCAAGTCAAAATGCAACCTCTTGTTTTATGAGGCCTCCCTCTTCTTAGCCCAGTTTTGGCAATATTGTTAGACAGGTAACATATATATTTTTAAGGAAACTTAAATATTTTATTTTGCAGAGCATTTTTTTTCGTGCATATAATCCCAGATATTTTATAGCATGTATTGTTTAACAGATTGAAAAAAGGATATTTATTAGGGATATTTCAGATTAAAGAAGACGGAAGAAGTCATAACTGGAAAGAAGAGAAAGCAAATGTAGAAGAGAAGAGACTGTGGTCTTGCTTTACCCTGAGTCAAAGGTGTGACAGTAAAGCAAACACCCTTTGCCTTAAAGCTTTGAAAAGCAGCCAAGCTGATAACAGGATAGCTGTGGCGACGTGCCATACCCTGTGGGCTAATTGCCAATTTTTTTACCCACCTTTTCATATTGTTCCTTCTGCCAGCACTGAACAGCTGTTGGACTATATAGATAAGTTTATATACCTGTGGTACTTGGCTGAAAAACACTTGTTCTGTTGGCTACATTGCTGACCTATCTTAAAGTAACCCTTGGGATTTGGTTAAAAATTAGGTTCTTCTGGGAGCAGAGTGGGAAAGACTTAGGGGAGCTCACTGGGTTTTCTTCAGGGTGATGCGTGAAGGAGGATTATTGCAGTAATACTTGGTGAGCGAGAAACTGGACAGCAGCATCCAAAGAATGTTAGATGGGACAGTTTTGCAAGGGAGGAGGGTGTCCCAGACTGCCCATAAACAGTCCTGCCTTCAGAGACCGTGTGTCTCAGCTTCTAGTTTGGAGCAGGACACAGTTATTTCCCAGGCTGTTAGACTTTCTGCTGCTGTAGGAGGGAATCAGGGGACAAGGAGTTGTTCTGAGAAATGCTTGTCTTTCAAAAGTTATTCTGAAATGTGTGCTAAAAGAGGAACAAAGGACACTGCGAAGAAATACCAAGTTTATATTATAAAAAAAAGGGAACAGAAGTTGATGCAGTGTCTGAACCATACAGTGATTAAAAGTAATCAGAAATGATGAATTTTAAATCAGTGTCATCACCTTATTGTGAAAAAAAGATTTAAATAAAAGGGTAAAGGTTAGGTGAGAGAAAAAGAACCTTAGGAGGCCTCAATGGAAGGCTCATGGGAACCCACCAAAAAGGGTTCGAAGTATACAGAAGAAATCACCTCAAGAAACTTATGAAAAGGTGAAAGAAGAGAGCACTCCTAGCACTGGAACTAGCAGAAAGAAGCACTCCACACAGAGGCAAGAAAGTCCTGTCATAAAACCAGGCTCCTTCAGAAAGCATTGTTTCACTTGACATTTACTGAAAATTTCTTGAGATTTTATACACTGTTATTTTGATCTGAGAGCTCACACCTGATAGAAACTGTTGGAGACAGATCAGTTCGGATAACCTACAAGTTCTTTAAAGGATGGCTGTAATTAATCATATTAAGCCTGTGCTCCAGAATTTATTCATTACAACCTTGGAAGTCTACATTGCTGTAAACACTACATACTGTTCTGCTCAACAGAAATTTTGCTGCTTTTTAATGAATCCTGTATTTATCAGAACATATATGTATATGTATGTGACTATTAAAGGAAATGCAATGATTTTAGGCCATCTTGAAAGTAGAGCAAAACTGTTCCCCTGAGTAGTCTTCATTCATTCATGCTGCCCGTTTGAACACATGGCTAAATTCTATCCTTGCTTATTTAGGCACTGCTCCTTTTGAAAGAAGGATTGTGAAAAAATGATCAAGGGTTGTTCTTAAATAAACAAATGTTCCTTTTATTCTTCCTCTTGCTTTGATTTAGGTTGGTTATTTATGGACAGTACTGCAGTCAAGTGGAGATAGCGATATCATGCTTAGACAATATCTCTAAGACAAAAGAAGATGTTAAATTGAAGTTAGAGGTATCAGTATTTTTTAACATAAATCTATATGTACACATACTATGCCGTGTGTTTCTCTGAGTATGTCCTGAAGTTCCTGCTTTTCTGAGTATGTCCTGAAGTCAAAACCTTTATGATAACAAAACAAGCTGGACTGATAAGTGAATGTGTTTCTCTTCATTCTTTTGGAACCTCTGATCAAATGAAAATGTGCTGCATGTACAAGAGTGCACAGCCTGGTCCTGAAGTGAAGGGAGTTTTGCCACTGACATTAGCAGAGTTAGTGTTCTTTCAGGAAGTGATCATCAGTGATACCCTTCCATTTATCAGGATATCTCAGCTAGAACACAGAATTGCAGAATCACACAGGTTGGGAGTGACCTGTAGGCTGAACAAGCACTTGTCCCATCGCCTCAGGGTTGTCTGCCATGACCCCTGGGTCCTTTCTGCAGAGCTGCTCCCCACCTGCTCAGCCCTCAGGGTTAGCATGTCCCTGGCTAGTGCCTACCAGGTGAAGGACTTCGCCTTTGCCTTGTTGCCTTCATGTGAGGTTTGTGCTGGACGTGCCCTGACAGGTGTCAGCTGCACCTCTGAGCTGTGCTGGCTGCAGACCTGCTGTGGGTGTCCTGTGTCTTTTGCTGCAGATCAGTGCCAATGGCATTAAAGGGGAGGGGGCCTTGGACAGAGCCCTGAAGAGCTCTGTTTGCAGCTGTCCCTCAGGTAGTGCAGGAAACATTAGTCACTGCACTTTTTGAGCCTCATAATCCAGTCAGTTTTTTATAGACCTGGAGCATAACGTCCCAACCTGGATATTACTCTACTGTGAGAAATGAAGCCTTGGAAAAGTCAAGGTAGACTCTCCCCACCCATTCATAGATCTAGCCATTTCATTGTGGAAAGCAGTCAAGTGGGTCAGGCATTGATTTACCTTTGGTAAATCCATGCTGGATAGTCCTGTATTCCTTCTTCATGTGTCCAGATACTGCTTCTGAGAGGACTTGCTCCACAATTTTTGCAGTGAAGTGCTGAAGTGAGACTGACTGGCTTGTAGTTTCCATGATTACCTTTTTTCTTCCCCATAGGTGTATATATATTTTTTTTTAGCTGTACGGAATGCCTGATTTCTGTTGCCTTTGTTCTGCTCTCTCATGCATGTTGAAACATCTAAGAACAAGTGACTAGATGCAGGCTTTTTGTGGTATTGCCATATCAACTGTTTTTCTTCATTTTGTTGATATTATCTATCACCAGCTTAATATACTTGCTTATACGTCACTGAATTTTCATATATGTCACTTGAATAATTTTATTTTCTAGCTCTGTCATCTTATTCTTTCTTGTGCTTTGAACTAGGAATGTTCCAAAAGGGCCAATAATGGGAAATTTACATTGCGGGATCTCTTAGTGGTTCCAATGCAGAGAGTGCTAAAATATCACCTACTGCTCCAGGTATTTTATTTTGAAATTTAAGAGGGCTGAGAGCAAAACTGCGGTTGTTTATCATCAGTGGGTTGTAAAAATGAAAGCTAAATGTCTTTATCAAAGGAAGGTGATTGACGCTTCCCTAGATATGTTACGAAATAAAATTCAGTCAAGTGCAGGGTTTCTCCCAGAGATCGTTTCTTAGAGCTGAAGCATATCTGGGGAAAATCGAATAAAACACGATTGTTTCCTCAGTATCTGGACCTTTCATTGTTGGTGTGTTTAAAATGGTTGGTAGTACCAAACCATAATCATGGTACTTGGAAATGTGAACCCTTACCTGCCAAAAGAGGCAGCTGGGCCATACATACAGCATACGTTTAAGATGCTTCTTTGCTGTCATAAATTGTAATTAAGCCATATTTATTATGAAATGCTTCTTGTTATAACCCACAAAGCATTAGCTTTTGCAGTTAGTCCTGTAATAAGGGTGGAGAGTCTTATAAATTTAATTTGATAGCTGTGCCAGGAGACTCATTAGTTCAGCTGCAAAGAAATGTATTACTATATTAGACTGTCAACCCTGCTGATGCTTGTAAAATGTCATTTTAAAAAGATCTACTACTTATATGTGGAGTATAATTTTGACTCTGCAGAACAACATACATTTTGTAATATTAAAATTTTTAAATACTTCTATAAATGAGTCATCAATATTTTGATCAATGCAAAATTGGAAAAAGCAAAATGAATGGTATGACTTCTTTGAAAAAAAAACATATGGGATCTGACTCAAGATTTTATAACCAACCTGTATATTGTGGAAAGGTGATATACAATGTCACTATGCTCTGTTTAACACTATATGTTGTACAAGAAAAATATTTTACAGACTTGGAAAGAAAATAATAAGTAAATTATTAGAATTGTAATGCAAATATAAGTATTAATTGCTTATTTATTATTAATTGTAATATGAGTATAAAAGTACTATTTCATCTTATGATTTTACTAAGTTATGTGAGCAGAAATTTATTATTGCCTAAAATTATGAAGAAGAAATTACGTGTTTCCCCAAGAAGTTACACTTCTGCTTCATAAAGCCCAAAAAACCTTCTGTATTTTCCCTGTGGGAAGTGGCTAAAAGAATTCTTTGAACATGTAAATTTGTATGTTCTTGGAGTCAGCTTCCTCTTAGGTATAATGAGACAGTGACTTTTAAGCTGTGCATGCTTCAGCTGAGGTTTTACTGCCAGCATGGATCCCTGTCTATGGACAAGTGCACGCTTTGGAATAGGATGAAATACCATGTAGCAATGTGTAAATGAACTTGGGTGTTGTTTACCTGGGCTTCCAGCATGCACATACAATAATGATCTGATTTGGCAAGTTTTAAGTGCTAGACAGACCAAATTCACTTCTCGTGATGGTTCATTAGCAGCTAAAGTCAGTGTTTAGGCTGTACAGCAATCATTCCTAAACACTTGCCAATTAGCTGTTTGCAGTAGTCCCCACTCACTGCTAGGCTGCTCACTCTGGGGATGAAAATGCCTGTTCTTGCGTTGTATTTTCTGCTTTATTTTTTTGGGGGTGGGGATGAGCAATGATGATTTCAATTTATAAAGTGACAAACAGTGGGTGGAAAGTTTTAACTGCTCTGTCCACAGGAGCTGGTGAAGCACACTACAGATCCCATGGAGAAGGCAAATCTAAAACTGGCACTTGATGCAATGAAGGTATTTATCACAGTGAAGTATTTATGTCTGCTGGCAGTTAGAATGGTAGCTCAGAACCATGTTTCCTGGAGGAGATCATGTTCTTCACAACATTTCAAACATGTTTTCACAGGTTCCTGTGAGCTTTGTATGTCACGACAAGTACAAAGTTGAGGGTTCTGCTCAAGTTTGGGAAACAAGTTCAGTAGTTTTCTGAAGCAGAGGGTTTGTGAAATGGAACTTGCCCATTTCGAGTTACTTTTGCATTTGCTGAAAAACGGGTGTTTCAATTATGTTGGTCTTGCTTCTGAAATTTAGGAATATTTTTAGTACTGTAAGCCAATTTGAATCAAGGTCAGTAATTTCCCAGTGAGATGGAGAGCTGTCTTTGTTTACAAGACCTTTTTCTGTCATCCTCGTATGATCTCTGTGGCATTACCTTTTGAAGGCAGTAGCATCTTTCTGGAGGTAGGGTACCTGTCACTGTACATTCACCTGCAAGTGGTACAAACAAATGCTTTATAGAATAGCTGTGCTGCCTTGTGCATAAGCTAAGATATGTGTTCCTCTGCACAGCTCCAGAAACAAAGCACAGGTCTGCTTCACTTGGCTTCGTGGCATGAATGGTGACATTCATGTGCTGGAATTTGGAAATTTTTTCTAGTCTTTCTGGGGAAAGGAGCCAACATAACATAAATTATACCTCCTGTTGTAATCTGTATGGTCCACAGTAGATGCTGAAGTCAGGCTAAGTTAGTTTTGGGTCACACAGCTGTCTCATATTTTGTGACTGCCTTGAGTGCCTGGAATACAAACCAGCTCACAAATGAGATTTTTAGTTCCCTTTTAAAAAATGTTATGCATTTTTGTGCAGTGGATGTAGAAGGACTGACACCATGATAATTTCCCTCGGAGAGGTGCCTGAAAAGAGATGGCACAATGTTTCATCCATCTAGTAGCAAGCCATGCATCCTGGTTGCTGCTAATTGGCTAGGAAAATAACTCTGTTTTATATTTACCCCTGCTTTTTCATTCCCATTTGCTGGCTTTCTTCATTGTTGGTGTCTGTTGGACTGAAAAATCAAAGAAATCTCTTGCCAGATTGGCTGTGGCAGATAAGTGCTGACTGGCAGGGCTTAACCAAACAAAATATCACAAAACCTCACCCCACCCTGTCCAAACCCACAAACCCCCTGAGGTATGAGTGTCTCTCCTCAAGGTCGCAGCATTGTTCTCATTCTGATTTACTGTAGTCCCTGCCACTGTAGTAGAAATAACAGTGTAGCATTGGTGTTTTGTTCCTAAAAACCCTGGTGTCTCTGCTCAAAAAGAAAATGTCTTTGGAAAAACTGCTAGCAAAGTGGTACTGCCCGTCAGGAAGGAAGCTTCTTGGAAGGATTATGCTGTTGAATTTCTTTTAGCAGCAAGAAAGGAGGTTATTTAATTTTTAAGCTAAGTCTTTCAAGCCTGACATGAATGTATCCTGCACAGATACATTTGGGAAACTAGCATAATGACTGCAGCTATTCATAGATTCTGATTAAAAACATCTTAGGAAGAAGATGTATTTTCCTCCCACCCTCCAAATTTGTGACCATATTGAAGGGATACTGTAAAAGCAAGTTAGGAAGATGAGAATGCCTTTTCCAACTGCTGCTCTCAGCATCCCTGACCTTACCAATTACTACTTCTGCTCACTCCTCATCTCTAGCCATAAACAGAGAAGCCCCAGCAAATTGTCGCTATTACTCAAGCATGTTCAGAGCATTTTAAAGGCTTTAGTGAAATGTGTACAGTACATGTTCTGGTAAAGGGCACAATAATGATCTCACCCTCTGACTTCAGGTAGTATATCCCTTCAAAAGCCCCTTTTAAAATCTGCTGTGTAATGGCTTCTCTCTGCTGTGTGACAGTAGGAGCAAAATCCCACTACTGGGGCCATGGCTTTTTCTCTTCTAATAAGCACCCAGGTTTATGATTGGTTTACACCTTACATTCTGCTTTTGAGCTGCCTTATAGATGTTTTCTACTCTATTCTCTGTTTATTTCCTATTTACCTCAGATATGGGATGTTGACTGCTTTTTCAGTAGTGTGCTGCATAAATTACATTTCCATCTTTAATCTTGAAAATAAGACACCGAAGAAATTCAGAAAAAAATCAGCTCTTTTTTAGCATTTATTACTTGTTTCCCTCCGTCTTGATACTAAATTCATGTTCTAATAGGTACCATGACGAGTGTTGTAAATATTATTGAAGATATGCAGACACTTTTTTCCTTCTTTATTTAGGCATACATATTGGTAATTCTTGAACGTTAAAGAGAATTTCAAAAGAAATTACTAAATATGTAGATAAGTCAAAGATAAAATTAGAAATAAACTTGTCAAAATAATGTGTTAAAGCAGTCTGTTATAGAAAAGTTATTTTTTTCCTCCCTTTTGCTGTTGATACTCTAGGACTTGGCTCAATATGTAAATGAAGTAAAGAGAGATAATGAAACACTTCGTGAAATTAGACAATTTCAACTATCAATAGAAAATTTGGTATGTGATGTTTTTAATTTACATACAATTTTTAAATCACTTTTGATCAACAATATTGATAGATGTATTTTTTCCTCATTTCATATGAGTTTATAGTACTCTTGATAATATTTCAGTGTAAGTATGTTTTGCTTGATTTAGAATAACATGGCTATTAGCATACGTAAGTCTCTGCTATTCTGGGTGTCAGTAGTTAAATATATTTGCATAGTTAAAGGTTTGTATGTGTACAGTGACTCTCAGGTGTTTTTGTAATGGGAAAACCTTTCCCATTTGAAGACAAAAGTAGAATGGACTGATTGTTTATAGTATGTAGTTGTCAGAGATTGAAAATAGTAGTTTAGATGGTAGTGAGGAAAAGATGTTGTTTCCTGATCTGAAAAGTCCTTTTTTGGGCTAAAAGTAGTGAGTGGTCTAACATTTGAATGTGTTGTTATCTTCACACTTCTGCTGTATGGAATCATACATTTCACTTCTGTTTCAGAACCATTCCCTCTTACAGTACGGGAGACCTCAAGGTGATGGGGAAATAAGGATAACAACGTTAGACAAGCGTGCAAGGCAAGACAGGTGATGGCATAACTTGCAGTGTTTGCTACTGAAAACCTGTTAAGTAACTCTGTAGATTTGAAGTCAGCCCACTGCTTCTTGGGGGCTTTCCATTCCACTGGGCATTCACAGAGCCTGTCTGCCATTTACCAAGTGAATGTGCAAAGTCATGAATGGAGAATCAGTTATTACATTATTATCTAAGATCACTAAGTCCCTTACATGGAGTAGGTCTTAAGCAAAAGTACTTCCAGTGTTGCTTGTTTTATTTGCCAGTAGTTTAGCTCTTCACCTTCAAAATTTTAAGTGCTACTGGAAAAAATGTGTAAAATAAGACTTTTTGGTGTTGGCTTTCTGGAGTGTTTTTAACCATCTCTGTATTGTATTGTCATAGGCATATCTTCTTGTTTGATCTAGCTGTCATTGTTTGCAAACGGAGAGGAGATAATTATGAAATGAAGGAAATAATAGATCTTCAGAAATACAAAATTACAAATAACCCCACTACTGATAAAGAAAATAAGAAGGTAAATATTTGTTGCTAATTCACATAAAATGTTTATTTTTAGCAAGAATTTGAAGCATTTTGCAGGAGTTTAAAATGTAAATACAATTTCTTTAAGATGTTTTTTGTTTTAAATACAAGCTGGAGTGAATATTTAGAAATTTCAGCTTTGTTTGTTTTGATGTAATTAAAATGTTTGAGTAAGTCATTCTAAGGGAACAGAATAATTTGTCTTGCTGTTCCCAAAATTAATGAATTAAAGAATATACAAATGCTTTGTTATTTTTTAGGGGGTTTTTTTTCCGCTTTCCTTTCTTCCTAACTATGACCTTTGTATTACCAATCTTCTTATGCAGTGGTCTTATGGCTTCTACCTCATTCATAACCAAGGTGAAAATGGTTTAGAAGTTTATTGCAAAACTAAAGACTTGAAGAAAAAATGGCTTGAACAATTTCAGATGGCTCTGTAAGTATATTTTTATTGGGGTAGAATCGCATTCATCACTCGTGTAAGGATTTTGCTTAAGTTATGATGAACTTTTATCATGTTTTAATATAGTCTAGTTGTCTATTTTATTTGACATTCTGAGAAAAAATGATTGACATCTTCATCAACAATATTTCTCTGAAATTCATCTTGGAAAAGGAAGAGGGCACTCTATGTATGTAGAGGCTATGTAGTACTTTCCAACTTGGCTGCTAAAACTGTTTTAGTAATGCTGTCTTAAGTAACCATGGGGAAATATTAAGTATTTTAACAATAAATATCTGTCATAATAGTGACATTTTTCCCATCCCATTTTAATTTTGACTAATTGAAGTATGTTTTTGAAAGGTGATGCTGGTGGTTTCAGAGGGGATCCTGGCATCTTTCCTAGTGGCTTTTATCTAATTTATTAGTTAGTATCTGAATCAAGTTGCTTGGTACTTAGTTGTATGTTTTAAAGTAAGAGGAGGTTGCTTTAGACTTCTTGAAAAGTAAGTTGTTGAGTTGCAGCGCTGCAGATTACATTATTGTTATGCAGCATGAACTTTATTTCCATTTCTGATTCTTGTCAGAAAGACAAACATGATTATTGACACTTTGGGTATTACTATTAAATTTAAAACATTCACAAGGGAATTGGATGACAGGATGAAGCTTGCTTTATGGAAAGAAAAATAGTAAGGGGGAGTGAGAGGCTCCCAGTGAACACAGAAACAGCATTAGCAATGGTGGGTTTGCATGTGGTCCTAAATGTGTGTGGATTCAGGAAAAAAGGCTATTGTGAGCTAATTTGAGTGAAACTTCCTCATCAACTACGCATATTTTTTAGAAACCTCAGTATGATGAGTGTTTATGATTTGAAAGGAAACATAAGGAAGGAGAGCCTGGGCTGGACAGATATCATAAAGCCTCTCTACTAGGTTTCCCATCTTGCTGATTTTTATTGAAGGCAAAAAATGGCATGTTTCGGCAAAAATTTCTGGATGGCATAATTGGGGATGGAAAGAGGTGTTTATTGGCATGTGTGCCTCTTTCTGTCCTTCTGCTCTCCCTGCTGTACTTTGTGTAATATTGCAGTTGTATTTACTCAACACGTGTATGAGAAGTGAGGAACTCAGCCTTACCAACTTCAGCATTGCGACTCTTCATCACTGTTCAGGAGTCCTGGCCCAGTGCCCCAAGAAACCAAACCAAGCAAACCAGAAGTCAGGCAAGGAGCTAAGGAGAGTGGTGAGAGCACTATGGGCTTTTTTCCCAATTCTTCCCAGCCATTTTTATGGTTGTTTGTAGGACTATTCTCCCCTGCCCCTCCTCGTGTTGCTGCGTGAGCGCAGCTCTGCCCCTCATGCAGTGCTAGGCACAGCCCGCACTGCTCAGCTGCTGGGAATGTGCCTCTGTGAACGGGGGTTAGTGCTGCTGCTTGCCTGTGTGAGCAGAGTAAGCAGTACCTCAGTGGTTGATGAGTCCATGTGCCGCTGTTTCCTCTCTGGCACATGGACTTGGTCTTTGAAAATGGGTGGTGGTGTCTTGCATGGATGTTTGTCCTTCTTGTAAAGCCATACCTCTAGTTTAACCTCTTTCCGTGTGGTTAAGGCATCGGAGCTGAAGCAGCAGGATCAGGGCTGAGGTGCAACGCAATGCCATGGCATTATTGCTTTATCCTTTCTGAAGTTTTCGTTGCATATCCCCAACTCCATTACATGGGTTTGACTTCACTGCGTGTTTCTCTCAGCACCTCTCCCAAAAGATACCCTGGTGCATGTAGCAATAGTTATATTCTAATGCATGTTGAGACACAAGCGTTTGGATTTGGGAATAAACTAAGACAAGCATTTTGAATGGTTGTTGGTTGGTTTGATTTGTTGTTTTCAGGGTTCTCATTGTCTACTGTGTAGATTAACTCTTCTGGTCTGGAAAGTAGCCGTGATTGAAATTATGCTTTTATTCATCACATTCAATTGTAAGTGTTGCTTCTATGGAAAAAATTTTTCTCATTACTTAAAAATTTTACAAGACTGCAAAACCAGCACAGTTGAAGGGGTGAATAACATTGAGTTTTGATTATCAGAAATGATGTTGTTTACTGAGTTCCAGACAGAAATTTCAATGCCTTTGGGACAGCAGTGTGTTGAAGTCAGGTTTGTGCAAGTGTTAATCTAAGAACATAATAAGAGAACAAACTAGGATCTCTCTTCTTATTTTTGAAGTAAGAACTAACCTTGTTGCCACTAGAACTGTCTTAGAGGCATAATTATTTTAGCTAGGCTGTAATTTCTGGTTTTTTGAGAGGAGGAGCTTAGATGCTTATACTGGCATATGAAACAGTGATGATAGTTTATTTGCTGAAAAAGCACCTACTGTTGAGATGCTGGTGTTGTTGAGATGAGAATTTGTCTCCAGATGTCAGAAGCTTATGTTATTGATGAAGTATGAAATAGAGGAGAACACTGCCTTGCTGGCTGGACTTGATTTAGGTGCAGAGGGCAGGAATACATTTGGCATACTTGGTATAGAAAATCCCTAAAGGAAGGATAGATGAAACCCCAGTGCAATTTCCAGAGTGTTGCTGTTCAGACTAGTAAGTTTCTGTTAGAAAGCTAATTTCACAAACCTGTGAAAATATTCTATCTCTTAGGCAGATCTCTTACTGTAGTGTGTGGTGAGTTTTGTTCTGAGGGAGGTTGGAAATGCTGGGTTACTGGTTATAGGAAACGGAGTAAATGGTTTTTATTCATATGGCAGCTCTGTTCCTACAGTATGTGTTTGCTGTTTTCCTGAGACTGTTGCTTTATTTAGAAAATATATAATGCCAAACACCACAATTTCCATTTCTCCTAAGATTTTCATGGGTGTTCTTGCAGTCTCTTCACACAGCCCATCCTCATACAACAAGGATACTGTGGTCTGGCTGCACTGAGTTTGATGCTGTTGACTTACAGTAATAGCCACAGCTGAAGCTGCTCATTTACCCATACCCTCCCACCAAAAAACTTTACTGTGTACAACCCAAAATTGTTGCTTCTTTTGGACTACTGGATTTTCTAGATCACAATAAAATGAAGCAGGACACTGGGGCAGCATAGTATTGCAGTCAAGCTCTTAAAGTCTAAACTTGGATTGGTGGGTTTGATAAGTTTTTGTAAAGCTGTCTGCCAGAGACCACTGGAAGATGTTTTAAGAGGAGCCATCGTTCTAAGTGCCTGAGTTCTGTCTTGATGTGCCTCTTCTTGCTGGTGTGAATGGAAGTTCTGCATGCACAGGGGGAGTGTAACCTGCTTATTGCCTTGGAAGAGATGTGGTGCTTGACTGTGACTGTGGCCACTTTGAGCAGCTGCTAGTTTATTCTTGGAGCTCTATTCATAGCAGTGGATGAGCCTTTAGCTGCACGGGTAAATAAGCATCTTTTCAAACACAGTGCTGCAAAGACTTGACTGTACTAGACATAGAATGTTTAAATTTGGTCTAGCGTGTCAAATAGCATTGGTTTAAATGCAAAGTCATTCCGTATCCAAGATAATATTGATAGAAGTGTACAGCCAAATTACTGTTCCCATTCAGCCAAATTAGAGACATCATGTATTAAATGAAAGTTTGTCAGCAGTGTGATAAGGTGCGTGGTTTATTTGCCATTACTCGGCCATTTGAAACCTCAAAAACTTACTGTGTGAGACACAAATCTTTTATAATTTCTAGTAGCACATCCTGTCTAATGTCTTTCCTCCTCTATTAAAAACACCAGAAGAATCAGAACAAATACATAGTGTCTCATAATATACCTACAGGTTACATAAAATATTCTATACTTTCATGTTTTTCAAGTTATGCTAAAAGATGAGTGTTGATTGATATTTTTTTTCCCTAGAAAGCTCTTCTATACATGCTTTTTGGTTTTAAAAATGTTTATTTTTAAAAACAGGTGACTAATGTTTGTGTCAATGAATTTATGCTAACCATTCTTTATAAAAAGAAAAAAACTTCTTGAAACTTGAAGTGTCCCTCTTTCTTCTATTGTATGCATATGACCATATTCTATGTATGTACCTCAGTTATATTACTACTTAGCTAATTACCAGGCTTAACTTCTTATTAGAGAGCAACTGCATTTCTCATAATTGTTGGGAAGAATTTAAGTCTTCAATTTTGTCATGAGATGATAGAATAAATACTGAAAATCTGTTGGTTGTTCCTACGTGTGTCTCATGCTGACACTTAACATTCGCTTCCATCCACTGAATACTTCTTTGTGTGTAGTTTGTTTCTTGATCCCAGCAGAGCATGAAGCAGGTGTGTGTTCTCATCATCACAACAGCAGAGATCTTTCCCATGAAAGGCTGCAGATTATATTTTCCCACTGAGAATATTTGAACCCATTAGTGTAATATGACATGCAATGTCTTATGCTGGTTTGTGCTGAATTTATTTTGTCACGTTGTCCAGTTTCCTAATTTGATTAAGGCATTCTCAACTGGGCTTTGTAATCCACTCTAAAAATGACCGTCAGCAAACTTGACTTGAGTATAGAAATGTCTTACACATAGTGCAATTTAAAGAAGAATTTAGGTTGGAAGAGGTGTGTGGAGATTTTCAGCTTCAGTCTACTGCAGGGCTTGGGTTGCTCAGGGCTGTGTCAGCTTGAGTTTAGTCCTGCTGGATTTCAAGACACACAGAACCAATATTGTAAAGTCTCTTGCAACAGTGTTGTAACACACCTTTTAATTCGGCTTTACTCAACTACTGCCTTTCACAAACTGAGAAATTTATGAAAACATCTTGCAGGCAGAGGAACAGTTAAAATTTCACCTTCTGAAGTACTGTGCTTGTAGTTTCTGCCTAGATGCTGTAGCTGAAATAGCAATAATAATGTCATGTCTAATTAGTAATGCCTGAAAAATCAGTGGGAAACAGGTTCATTAAAGTGATTAGGGTATGGAGGTAATGAATCTGATTTTTCTTTTACATACCTAAATAAAAGACTTCAGACATGAAAGCTGTACAGCCCTCAAAAAATAGTGGTTTTAGTTTTAATTACACTGTACTTTGTTTTGGGTCACTAGAGAGTTTGTGCAGCAGCTCAGGTAGAGTCTAACACGTCTTTGAAAAATTGCTGCTTCAGTTCGACAAATTCACACCTTGCAACTCAAGGGACACAGAGCATATCATCTGATAGTGAGGAAATAATCCTGAGATTCTTTGATTATCAAACCTGGTAGGTGTGTGCACAACAATTTAGATTAGGGAAACTACATAAATTGTAACTAGAGCTCATTAGTTTTCTAAATTTTAAAGAAAACTAGTAGAAGACACAAGGTAGGTGAAAAGTGTTCTCTTACCTATTATCCTCATATTTCCAAATTTGCTTTGCACTCTGTGACTAATGACATTGGTCAGATTCCCCTCAAATAGATCTGTTCCCTCAGACGGTGCATTAATAATGCATGCGCATTAAGCTTTCTTCTGAGAGAATATTTGAGCTCTGACATATTGAACACTGACATATTAAATTAAAGCTTTCTTATCAGAGCACCTTAAAAGCCTTATATGTCTGCTGCATTTTTCAAATAACCTGCAGAGGTGTTTCACTTGTACCAACCTCACATAGGTTACCAAAGCAATAAACAAACATGTCTGCCTGGGGATTTTCATCAGTATAAATATTGCAATACTGCAGAAATGAATGCCAAGTTCATGTCTGTTAAAGAAGAATGGTTGCCTGTTCTTTGCTGTGACTCCAGTTGGTTTTGATCAAATGTTTTTCAGAGTTATAAGCAATCATTCACAACATATTTATAGTTATAAAATTTCTTTACATTATTCCAGACACAGCAAGAATGGTGTGAAGATGCTGTATATGATTAAAAGCACAGTGTAAGGACAGTGTAAAATGTGAAAGCAAACCAGAATTTATGAAAACAGTGGGTGAACACCTGAAGATGATAAATATACTTTGATATTATGTCTTCCAGTTCACAAAAATCAAAGCTATCCCAATCTTTATGTTTTTACAACTTACCTTGCAATGTGTGGGGTGTATTACTATGAAAATTAGGGCTTCTTAAAATTCAGTGAAATAAATTTGTAGTGACACTACATCATAAAAATAAAATACCACCATCTTAATGTTGGCTTTTTTTGTGCCAGGAGTTTTTTTCAGTGTTAAAACATGGAAAGCTGCATGGAAAACAAGACATGTTTGTCTTGATACTCTGGTTATATGAATACGTGTCCTAGCTTCTCCCTGCAAACCAATGCTACCTTTTTTCTTAGCAGATATAGGTATATCTCGAGTAATTTACAAGTCAAAGGCTGTATAAATCCTGTATTTTCACAGTTTTTGACTCCAAAACATAGACTTTCCTTCAGTCAAGCGTAAAATATATTCAGTTAAGTGTAAAATGCATATGATAAAGTATTTAAAGCTTATCAATACAAGCAACTTGGTAAATTTGGATTTGTAAGACTTCGAACTTTCACAAATAAGACTCAGCCAGTGAATATAAAAGTATATAAAGTGTTGATGCTTTTGATTTACAATACTGATGTGTGACAGAGCTTTTTTCCTATCAGGTACTGTTCAAAAATGTTATGCAGGAATAGATTAGCTCAAAGCAGTTCATCTCCCATGCTTTTTGGGCAAGTAGACTGATAAAGAAAAAGGAAAGCCATTATCTTGTTTGAAACAATGCAGTATGTTTCCAAAAAGTTAACAAGATACTTTCCTTGATCTCAAAAAAGCCACTCATCGTATGATCAAATAAGCAAATTTCTAAGCAAATTCTTAGAAGTTGCATGTTCTTGATCAAAAGAACAATTTACTTGTGATATGGTTAATTTTATTTTATAACATGTCTTCTTGATGAAGACTCTTTGATGTGACAAACCAGAATGTTTGAGTATTAGCATATGGAGAATTGATTGATTGATTACTTCAGTAAGTAGCATTTTCAAAGATGATTCTGAAATATAACAGCCTGGCTGGAACAGAGAAAATGAATTAGCTGTAAGTAATCAGCATTGCTCCTGAGAAGAGAAGGTAAAAAAGAAGCTGAAAATCATCCTTTGTGGAATGGCGTTCCTCACCTCTAGTGAGAATATCCCTTAGAAATGCCTTTTTTTTTTTTGTGTAAATAATAAAATCCTTGTAAAGATTCAAAAAGGAATACTTATTTATATTTTACTTATTTTTAAATTACTTATTTGTGTCTTAAGCCTGCTGCCCTCTTACTTTGTTGTTACACAAATGCCTTTCTATTAGATGGCAGCACGTTGTGTGATCAGTTGAAAAGGTGACAATTGCACAGAGCTGAAATACTTTGAGTGGTAAGTAAGCATAGCGCAAATGTAAGGCTGGTTCTGTTTGTAGGGACTGGGACCCTAAGGGTAAGTCTGCTGCATGTCACAGCAGGGAGTGAGGGTGAACATGTCTTGAGACCAGCTTTGAAATCCTTCGTATGAGGTTTGGCTGAGAGCTTTTAGTTGTGTTTGATGGTAACATACATGGCTTTCTGTTATGGGGTTGGGTTTTTTTGTTTTTACTGTCTAGGTAGCATTTGAATATGTGACAATAGCTGTATTTTAGTGCTAGTAAAGTTTTCCAGATTTCTCTGAGATGCTTAGTACCAATTGTCATGGCTAAATTTTAAGGCGCGTAAAATTTTGAAAGGAGGTCACTTTGGCACAAACCAGGAATTTTAACTTAGAATGTCTTCATAAGCAATTTTTGTTAACAACTAATATCTTAGAAATACTTATGTTAGATCTGGGTTTACCAATGCATTTTCTGCAGTGATGCCAATTAGTTATACAATGAGTAAATCTGGAATGAAAATTTTCAGTATCCAGAGTATTAACCTATGCCATTTTCTTTATAAACTATACTGCATGAGCACAGCATCAGATTTCACGTCACATACACTTGAAAATGATCTTTAGCAGTTCGTGCTCAAGGTGTCCATAATTCTGAACAGTTCTGTACGGAGCATTTTAAATTATTATAAGCATAACATGGAGTGCAGAATAATATCAGCTCTGAAATGCAAAGGTCTAACTTGAGGTTGAGAGTTGAGGAGAGTTCAAGGTATGGAGTTTTATCTGAGCTCCCTGTAGTATTTCCTCTTTTAATACTTAAAACAATTGCAATTCACTGCAGACTCTTTATCTGATACTTCATGCACCTGCTTATTTCTTATGCCTCTGGGCTCACAGGTGGGCATACATGCATTAACTATTCTCTACAGCCAAGTTTTAATCAAGTGAAATGGCTATTCAGTTTCAAATATAATGCACTTCCAAAATGACAGACATTTTTCAAGCATGTACATACAGCTGAACTCTGCATAATTTCATGTGACATGATTGCATTTCTTGAAGAGACTGAGAAAATGATCTTCGAGACCTGACCTAAATAGCATTTCCATGAAAAGAAGTCAAACCCAAAAATAAGAAGTATCATTAGAACTTCCTAGCATGTTTTTTCCCTTTTGGGGAGAACTGTCAGCC
The DNA here is from genome assembly GCA_013397725.1 of Rhagologus leucostigma. NCBI lineage: Eukaryota > Metazoa > Chordata > Aves > Passeriformes > Rhagologus > Rhagologus leucostigma. The sequence continues at coordinate 190,081 of VZTD01001820.1, forward strand.
TCAAAGAAAGGGCAGCTATCTCACTGTACTGTTATGCAGAACCCGTGACCGCTCGACAGCCTGTTCCCAACACAAGAAATTGCTGCTGTTTCATGTTACTCAGAAAACCATTGTGGGATTGCTGCTGGGGGAAGAGAAGGTTCCTCTTCTTTCCAAGATGCCAGTGCCGCTGAACTATGGCAGACTGGAGGAACATCTCTGGGCCAAAATGATTCCTGAGAGGTTTATCCATCAGTCCTCTAAGAATGACTTGATTCAGTCAATGTTTACAAGGCCTTTGCTTTCTCTGTGTTTAACAGCAGTGATCTACCCAACAGTATCTGGCTCAGCACCTGCTCTTGCTGATACCATCTTGTTTTGCAGCCAATTCACTTTTGAAAGGAACCTTCTTGATCCGTTTGCAAAGGGTTACTTTTGCAGTTCTCTTTGTGTGAAATGTTCATTCTTTCTTTTCCTATACGTGCTGTGATTAAGCATGGACGTGCTTCTCATGTGCATATCTCCGAGGAATATCAGACTTTTTCAGAGTTTTTTTTTCCCCTCCTGTAATACATTTTCCCTTCCAGTTCAAGAAAAAAAAAAAATCAGTTTAAAAATACTTAAAGTTTGGGAAAGAGAAGTTGAGTTATCAAGTACTCCAGAGTAGCAATTTTTCAACATTAATTGAATTGTTTGTAGTGGGTTTAAGCAACACCTTTTCAGCGGCCTAGACCCAGGGAGGGGGGAAATCTGTAGAGGTCTTAATTGCTGAAGTCAAGCTGGTATTGAAAAGCTGCCAGGGAAGCAATTAAAAGAAACGGCCCTCAAAATACAGCAAGAAAGAGAGAACTGGTCACTAGTGGAGGACAGCACTGGACCTTGCAGGTTGCTTAAACTACATTTTCTAATTGGTAGCCTTAAATGCAATGGTAAATAGATTTATGATAAAAGAAAGGAGAATTTTTCCTTGTGCTGTGTTCTGAAGTCTCCTTCCTTTAACTCGTTGCTGGAGGTGAAGCCATAAGATGGTAGATTTGCAGTGCTCTCTGCTGCTGAATAGTTTCTTGTTGCTTGTTTTGTGCTATGGGATTGACATTTCTAACCGGGAGCCAAAGACTCTACGTTCTATTTGCTTCTACTCTTCGCATTTTCATAATGCCACGTTTTCTCTTTTGTGCACTCCTTTTCAGTAAAGGCCATGTGGTTTGCATGTTATTAATTTCCTATTTAATATTTAAACTTGCTGTAAAGATTTAATTAATCTAACAAACGTAATACTTCATTTTATCCCTTGATTATATTTCTGTTAGATTTGTTGGCAGCCAGTAAGCTTTCAGTGATATGTCCATGCAAGACAAACTTGAGACAATAGTTCTTGGTCTCAAAGGCTGATACTGAAATATCTGAAGTGCTAAACATCCAAGAAAAGATGTACTCAGTATTGAAAAATTTATAAAATAAGATTTTTTTTTTTCATTTTTTATATATTTAGAAATATGTCCTTTCTGGAATGAAGACTTAATGGGATTAATGGGATTTTAATATATTTATTTTCCACCTGGGAAAATAGGAGGAAGGAGCTACATAATAAGCTTTCTCTCAGCCTTTTATTTCTTCTCTTGGGAATCATCTATAGTAATTACATATTTAGTAGAAAAGATTGAGTTTTGTAGCTGTATGTTTAGTAGTATTCCTGGTGCATTTTATTTTGTAAGCCCTACCTGTGTAGAGGAAGTTTAACTGACAGTAAAAGAAAGTATATTTGTGCCTATCCCCCTGAAAGTGATGTAATTTGTTTGTTTGTTCCAGCCTGTTGTGAAAGGTACTCTGTATAGCTGTTCTTGTAGGAAACAAACATGAATGTAAGAATGCAGATAAATCCCTAAATTGTTGCTATAAGGGAGCCAAATACCTGTGGTATTCTACTGCTCTTCAGACACATTCTGATTTAAATGTTTTCCCATCAGAATATGGTTTTGATTAAGTAAGGAAATTACAGTAACACATCTTATCTAAGTTGCTTGATACTAATGATGTACACTTCATTGCATATACACCTTGGCAACGCTTTAGATTAACGATAATCAAAGATCAGGTTTGTAAAATGAGGTATAGAACTTACACAGTCGGATATGTCAAGATTGCCAATGTTCATTGCTTTTTTTTTTTGCCTTAAGTGTTAGTCTTTTGATTGTGATGTGTTTGTGTTTTGAGGGTTAAGCATGACTTGTAAGTCTTTGATGTGTTATCCCAGCTGCTAGTGTGAGAAAATTATAGGTTAAATGGTTTCATTTTTTTCATATGCACAATTATTTTTGGTATTTTGAGGTATGATAGTCAAAAGATTTTATTCCTTATTCTGTAGGCATAGGAATAAGCACCTAGATGTCTGGTCTGACAAGACAATTTTGGGCTATCTATATCATTACTCTGTGGTCAGCTGTGCCATTAATCTAGGCATAGATGATTACTAGAATGGATTTTGTCTGCAGAGGCTTGTGGGGGTCGGTTGATAACATGACACTTCCTGACACCATTTATAAAGGTGCTGCATTATGTGGGTGGGATGAGATTGGCCTGTGACCAATTTACTCTTCTGAAGAGAACGAGTCAGTAGAGAGAAGTGTCACTGCAAATGTGGAGAGAATATTTTTAGGAGAACATTTCATATGCACAAGGAGTGCTCCAAAGTCTGATGATATGAAAGGCAATTGAATAAGATATCTGGGTAGCTGTTTTCTACACTGAACTTTCAAAACTTTAAAGACAAAGGCACTGTTCAGAGATGAAGGATGGACTGAAGATGATGGTCATTCTACCCCTGGAACAGTGGCTCCCATGGCTCGTGCAGAGAGAAGAATTGTGTGTCCAAGTGACAGAGACTCACGAGATATGCACCTGCAGGTCTCTGGGTTGGTGGTGTAGCAGTGAATTGGTCCCAGTGGGACTAATATTCTGTGAGTAAATTGGAAAGAGAGAGCTTTTTGCTGAAGGCTCAGGGGCAGCCCGAGGACACGGCAGTAGTGACTGGAGTAAATCTGGTTATGGGGTTCCAGCACTATGCAGGAGGGGGCAGGCACTTGTGGTTGTCCCTTTTAAAACCTCTGGTGCTGAATTGAGGAGAGAATTGGAAAAATTGTCCTAATAACAGATTCACATTGACATTTTGTCTCTGCTAGAGTAGAGAGGTTTGCCTGGGGAAAAAGTAGAAGAGACAAAGGGAAATGACTTTTCTCTCCCCATATTGCTGTTGCCTGTAAAAATAAGAGAGTTTTAGAATAAAATGAGGAACGTGTTCTCTGTCACTATTTACTTCAGATTAAATATTTTTGGTGTATGAGTGACTTCCTGCTCTGGCCACCCATCAAGATTGTTTGACAGCAGAAATAGAAAATACATTTCTTTTGCTGCTCGGGCACCCATAATAGTAGTAGTTGTGGTAGGAAAGACTGAGGAGTCTACAGGAGGGCTTGGCTGTCCCACTGTGATGGTGAAGGAACCCAGTTTAAGACCCAAAATAAATTTTTATTAATTGCTTCGATACATTCGAATTTTCCCAAGAATCACGTCTAGATTTCTTTTTTTTTGTCTCCAACAAGAAATCCTTCTTCTAAAGAGGAAAATAGTATGATTCTCAAAACTAATATTCACATAAATACTCAGGTTTTTTTCTGTCTTGCGATATGCCTACAGGTTGGGAAGTAGAAGAGAAAAGAGGATTTGAGAAGGATGAAATATTCTCTTTACTGTGTTGTGAGAGCTCTGCTCTCTGTTCTGAGGGTGTCAGTGTAAGGCTTCCATGCTGTAACTGAAAGAGCTTCTTTATGGTTGGACATGGCTATGAAAAGTTGTATGCTATGTCATCACTATTTCACATTATCAGTTTTATTTGTTGTATTTAAAGACTTAAAACATAGTATGTGATACTCAGTTTGAAAGGTTTTGTGGAAAAAATTTCCTATGGTCCTTGTGGTATTTGGACTTAGTCACAGATGAGTTGTGCTTAATCTCTAGTTGGAAACTTTCACGTATTGATCAGGTTTGGTTATTTTTGTGTTATTTTTGATTTTGGAAAAGAAATATATTGGAAACTAAAATACCAAACCTTTAGATTCAATAAGTTTCAGACTTTACATTAAAAGGCTTGCTGCTCCATACGTGCTGCTATAGTACATCATCTCAGACTTGTCTGATGTGATGTGTGATGGGACTACAGAAGTGGATTTGCTGTAATGCAGCATTACTGATCAGGCAGCAGAATGTGTAAGAGTTTTCCTGTCCACAGTTAGCATTGCACTATATATTCTTCTACAAAGCTTTCCTTATTCCACCTCTACATTTGCAGTAGACAGTACACATTGATTTTATTTTTCTGGGTTTTGTTGTATCACTAATTATCTTTCCATATTGTTCTTCACTTTACAGCACTCTGTCTCCAGAGTAAGCATACAATTTCTTATTTTGCAGTGTTCGTTTCAAATATTGCTTTTATTATAAAGAAGAATGAATACAGTGTATCATCTTTGTTCTGTTAATATTTTGAGTAGATCATGGATTTCAATCTTTGTGGAGGATAGCCTCAGAGAAGAATGAAAGAGAATTTTACATATGGAAGGAAGTTGTGTAGTTATATGCATGTGTTAAACTACTATCTGTATGAGGTTGTAATTTTTTTCTTTTGATCCACTTATGCTTATTATTTTTGAAGATTGATCCTGTTCTAATTAAATGAATGGAGTTTTTTCTTTGGCTTGTTCTTGAAAAATGGTCAGGTTGTTAGGTTTAATTTAATATGCTTTCAATCTCATGAGTCTTGCACTTTTGGCTTATACTTTGAACACAGTTCTGCAAGATGTCCTGGTCTGTACCAAATGGTCAATAAAAATGAGCTTTTGTTGGGAGTGAAGTACTGTAACTTGTTCTAGGGATTTTTCAGGATTGCTTGGAGTATAGCCTAAGAAGTTTTGGCAGCCTTTTGGCAGCCCTCTGGCAGACATATTATGAAATACAGGCTGTGCCAAGTTAAGAGCCAAAAAATAATAATTCTTTTTCTCCTGGTTTAAAAAGTTCTTTACTTTTTTGAGATTAATTTTATCCTGCTACTGTACCTTCCTGCTGTGGTTGGGTAGTATGCACACCTGTTTCAGTTAGCGGGAATTATGGTATTGACGTCTTGCATGTTAGAGAAGAAAGAGAGACATGTGAGGTAGTTAAAAACAGTACTGATTGTAAGGTCATTCTCTGGCATAAAAACAAAATTCCTTTTGCTTTTTGAGCATAGTTTCATTTTCAGCATGTTCATTTTCAGCAGGTGGATTTGAAGATTGGCCTTTCTGACACTGGATACTTAAGCAGATTCTTTGAATGGTTTTTGTGTAAGCCGTTTAATTCGATCCAAGAGAGATTGATGCTTGCATGGTTATCTATGTTTCAGTGCGGGTTGTGGCTGGTCTGTGTTTTACTGTGGAAGTTATTTATAATACATAAGAATGAAACTTATGACTATCTCCAACTTTAATGGAAGAATATGTAATTTTCTGTGTCGGAAAAGCTTCTGGTTTTTCCTTTGAGTACTGTAGATTGTTGCATTCCTTCCCTCAGGTTTTTTTTCCTATTTTAATTCCTATGCATCATGCCTTGCTATGTTTTTGATAAAAAAACCCCAGAAATTTTTGGAGTCTTAAAAATTCTAATATAAATAATAGTAAAAAATACATTAACCCGTATTACATATATATTTTCTTGTCTGATACAGTCTAGATTAATATTAAATTACATGCCTAACATTTCATCATTACTGATTTTGACAGTGTTAAGCTAGTTTGGGGATCTTATTGAATTAAAAAAAAAAGAAATCCAGTGAAAATGCGTGTTCTCCCATTCAGTCTTTGAAATGGGAGAGATGACAGAAAAAACTGAATAGATTATGTAATAAAATTTAAATAAATCTGAAAGCAGTCACTGGTACAACAAATGATGAGTGGGTCATATTTAAATTATACACCTGCTTTTAAAAGGGATCAGTAGGGAAGGTAAACAAAACACATGGACAGTAATGGACCGGTGCTTTGTACGTAAATCTGATCTTTGGAAAGAAGTCTGCTAATAGTGTGTTGTTATCTTGGCAGTGTGAATAGTGATCTTTTATTTTGTTAAATTTACTGTGTACAGCTGCAGCTGTGGGCAGTGTGCAATGCATTTAAACAAGACTAACCAAACCCCGGTGAATATTTTCTAATTGTTTTGAAAGCGTTCAGGTTATCCATCATATTGCTGCAGAGTTATGACCTAACTGTCCTAAATTTGCTGCTAATGTTTTCAAATATGGTGCTTCTCAGGCTGTGAGCTGCTTTTCCTTGTGCATTCACATAATAAAATATTATTGAGAATGATCCTGGTTACTCAGACAAGAATAAAACTCGGTTCTTTAGTTTTCTATTTATTGTGACAGCTAAGGTAGTTATAGGGTATGTTTATGAGCTAGGTCTGCATAATATCATAATTCAGATTTCATTTCAAGGTGTGTGGTAAAGTCCATACTTCTGGTTCTTGTCAATTAAAAACATTAAAGTGTAAATAAAACTATTTGTTTGTGGGTTAAGATTTCCTGCTGTGAGTGTTGCCTTGTGTTCTAGATTTCATTTAATGCATATTTTCAAATTTTGTTTTTAGGTCAAACATCCGGCCAGACTACGCAGATACGAGCTTTCATGAGTTCAAAATGCATACCTTCAGTCGAGTGACGTCTTGCAAAGTCTGTCAGATGCTTCTGAGGTATTGTAAAGGTTCTTTGGGGTGGTGATCTCCCCCCTCCCCACCCCTGCAAGGTGTGGGTGCCCCATCCCTGGAAGTGTTCAAGGTCAGGCTGGATGGGGCTTTGAGCATCCCGGTCTAGTGAAAGGTGTCCTTGTCCATGGCAGAGGGTTTGGATAATCTTTAAGGTCCCTTCCAACCCAAACCATTCTATGGTTCTATGTTGCATATTGTTGATATTCTGAAAAATGAAGGCACAGCATTTTAGCAAGGGCGTTTGAGTGCAGGTAGTGCCTTTGTTAAGCACAGGCATGGAATAAATTAGCTTCAAGTATGTTCCTTCCTGTCGCGGATTTTTTTTTTCTTTAGCAATGCTTTTCCTGAATAGTCAGACTGACCTGGAGTTTCATAGAATTTTTCTTTTTTCTAGAATTTTTTTTTCTCAATGCGGTAAGGTCTAAGTGACTATGAAAAATGGTGCAGCCTTCTAAATTTAAAGTCAGGAGGGCTAATTCCTGACTTTGGAGCAGTGTAGTTGACTAACTGTGTGTGTTGCTGCAAACTGCTGTTGCTGAGGAGCAGTTGTCGTGCGTTCAGGACACAACCCCCAGGACGCTGCATTATTCTCCGCGGGCCACCACCACCTGGGTATTCCCAAGTGCCACCTTGTGGTATAGAGACATTTAGAGGAATTAGCAGCTCTGAAGATTAACTGAGGTGTCCATGATATATGTTTTTTTAAAAATGAAAAAAATTGAAGTCAAGAATATTTGCAGTATAGCCTATAAACTACTTAATGCTTAAATATACGTTCAAACTTACAACTCTCTTGAACTGGATCCTATTATTTGTGGTGCCTAGGCGAATTCCCACTGAGACGAAGTGCAGTGTAGATCTGTAGGAGGATAGATGCATAATGGTACAATTTCAAGTGTACTGTTCCAAAGGAGCTTTGGATTACATTTGAAATGGAGGTTATTATTCTACTAGTAGTCTGAAGGAAGTGTCTGGTGGTGATTTTTAAATGGCTAGTAGTGACAGAAAGCAGATGAGCTGCTTGTTTGTCAGTTGTCACTTTTTCTCAAGCCTTTAAGGACTATCATTTTGCAGAACAACAAATGACTTCTAATACCTTCTGCCATGTCTCTTATGTCCTTTATGTGTGGGATTTGTCACCTCTAACATATCACTACCTAATTTTATTTTACAGGGGAACATTTTATCAAGGCTATTTATGTTCTAAGTGTGGAGCTGGAGCACACAAAGAATGTTTAGGAAGACTAGACAATTGTGGCAGGGCTAATTTAGGTGGTAAGTCATTTTTATTGTAAGAGTACCATTTTTAATTAGGACATAAAACTTGCGAGATATAATTAAGGTTTAATTTACCTCTAATTTGTGTTTATTGTAACATGCACACTTGTGAAACTAGCATTTATAAGCACAATTAGAATTGCATTTAGGATTCATAGGGATTTTTATTGCTACTAAATTGAAATGTTCCAAAGCAGGAGAGAACTGTTACAGGTCAAACCCAATTTCTTTGTCAATGTCGTATACAACAAGGAATTGCTCTCGTTTCAATTGTGGACTGCTCATATGTAGCACCTACAGCACAGCACATCATCTATCATCCTTGTGCTTCTCCCTTTATGTCTGTGTCAATTTTCATATTTTCCTCTCAGTTCCTAAAGCTGTTTGTATTGCCTCAGCTTCCTCTTTCATCTCTTTGGTTTCCATGGTTTCTGTCCACTCACAATATTCACGAAAAGGTGATTGATAGCTCTCTACTTCCCACACCTAAGAACTATTTTTTTTCTTCTTTTAATCAATTGCTCTGTGAATTTCTTCCCTGGCCATTGTCACTTTGCACTTCCCTGTTGTTCTGCTCTTTGGGACCTTAAGGAATCTTTGGATTTCGACTACCGTTTGGCTTCTCACAAAGAACTCCAAAAATTTGACTCCTGCCTGTTCTGCTTATTATTATACCTGTAAATCTCTTTCTGACATCTTCTGGATCTCCCACTGCTAATGCTCAGTGTGTTAGCCCCCATCACTGGCCACCCTTCCCTTCCCTGTGCTTACTCTGTTGATGGCAGTGAGTTTGTTACACTATTGCCACAGTCATATAATCCTAGTGCCATTTTTGACTCTTCCCTCTGTCCAGCTTCTCAACTGTTCTTTTTTCTAGAGATAATTTTGAATTGCTGTTGTGTTTAAAAGAGAAAAGCCACTGGGAACACAATGATTTCTGGAAAGTTAAGTTTTATATGTTGGGGAAGTTTCCAGTTATATATTATTTTCACTTCTTCAAAATCTGTGCATTCCTTTTTCAGAATTATTTCATAATAAGTTGTGAAGTTTCTCATGTCTCAGATACTTCACATAAGCTACTGCAGCCTCTTCTGCTCAGTTATTTTCTTTTTGACATTAGTATCTACAATCTTTGTAAAATGCTGTTGCAGAGATGCTCTCTCCCCCACTGCTGAATTACATGATGACTTCATCCACTGCTCTTTACTAAGCTGCTGTTTCTGGATTTTGACTCTAGCTTTGCTTTCGGCATTGTATCAACTTGTTTCTGTCTTTGTTGCTCTTTGCATTGCTTCTGATTTCTACTAGGCTTTTGGCTCTCTGTGCTAATTACCTGTCCCATTCTTTCATGAAATCAGTAGTATCGTAGATACTGACTTTTGCTGTAGTCAGTAAACTTTTTTCTCAGCTGCTTTTCTGTATTGGAGATCTTCCATGCTATCTTCCAAGTCTGAACCCTTTACAAATAATCTTTTTTAAATCTGAAAACCATACCAGCATTCACAGTATTTGTGACTGAAACCCTTTTTGGAACACAGGCTTTTCACAGAACCTCCTGCAGATACTCTAAGGAAAATAAATATTTTAAATTATCTTAAAAATGGAATGTTTTAAAGCAATTACATTTAAATTAATAGAGTGGAAAAACAAACACATATTGTTCTTCACAAGAGAACTGTCTTCTGTGGTATAAACCACCCTTGCTTCTGCTTTTTTGCTTTGTCTTGCTCCTTTTCTTTTAATCACTTCTGTAATTTTTATTTTAATTGGATAGCTGGCACCCCAGGAGGCAGGAGCTTGTCTTTCTGTTCCCCTGTAAATATCTGTGGACACATATGGTGCAACATGCATCAGTAAGAATGACTAGATAAATGCATCAGTATAAATGCCTAGATAACAAAAGGTCTGATTTCCTGTAATTTTCCTGCATACTTAAGCAATGCTGTACACTTGCTAGAGGGAACAAAATAAGAGCAACAACAAATCACATTCCTCCTTCTTTGTGAGTGGAATAAATTATAATTTTAAAAATTCAAAGAAGCAGAATGGTATTTTGGATTTTACTTCAAATCATCTTCCTAATGTTTGTAGAATTACGTGGTACTGAAACTGCAAGCAACTGGATTGCTAAGATCCTTTTTTGTATTACATTTTGGTTACATCCAGGTATTCAGCTCTCTGCCCTCTCTTCAAACTTCGCTTTCTCTTCTCAGTCTGTTTTTTCTTCTAAGCAAAGACTCCCCGATTGCTGTAGCTCTCGTACAAGACAGGAGAGTTGTGTATCTTCTACCTGCTCTTGAGGCAGAAGGACAGGAGGTGCTAAGCTGTGTCTTTCCTTGCAGTCTGCTCTGAGATCATAGCTGCAAAAACCAACTCTAAACTGCAGCTCTTGGCGTACTTCCCCTTGCTTTATCAGACAATGAGGATGGAAAGGACAAGGGGTTTTGCTTACTTAGCTGAAAATGTGTCATCCAGCCACGTGATAAAGGGACTTTGGCCAATGACAGGAAGGGAAATCCTCAGGTTTTTCTCTGCTGTTTTCCACTTTTACTCTTTATTTGCCTTTTTAAAGAAAGAAGTGTTGATTGAACAGTGCTGGGCTTTCATAATGTGCACAGACCAAGGAAGGGTTTAAGGAGGAGTTTTACCAGTACCTGCTTCCTTATATGGGCCAGAAAGGGATGAGACAACGCAGACTCTGAAATGTTGGTAGTGCAACTTGAGTATGAATTATTTTCTGGAGCTGTCCTTTAACTATTCCAGAGCTATGCTGAGAAATGAGGTCTCCCATAAGTTATCTGCCATGCCTGCTAAGCTATAAAATGTTATTAAAGGCGTGCAGACATAAAGATATAATGTAAAATACATTTCACTGCACTTTGTGGAAGTGGTACACTCTGTATGCACAAAATTCTAACATGGTTTTAATTTTGAATATTTTTCTTTTGACATATTTTGAGAATTAATTTATGATAAATATAATATTTTTTTAGCAGTGTCATTTGCTGCTCCTGTGAAAATGAGCAAAGGCTTGTACAGCAGCAAGATGCCTGGAACACTTATTGTATTGCTATGCTTGGTGGGTTGTTTTGTTTTGTCGGTTTGTTTTTTTTTCTCCCCGTGTTTTTTTTAGGGGAGTATTACAGCCTTTTTCACAAGGTATAATATACATGAAACAGAATCGTTCTTTTGGGAAACTGGACGTTATTATTCCCCAGTCATGTGGTATTAGTTATGGCCACAGACATGGAATATCTGTCACATGGAATATGTGTAGATAGATATGTTTTCTGTTTAATCTGGTGTTCTGTCATTCTGCCAGTGCCATTCCAGATGCTTCACAGCAAAGTGCAAATCCTCTGTGTGGCAGACAATGTCCAGGAATGATGCTCCTTGCTTGATCCTGTTAAATTTTCTTTCTATCTTTTTTTGGTGTTTGCAGAGTTTTTACATCTTGTTAGTGCTTTCGCATGGCTTCCCTATTTGGAAATGTCTAACTGCATTTCAGAGTGTTAGAACTGTGAGCTCTCTGTGAACATGTGACTTCGGGCTTTTGTGAGAAGTCTTGACTGACTGCTTCTCTATGATAAATTATTTTGACCTCTTAATAGTATATTCTCCAAATGGAATAGTTTCAATTTTTTTATGATCTTTCTATAAGTGTAATTTTTTCTGTTTCGAATAGTTTTCATTCCTGTTCTGTAGACCTCTTGTACTTCTAGAGGCCTATTTGAAAAAAGGTGGTCAAAGTACTGCAGTGGGAATATGCCATTAGGTTTCTCAAAGGCATTTGAATTTTCCTCAGCATTTTCTGGTTTTGTAAAGTTTAAGATGCTGTTTTCTTTATAGACCATGAGCTGATGTTTTTGCTAGCCTTTCTGAAATGATGCTTAGAACTTTCCTGTGTGGATTAAATCTTTTTAAATTTCATTCCAAGTCGCACTTTGTGAAAATTCAAAAGGCAGACATCCAAAGACAGATGAAACCTTTTGAATGACAAAATTATTAAGTGTCAGATTTAGATGATATACTTATGAGAGAAACATTGACAAAATCTGAAGATAAATTGCTGTGTTCTCATGCTATGCCTTATACACAAACATATGCCAGTTCTTCAGATGTTTTGCTTCAAAGAAGGCTAGTTCAGCAGATTGTAGAAATTTTAGTGATAAAAGATGCAGAGTTAATCACTTGAATTAATAAACAGAACAAAATGTTTGCATTTAGCCCTTGGGTTTTCTTGGTTGCTGTTCCTGCCCTTGCTGCTGTAAATCAGCAGTGCTGGTTGAAGTCTTCTGTGCTAGTTTCTGTCATTATTGATTTAACAGGTTTTTTCCCCCTTAAATCCTGTCCTGTACATCCTCAAGTAATTCTCTACATTTTCATATATTTTACTTTTCTGCCCTATCACTTAATCTTTCTGTGATTTGGAATCCTTGCTAATGTTTTGATGAACTCCTTTGAGTCTGATTGCAGAGTCTTAAACACAAGTCTGTATGAAATCCTTAAACACAAGGATTAGAAAACAGATGCACGTATTTCTGTGACAGGCCATTTATAAGGACATATGAGGTGTTCTTTTCTCTGGTGGCTATGAGGGCATCTCCTCTCTCTTGTTACATCCTCTGGCTTCTCAACTGCATTCCTATGTCTTACTTCATGGCACAGAGCAATTTCACTCATCTGGTGATGCTCTCCCACTAGCTGGAAGTGTTTGTGTCTGGGAATGCTTAAGAGTGGGGCCTTGGGTAAGAAAGCATGAGTAAGACACACGCTTAGTAGCCAAAGGGAGAAGCTGCATCCCTTATTGTTCCCACTTTTATTGTACAGACTGCTCTGTGTCCCTTGCAATTTCTTCAGAGGACTCACAGGACTGATAAAACAGTATCACTCTGCCAACTCCAGTCTGTTTCATAGTCTAAACCAGCAGAATTCACAATTCATTTTTATTTCCAGACTGGAATTTTTCCAAGTCCATCAAATTATGTTGAATTAAGTATTCTCAGGCAAATGCTTGCTGGTTCTACTGACTATTGAATATTTCAATTAGAGAAACCTCCAATAATGATTCTAGAATCTGAAAGTCTTTTGAATATTTTAAATATAGTGCCAAACCCACAGAGTTTTCTTCTTTATGTTGCTTTTCCCAGGGAATGTTAAAGGCGTGTCTCATCAGGTCATAAATAGATTAGAAAAACACTAGCTGGTCATTTTTATAGTAGATCTTAGTTAATTTATGCATGATTTCTTTCCCATTTGGATAATTCTATTTGAAAAGGTACTGTATTTCTTTAGATGGAAAAGAAGTTTCTTCAGCTGTGAGATGAACTTAAAAGAATGCTGCCATCTGAATGGGTTAAGTTTAGAATTGCTTTCATACAGCAATGTGCATGCCCAATAATACAGTCCATGCTGTTCATGTCCTAATTGCTTGCTACAGCACATTAGAGATTATTCATGAAAAGCCTGTGGTCTTGACGTCTAAAAAGAAACCAGCAGCTTTCACTATTTATGTTTTTGCTGACTTAATCAATAGTTGCAAGGTTGCTGGCTCTCCTCCAAACCTCTCATGTCAACTGAATTGACAAGTAAATGCTCACATCCCGCAAAGTTCATTGGAGTTGTACCACTTTTTAAAAAACTGTGACAGAGATTGAGCTGTATAGTTTAACTAATGATTCTTGCTCAACCTGAACAAAAGCCAGTTAGGGCACTTGATATTTTTTAGGGTCCTACATTGTGGTACATCTGGGTCGCATTTCTAATTTTGTTCTGGTTGAGCAATGACTGGCTAAATGACTGGAAAAGAACATGTAGTCCCACAGCTCCTTCCAAGGGACTTACTTTATAGTTCCTGCATTTTAAATATTTTCAGTTTTGTTTTAAAATAGAAGGGTGAGTAGCTTATTACATACACTTTTTATTTACTCTCCGTTTACTCAGCATGTAAATCCAGCTGCTCTGTTGCACCCCTGAAGAGCAGCTTATTCCCATTTTCTGAGCTATGTTCCCTCTCTTACTGAGGCCAGCTGCTGCTCCTGTTGCTTATGTAGTAAAATATCATTATCAAAATGTGACCCAATGGTAACATGGCCTCAGTGAATGAACAAAAAAAACCCCAAAACTGTGCTGAACTATGGCATTAATTAAGTAGCTGTCAGAACTGAGGACTCACTCGATGATTTCATTGGCACAGTGGTGATGAGCAGGAACTTGAATTAAAGTTGTCATGTGTAAAATATCTGCTGGTGGATATCCTCAGACATTACTTTTTTTTTTCACCCTAAAAATAGAAATGAGGGTTTTCTTGGTCTTGTACTTGTAGTGTTTGGAAAACAGGTCTTTCATGAGGAAATGATACAAGTATTTCAATACAGAATGTTCTGAAATACAGAATATTTAAACTGTAATGAAATAACAGTTTAAATAAGACAAGTCTTATTTTTTGAATAGGCTTTTATGTGGAAATACAGATACTGGATATTTTTTTCCATTCCTGAAGTGTTAATAGTGAAGCCACAAATGGCATTGTGGTTCATCAGTGTTGGTTTTCTTTTTAATCCACATCCCTTGCCTCCCTTTTAATGAAATCTATTTTACATAAATGATCAGGAATATTTATTATCTTCCTATGTAGTGATTTTTTGAATCCAATTATTGAAAATTAATCACTGAATTTCCTAATTATTTATTATAAAAAGCTTTGGGATGCTTTGATCACTAGCTGGAACTCATTCATCTAGTTAGATTTTGGATATTTTCTAGAGGTAAAAATAATACTCAACAGCAACGTTTAAAAATCAGATTCATTAATTTCCGTTAGAGGATGGGATGACGTTTCTATTTCAACTTTTTGATAAAAGATCTGCTGAAATAAATGTCTTTAGAATACAGAGTCTGGATAGATATATATATATAAGTCTGGATTTGAAGTTTTGGCCTCCTTTGCAACCTATATGATTTCCCTTCATTTGAAGTCATTTATAATGCTGAGATCAAACATCAAAAAAAGGAAATTTTATTCAGATTTTGGCAAAAATTCTGAAAGGCATATCAAATTGTGAAATACCAAAATTATATTGAATCTCAGCAGCACTTGAGCAACTAATTCCCTCAGGCTGCTTAGAAAACCTCAACAGACTACTTGCATCTCCTCCTTTGGGCGGGCGTATTTTTCTTCTCTTCGCTCACTCTACAAATGCAAACTAATCCTTGTGGAAAGGTTCTAATAATCCCAGAAGCGATTGTGTGGCTGGCGAGCTGAGGTGTGCTGGCGCGGGCACCGAGGCCGTACGTGAGCGGAGCTGTGCCAGCGCTGCGGGGGCCGCGCGCGGCTGCGGGCCCGGCCTCGGCACGCCTCGGCGGCTTTGCAGAAAGCGCTGCGGAGCCAGGGGTTTTGTTTTCCCACACTCCGCTGTTTAATGGAACCTTTCTTAGTGGAACAAAAAGGACTTGCAGTTAAAGTTTATTGTTTGTTTAGCCGTGGATATGCCTTCCCGTTTAGAAGATATTACAGTGAGAGTTTTCGAACGTCCTGAAGTACACAGAGGCCAGGCACGTGCAGCTTGTGCTGTGCCTCAGCAGCGTGTGTAGTGCGAGAGAGCACACACGGGCAAATACAGCTGTGTGTGCTTTGATAGGGCACCGACCCAAAATCTAGAGTGCACCCAAATACCTGCTATCAGCTTAGATATTCAAAGGACACGTAAAACAGATACCTTCTTTTGTGCCTTTTGTGATGTGTGGTGGTGTGTGCACTGAAGTGTTACTGGCTTTATGCAGTCTTTCTGATCTCTCAGAGGAATTATTTTCCTAATTTTGAAGTAGTACCATAAAATTCGTAGTAAAGGCAAATAAACCAGCAGTGGCTTCAGTCTCTGGTGTATTAATGCAATGCTGAATTGAACATGAAATATAGAACACTTTAAAGCTAAAGGTATACATTTTACCTTGATATACCTTGTCACACTGTGAAAAGACAGAGACAAGAAGAGGTGTGAGCTCGACTTGCAGTGAACTTGTAGCTTTGAGTTCCCAACGAGCCAGTTATTTATCAAGCATTTTTGCAGTGTTCTCAGGGTTTGGCAGGTGTGGTGTCCCGGCCTGCCGTGCTGCTGCCGGAGCGTGCAGGTGCCCTGCAGCCGGAGCCAGCCCCGGCCATGGGCGCAGCCCGGCGGGGCCAATGAGCGCCGGGCGTGCAGCGGGGTTTGCACAACAGCGCCCGGCGCGCCCCGGGCTCTGGGGCGGCTGCACGGATCAGGTGGCAAAAGGAGGCAGCAGGGGTTTCTGTAACACCACACAGCACAGGCTGAGATTGCTCTATAAAAGGTGTACAGTTTGCAATCAACAATAATGCCAATTTTTACTTATGTTTCAGAACATGGAAACGTGAAACATGAGGTAAGGATTCGTTTTCTTTTGCATGTGATGTTTACTTTGCTGGTGACATAAGAGCTCCTTATTACTTTTTGTGCACATGCTGATGGAGAAGGTATGTTTTTTCTTCTGGGTTTGCAAACAGATTTTTTTAGAGTGCTGTAGAAGTTGTCTAAGCAACCAGGTATTTGTGGTTAAATATGAATGTCTTCTGCTCAAAATGTGAGTTAAACTTGCTGCGATATGACAGTGCTGAGAGCACTGGAAGGGGTGGAGATGTTTTTTTAAGCTACAGGTAAGAAAACATACATTGGTTCACAACTGGTGGTTAGATCCTTACTGTTCCTAGACAAAATCTGGCTGTAGAGTTAAAAGTAGATTTTTTCTCTGCCACGCCAGAGAACTGTGGGGTGATGAAGGATTGGCAGGGCAGTGTTTGCCTCTTCATGTGAAAAGACAATAGTTGCAGAGATATCCTGTGGTATGGAGTTTGTGTAATCTGGAGAGAACGTTAGAATGGGACCTGAACAGAGGAGCTGCTGTGATGCACATAGTGTAACTTGCTGTCAGCCCAAGAAGGCTGCAAGCCACCCTGGGTTATTTTCTGGCCAGCTCCTGGGGCCTCTCCACTGTTGTACAGGAGGGCATGGCAGCTGGGTTTTGTCTGCTCCTTCTGACAAAAGAGAGGCAGCACTTCAGACCTAGAGCATAATAGTTTCTGGCACCTATTTTAGATCAGAAGTTGATGGTAATTGCTGAAATGACATGCCAGTTATGAACAGCATGTGAGTATACGTGTTGCTGCTCTCCATAAGCATGGCTGTGTCTGATGCTGTCATTAATATGGGTAATGGAAGGATGCTACTGCTGACAGGGCTGGTGCAGGGGTGGTTGTGTGCAGGGCTGACCATGTGTGTGCTCTCTGATGTTTGAGCTGTTTGGGTGTCACTGTAACCCCAGATGGCAGTGGGACTGCATGAGGGCAGCCCTGCACCCTCTGGTGAGCTCCGGGATGTGGGCCCCAGGTGGGCTCCAGCTCCTGGGGACCTGCAGGGGAATCGTGTGGTGAAAGGGGAGCTCTGGTGGAGGAGAAGGCTGTGCTGCCTGTGCTCTGCCTGTGCCCAGCCCCTGCCTCTGCCTGTGCCCAGCCCCTGCCTCTGCCTGTGCCCAGCCCCTGCCTCTGCCTAGCCGCTGCCTGCTCTCCTCGCTGCATCCTCAGCCATGCCTCTGGCCAGATGCTGCCCAGCTTTTTGTGTCTCTGCCTTGATAGATGCCCTAAGTAAGGGCGCTCTAAACTGTGGGAATCACAGCGTGGTCCATTTTCTTGATGCCTTTCCAGCCCTGCAGCTGGCAGGCATGGCTGGAGAGCTGTGAACAGATTGTCTGCTGGGCTTAGTGGACAAGGCTTCCAGGCTTCCTAAAGCTAACTGTGGTGAACATACTGTATCTGGATGAAAAAATAGCTATACTTTTTTTTCTTGTTAGGAAAATAAAGATCTCCTTTCTGGAGCTACTGATTTGCTATTGCCTATTGAGTTGATCCAAAACATCAGGATTACATTCATTTTTACCAAGACTCCTGTTTAAGTGCCTGCTTTAATTCTCTCTGTGCAGAAGAAAACTTGAGCATGGATGAGGAACTGTCATTTTGGAAAACATAGATTTAGGTTTCATACCAGTAAAGTAAAGAATCAGCTGGTAATGCAATTACATTTAAGAATATTGAGCATGTTTTCATATAGCTGAAGAACTATTTCCTTAAACCTGTTTTCCAGCCAGTCCTTTGGTGTATGTGACTTTGAGTTGTCACAGTCCCTCTGTTGTTTTTATTTCAATTAAGCATTTCTGTGTCTCTCTTTATACTTCTCTGAGTCCTGCCCCTTTCCCTCTCTTTTGCACATCTGTGGTTGCTCACCAATCTGCATCAATCTGTATCAGCGACACGGCTTCCATCTATAAAAACAATATAGGATATAATTGAGCATTTTGCTTTTATCCAGTACTATTATCTTCATTGTGGCAGCAGCTTTAAATTTTTATTCTATCCACTACAGATGAAGCAAAACTTGTATCCTTTCTTTAATTAGACTTGTGGGGTACAGAGAGAATATGTCCAAGGACTCAAAGAGTTTGAAAGCTGTTTTCAAACCAAGCTTTTGATTTTGCTTGCTTGCTACAGGGCTTGGTAATTTGGTTATGCCTCAGGTTACTGCTTTCTGGCTTGCCTTGGTGTGTGTCCTGCATCAGCTTATATCAACGGCGAGTAAATCAGAGCAACCTAATTGTTCCCTTTGTTATGCAACATGCTTTTCTCTCCTTGGTTTGATGAAAAAATAAATAAATGCATGAACTGTCATGCAAGTTACTAGATAAAACAAGTTTGCAAAAGCAGATGAGTAGTTCACAGATATGCATTATTTCACATTGAAATTTCCAGGGATCCATAGTAAGTGTCTTAGTGTATAAAATATAGAAAAGAAATTGAAATAATCTGAGTCTTGTCAGAGAGTTTCTGATTTCACACAACTCTGGTTCATCCAATTTTAAAGGGACAGACAAGTTACTAAATATATTTAAGTATTTGCCCAGAAAATAAGAAAATTAAGCATTCCATAGGGAATTGTAGCTAGCTTCAGTATAAAGTAGAAGCAGTGAAAGTTTCTACCTTATTAAAGCAATGCAAGTGGCTTCACCTTTTGTGTTGGTGGACGTTATCTGAGGCAGATAATGCCAGACTGCATGGTTTTCCCATATTCTATTCATAAATGATTAAAAAATACATTTGTTCTTAGTATCAAAAAATGTTGATGTATGAACAAACCTTCTATGGACTGAGACTCTTTCAGCCAAGTCTCAGAAAAAATGGGATATATAAAAAAAAGTTAACATTACTAAGAATATTTTTCAAAGTGTGATCTTTCTACAAGATAAAGATAATTGTGTTGGTGGTTGGGGGAAATAACTTAAGAAAACCAGCTTTGCCTAGTAGATTGTGGGAATGAAAGGATTGCAATATGCCTCCATGAAAACATGTTTGTTCATATCCTTGATTCTTATTTTTTGCTCTGCAGAAACGAACAAATGGAATTAGAAGAAGCTCTAGACATGTGGACCCAGGTTTGTGTCATGACTTTTTAATACTTAAACATTAAATAAAGAGAGTGAGAAAGCTGTAACTTGCTTTTTAAAGTTGCATTGTGAACGCTATTGCCATGCACACAATGCTGAGGACTTGATTGCTGAAGTCATTGAAGGTCTAAAGCGATTGCTCTGTTTGTGATTTCAAAGATAAGGTCAGCTGGTTGAACTGTTAATTTTTTTTTCCTTGTTTTTTGTTTAAGCAGAGCTCTGGTTCTATTTGAACAGCAAAATGCCTCTGGGGTTTCAGTTAATATGACCCACCCTACTGTACTCTGTAGTTTTAAAAGAAATAACTAAGGGATGAATAGCAGAGAGTTACTTATAAAGCTCAGGTTCTAATTCTTCCAGTTGTGGGTATTCTCAGCTCTTAACTGTAGTTGTGCTCAGTGCTTAACTGTATGAATTGCTTTTCTGAAAGGCATAAACCAATTGCAGTTTTGTATTGAATTTCAAAGTGATTTTATTTTTCCTGTTAGTTTATAGTAGATACTTTTGTGGAATCATGGCGGCAGCAGCCCTTAAGAAAATTAAATGCTTGGTTATATGTTGTGTACTCAAGTGGGTGAACATTTCCTCTGGAGACCCATTATGTGTCTGTATAAAATATTCAATGTTTTTCAGTGTAACTGTGTGATATTTTTAGTGTCATTTTTTACAGTAATTACATTTCTGTCCTTTATGCTTCTTGTATAGTTTAATTACAGTAGATTTGTTATGCAGATATTTTTTGGAATAAAGGTAAGCTGTGGATTATTAAATATTTCTAGATGTGGACATCTGAGAATAGTTGGAGTTAAACATTAAGCAGGATGGCAATTCTGTACACCACATTACGGCCTGGCAGAGCTAAGCACTTTTCAAAAAGTAGGAGTGCTGGTTGTGCCACTAGCATTGCAGCTCCCCTGGCTTGGAAAGTCTAAATGTTGTAACTAGCTGAAGCAGACCACACCTTTCTTACTCACGTACCCTTGACATGTTTTGGAACACGTATCGTCACTTTGTTCCCTCTAGCAAAATAAACCTGCTTCATGGTTCTAGAAATTGTTCAGTGTGTCGTGACGACAGCAGTCATAAAAGAAAAAAATGAGCACCCTGTAACTCTGAAAATGAATACAGTCAGAGGGGAAAACATCAAGGGTAGGAATTAAATAATGCAGAAGAGGATGATTTCTTCCAAGTGTTTGCTAACGAGACTGAGTTCTTCCTGTTCATTGGTACGTGTTGCAGTGAGGAATAATTGTGTGCTCGCAGAATAGTCCTTATAGGTTCAGTACCTTTAAACACAGCTATCTCATGTAGAGTCATAGAATGTCAAGTAATTTAGCTTCGAGAACCTTTTGAGTATACTGGTGATTTTACTTGCTGTTGAAGTCTGATAGAAGTATTTGCAGGATCTTTTTATGCAAGGGTACTTTAAAAGTAGTTTTTATTGAAGACTAAGTACCGTTGAAATAATCGAAAGAGTTGAATTAAGTAGGTGTTTAAAACCTGTATGTAGCCAATGCCTAAAATACAGTTCTGTTGGCCTCCCCCACCATGTCTATTTACCTACACAGAAGAGTTCTTTGAGTTTTTGGGATAATCTCTTGTTACAGAGTGAAGTTCTTGGTCCTCATAATATTTTTGAAAGCCAATAGAAATGCAGACTGTCTGCATGAACTTTAGGTCTCTTTATTAGAGACGTTTCACTGCTGAGGGCTGCAGAAGGCTTCTTACAGAATTGCTTCTGATATTTTAAAGGTTTTAAATAAATAATAATGAGAAATACGCTCTGTACGTATACTGTGCTCTGTGCGTATACTGTCAGTTTTCAAGTGAAATGAGCTTTTCTTTTGCATTTTGTCAGGATAGTCATTCTGTGTCCTCCTGTAACTTGGTGGGTATAACTTTTAAAGACATGAATGTCTTTGGTAAACTCCTGGTGTCTATTTTGCGTAATTTAAGTATTACTGTTCATCAGATTGCACATTGCCTTGAGAGACAGATGCTATCCAGAGGGCAGCACATGTGAGACATCAGTTATGTCAGGCATACATTACTGCATTGATCCTCAGAGCTTTCCAAGAGCCCTGGCATGTGAAGTTCTGAAGAGTCTGAGCACCAGGATGCTCTTTTTGCTGAGAGAGGTAGCCAAAAGGTTGACTGCCCAGACTGCTTTGTCTTTAGAAGGTTTGGTCTGCTGCTGCTGCTGCCAGTGATGCATGTGGTGGTGCTGAAGCGTGGGCGCTAGGGTAGGATGCAGACATTTGCTGTGAATCTGCACCTGCACCGACTAAATATTGATGGAGTTTGATATCACCAGTAAATACAAATATTTTGGGTTGCAACTTGTCAAGATTATTCTGTTATGTCTGTCTTTGCCTGTTTTAGTAAAGAATAATGAATAGCATGATCAAGATAATGCGTTGTGCTTCTCTTTTTATGCTTAGAGTCAAATTCAACTTTTGCTGACAGCTTAGCCCAGAATGAAAAATCATTTAAATTTAATGAGAAGTAGTGCAAATTGAAGGATGGTCTAAACAAAACAATGGGAGGATACTGGATTAAAATATCTTGTCTCCAGCTGGTAAAGCTCATTGATGAACGAACTTATCTAGATGAAGTACCTTAAAAGCAATAAGTTGGTTTATGGCTTTTTCATTTGTTTTTCTTTGAAGTTGGGTTAAAAGTTTTGACAGTGACAGTTTTCTCTTCAAGATTTGCTTTGTGCTGAATGAGAAAGAAAGGTAGAAGGAAAAATGATTAATGGTTGATGAGGCAGAGAAAACTCCATGAAATGAAAGTAGTCATGAGAAAAACGTGTACAAAAATAAATGTGTGCAGAAACTGTACAAGTGAAGAAAAAACTGGAAATAGTAAAAAATATGTGTTTGTACGAGGCCTTCAGCCTGCAGTCCAGCTGCAGAGAGCCTCCTGAATTGCTTCATCTACTAGGTTTTAGTGGGACAGGTTTTAAATAACCTTTCTTTGGATTAAGGAGGAGATAATAAAAGCCATTGACAGAATGAACCGGTGAATACACCTGCAGCTGTAAATCCAGGGAAAATTTGATCTACGGCTTGCGTGTGACTGTAGAACAACATGATTCTGCTTAAATATATTTAGGAAGTGATCAGACTGGTGTCAGTTTTTGCATAGAATGGGCATGTGAAGTGATAATTATGACATTTTATTCTTGTATAGGGAATATGTTTAAGCATGGGATTTGCACTATTAGCTTAAATGACAAATTATGTATATTCATAAGCACAAGTTCTTATTGTGTGAATTCTTGAGAAGGATGATGCAGTCTGACCAATGTTTTTAATGGAAATAATTTTGTATGTATTCTAATATGAGTAAAAATTACTGTCTTTCTCAGCTGTTGAAATAGTACAGTGTATATGTGCTGTCTTTTTTTTTACAGTATAAAGAGTCTAAATGTGATGGATTCACAGCTTAGTGTTTTTGAAACTGGTTTTACCCTAAACACTTCTGCTAATATAAACATTGGAATTTTAATCTCTAGAAGTGTGAAAGTATATTTCATATCAGAAGGATAAATTTGGTAAAAATAGGACACTAGAAGCCTTATAGTCAAGATGCATTGTAGATTAAACTCAAAATCTGATCTGTGAAAGATCGCTGCTGAGCGTGTTCTGACTTCTTAAACAGCTGATTTCTTTATGAGCAAGGATTAAAGATTAGAAAACCTCAGTTCTGAACTGAGGGCCAGAACCAGTATGTCTTTTCCCTTCACAGAAAGTAAAATATTGTCTGGCTTTTTTGGGATGGAGGGACACAATACTAGTAATGTATACAATGCGATAGTTTGGGCAAATGTATTTTTCAGCCCAGAAATTCAAAGTTCAAATAATAATTTTAAAAAGAGGTATTTGTATTTCTAGTTGGTGTCTGGTGTCTGGTCCAACTGCTTTGTGAATCCTCTAATATTGGTTTTACACAGATTATAAAAAAAGCCCCAGGATCTGAAGAGAGTCAGTGGGTTTATGGCCTGAAGTATTATGCATTAAACAAACATCAACAACAATGTGTAGGGAGAAGTACAATATTGGAGATATGTTTATTTCATTAGCTATAGTGGGAAATAAGCTACTTTGTACTTCATGTTTTGTTGAAATTGGGTTTTGGAATCTTTTAACTAGGTTTGTCGTTGTTATATGTGTGTGATTACTAAGCAGTGAAACAATATTCAGGTGTTTGTGTAGTGTAGTGTTTGCATCTTGTCTTTAGAGTAGAAATTAGGGGATAGTGTTGTATTGGCAGTTTAAATTTTCTTTTCAGTTAAGAATGAAGCATGCTACACCGTGAGATATTTCAACAAATTCTGACACAGTGTGCTTTATAATATGCAAGTCTAACTCTGATTTCCGTTTCAGTGCCACTCCGACTGTATGCCCAGCCAAAAGCAAAATCTGGCTCAAACTCAAATGCTGGGATATCCCAACCAGCAGATTATTCTTTGCCAAGTTGTTATAGATAAAACTACTCTTTAACTAGGAATTTGAAGCATTTTCACTCATTTTCTTGTTTTATTGAGCTATCCAGGCACATCCTTAGTAGTCTTGATTGACTGTTGTCTTTCTCATTCAGCCCATCATAGAGAATACCCAATTTCATGGATGAGGAAAGATAACCTTCTGCAGCGTGAAGCCCAGTGCTGAAAACAGGCATTCAGGAATTTATTTCTCCACTTCAACAGTGGCAGCAGCTGCCAGGGATTCTGGCTGTGGTTTTGGTGGCCCAGTACTAACTGGCTGTCAGTATGAGTGCTGAGAACAAGAATTTATCTTGGTTTTAAGCCACAGAAAAAGGTCTACCAAAAAAAAAAGCGTTAATCAAGCTCCCAATTGTTAATGAGGAGTTGACTGATGTCATTGATAGTATCTCCTTATTAGGATTATCTTCATCAAGATGGATTAAACCAAGTAGCATCTTATTGCTTTGGTGAAGGAATTCCTGTGTATAGAATCAAGAAATACATTGGTAGGTGTTTTTCTGATACATTTAATACTGTTACTTAATTATATTTCCTGTAAATAAAATGTAGGAGTAAATAGCAATCCCTCAAGTACTAGCATATACGCATGACATTCTTTTCAGTTTTAGATACTTTTAACCTGGAACATAACAATGTATTTTAATGGCTGGCCAAAGTTAGTGTGTACATGGAGGAGCAGCTGACTGTAAATTAAATTGAGGGAAGCCAGAAGGAATACTGGAGCAAAGAGAAATGTTTCATAAAACTTCCTCTAGTGACGAAATAGTTAGTCGACAAAGTTTGAGATCTTTTATAATGTTTGTGGAGCATTAGATTTGCTAAGTAGCTTAGGGCTTCTCTGCATGGTAATGTTTTGAGCAAGCTACAGAACTGAAAATGAGCTTTGATTTTACATATATGTGACCCATGTCTAACTTTTGGCTGGGTTTTATTCAGCTATGGATACTTCTTCCTTTTCTACGCAGCATCTAAGCACTTTGCTCAAGGTACCTATAACGTACCCAGTACACGTCTCTTGGAATCTTTGTGGAGCAGAGGAATTGCAGGTCAGAAGTGCTTTAACAGGGCAGCTGGGAGCACACTCACTGCAAAGAGAACACTCCTTGGCAGGATAGATGTGGTGCTGCTGACTGACATGGTGTGTAATCCTGAAGGTTTTGAAGTCTTTCGAAGGACTTCGATTGCAACTCTAACCTGACCATCTCTTGGTATTGACAGACATGTTTGAACATGTTTTACATCAGGTGGCTGGGATGGGGTTGGTATTTGAGACCAGAGTCAGTGAATTTCTTTCTGGTCCCATGTCATGGGACAGCTTCTCTCAGCTGGGCCTCAACAGCAGTGAATTCAGAGATACTCTGAATTGTGTGACCTAATTTGTGAGATGAAATTAATTTATCTCACATATTTATTAAGAATACGTGTTACATTCAGGATCCTTGCTTTTTTGCTTTTTTTTTTTGCTCTACAGTGCTTCACAAAATAATGAATTTCTCTTTGTTGTGTTACAAGAAAAGACATGTCTACTGTTTTGCACCAAGAAGTTTTCCACTAATGCGTTTCTGGAAGGTGAAGCAGAGTTTTGTCTTCCAATGAAGCATTTCAAATGCAGTTTTATGATTTTTATTTGAGTTGTTTTATTTTAAATTAAAATTATTTTTACATTCCTGTTGGGGAGAGGTATTTGAAAGGTGCCTGTCCCCTTGGCATCGCAGCAGTGAGCTAACATTCAGAGAAGAACATAGCCTTTAGCCTTTTCTTTTAATTAAACTTCAGAAGACCCAGATGCCAAAGGGTGAAATGTATTTATTTTGTCAAACTCTTTCATCCTTGTCTGGTTGGATTGCAAGATTAGTTTGTAGTTGAGTAATTTAAACTCTTTTGTCTTATTGGATGTGTTTTTGGGACTGTCTCTATATCTTAAGCAATTAATATTTTTTCTTCTTAGAGAAATAATGGTGTTCAATACATGCTTAGCCATATATTAACATAATTTTTAAGCTAAGGTGGGTTAAAAATCCTTCAGTATCTTTCTCTTTTTCTGCATAAAAACATTCAGCACCAAGTGTTTAAGCAAAACATCATTGTTTAGAGATAACTGCAAGGAAGTTGTCAGGCAGAAAAAAAGAAAAGATCAGGTAGAAGTGGACAAAATGGGCATACAGTTATGATCAATAAAACACAAAAAATCACTGTGTTGTATTTTAAACACACAAAAAAATAGTACAGCACTATTTAAAAAAAAGAAAAAGACGTGTGCCAGCAGCTATATGGCCCAAAGCTGCCTTTACTTACCATGGCAAGTGGAAGGAATTGCTTGGCATTTTGCTGAAGTTTATTGGGACTTACAAATCTCTTATTCATCTTCAAGAGGAATATTGCATTTACCCATCTATTTTCATATCTGATTTTAATCTTCAGGGTGCTTTAATTCTCAGAAGGCAAAACAAAGATAATAAGGCAATGAATGATAAAAATAGTCAAAAGTAACTGAATTTTAACAGTACTGTAAAGCATATGGTTTCTTTTTTTGTGGCTCACTCATTTAACTAAATCAGTATTTGATCACTACTTCAAAGTAATTCTCACACAAAGAATTTGGGAAACATTGTAAAATTGAAAGCAGCCATCCCATGGGAGAAAAAAGACTGCTGAAAATTCACACAAGAGAAGCTCCCAGAACTGCCTCTGCCTTTTGCCTGAGGAAAGTTTTAAAGCTTGGTAGAAGAGGCCAGAGGCAAGAGCCTGAGAAACTGATGCTGCTTTTGGAGAGTTTTTAATCTGCTCACCGCTTTGAGATTCCCAGAGAAGAGAACAATGAGGCTGAGTTAGGCTGCAGGCCAAGCTAGCCCAGGATCCCTCTGGGAGTAGCCAGTTAAATGGATGCTGAAGGATAGAATTTGGTGTGAGGTGTTGTGGTACTTCCTGCTATACCTTGTAGTTTCATTTCTTAGCTCTTAATTTTCCATCCGTGTATTTTCATTATCACTTTTTAAACCAGTCCAAAATCTTCACAACGTCCTTTAACTGTCACTCTCATAATGAGTTGAGTGAATAAAGCACATCTTTTTGTTTGCTTTTAACCTGCTACCTATTACTTTGATGCCTATATTTTTTTGGATCAAGAAAATGAATAATAAATAAGGGAATAATGAGTACTTTTTCTCTGGTCACTGTTATGCCACTCATGAGTTGTCTCTGTCATATCCCTTCTGGTCACGTCTCCTTTAGCCTGAAGAGCTATTATCTACTTAATCCGTCTGATACAGAAGCTCTTCTGTATGTCTGAGCATCCTTTTTGCTTGTTTGCATGTTCCTAGGTCCAAGAGTTGTCAGTCTTTCTAGTTCTGTGTCTGCTACAAGAAATTTCTTAGTGTTGGTACAGAGCAGAATTAGATTATAATATTAAAGACAGACTGTAAAAAGTACTTAGCAATTCCTCTGAGACCTGTTGTCTCTATGATGGTAGCTGTTTCACACTTCCTCGTTGTGTGTAAGTATTCCATCCATATGTTACTTTAAGTCTTTCATGAAGGTATGACCAAATGACCTTCAAATATCCTTCCAGCCAGAGTTAGTCTCTGATTTTGAATTCTATTGTTCATGAAATCTTCCTTCAGTCCTTTGCAAGTAGTGTTCTTTTTAAAGAAATGCTTTTGCACTTTCTACAAGACTTAATCCACTCTTACTCTCATTTTAATAATGCTTATTAATTTTTTGAACAAGGAAGGGCCAAGCACGGGTTCCTTTGGGTGACCGTTTTGGACACCACTTTCTATTTGAAAAAAATACCGTTGTTCCAGCCTTTTATTTCCTGTCCTTTTGTTGTTTATTTATTGGGGGCAAAGGGAAACTTTTCCTCTTATATCATGTAAGCTGGGAAAGAGCCTTGTTGTGAGTCCTGTTCAAATTATTTTGCTAATCCACATTAATATCCAATCTTGCTTCTTCATTGTGTGCTTTAAAGAACTCTAAACAATGTCCCTGACTTGTTCTTCGAAAGTATTTGTGGTCTTTATACTATATTTATCCATATACTTTTAAATTCTGTTTGTTCACCAGTAGGCTTTACCAGTCTGCCTTGTACAACTGTCTGATATTTGTGTTGAGACATCTACTGATTACAGCTTCACGTATAACTACTTATTTCTGTGGTGCTGAGTTGTTTTAAGAAATACCTTGCAGATCATAATTAACAGCTCAGCGATGTAATGTTTGAATTTATTTGGTCCTTAGTGTTTTCAAGTAGTGACATTATAAAACCTGATCCAATGGATTTTTCAGTAGAATCAGTTTATTCAGTTGTAACCCTTGGATGTGGTTTATCCAGGAAAAAAGGTAAAGTACTTTTCTGAGGCATTAAGTGAAAGAATTTGGAGTTCAGCCCTCATTGCTGCTCTTGCTGACCTGTGAATAAATGGAAGACATGTTCAGTCTTGCACTTCTCATAACTTGTGTTTCTTAAGCTTCCGTGTGCAACAGAGAATTAAAAAGTAACTTCATTATCTGATACCTTGAGAAGGTGCCTCAGTACGTTAACCTTAGAGGTTATCCTTTAACCAGCCTGTTTGGAATAGGGCATGTGGGAGAGGGGAGAGCATGAAGCACTGTCTTTTATTTCAGACAATAAAGCATGGTGTTTACTTTTCTTGGCGTTTTTCCTTAATTGGATTTGACAGCAATAGATAGCATGAAATACGATGCAACAAAAGCTGCATGTATGGATCACAGCTTTCCTTCCAGAACAACGTCACTCTCCTGGCAGTAGCAGTGTTCTTGTGACTGGCAGGGATCATTTTAGTACACTGGAATTCACTTACTGCTGGTATATCTTTTACAACATTTAAAAAAAAATTTCCTCTTTACAGAAGACCCTACAGGTTGCCCTATAATTTTCACCCTCCCCTTGTTTGCTTTATCATGGGAACAAGAAAGGCTGAAAAGGAAAAGAGTATGAGGCCTAATGATAGGGACTTAAAGCTCCGAGTGCTCCTGTGCGTTGTGTGCTGGTTTTGTTATTTGTCCGTTTCTGGTGGTACTGATTTAAACCCTGTAATTCTGTGTTGCTCTGCACGAGGCTCAGGCACCTGAGAAACACTGAATGATCAACTGAGCTCAGAGAGCTGATGCTGGGATTTAAGTGTCTAAGGTGCATTCTTCTTCGGGGCAATATTTTGGGAGAAAGTCTTGGTGTTTTGCTGGTGTTGGTTTGATCGCTGGGTGATTCTTTGATGGAACTACAGGCTGTTGCCACAAGGTGTGGTGCTTTTTCCCACTGAGGTGTTCCATTACTGCCTTTCTTTTGAATCTATGGATCGCCCGGTCACAGGCTAAGTAACTTCAGTGAGATAATGGCAAACTGGTCATAGGAGGCAGTGGTGGCAGCTGCTATGAGGAGATAAGTGAGATAAGTTATCCAGACATAAATGGGATATCAACCCACATACTTTATTGCTTTCAGGTATGGTTTCTGTTTTAACAAATCTCACACTTTGCTGGAGTATATCATCCACATTCAGAGTGGTAACAGAAAGTAGAAGGAGAACTTTCACTATTGTGCAGATGAATATGTGAGCTTCCTCTACAGGGAGGGAAAGAAGCAAAAATATGTAAGATGGAGCGTGACTATTATGGCAGCATTGACATCTTGATGGGGGCTGAACTTGTTTCGCGTCTATATTGCCTATGATAATTTACCAATAGCGTCTTGATTTTGCAACAAAGATCAAGTGATGGATTATTTTATTGTATGTTTTCATTTTTCCTTTAAAAGAAGACCCTTTTACAGCTTATTATTTATTCATCGTGTGAGCAGTCTTCAAGTTAAGGACTTATTTATATGTAGACATAGAAAATTAATCTACTTAAATTTGTAAGCTATTTTGAAAATTTTTACTGAAAATTGAAAATACTTTTCTTTGATAAAAAGTATGCAGAAACAGTGTATCAGAATAGCACATAATTTTTCATATGCTAGTTATGCTAGAAAAGAAAGGCTAATGTAAATGAAGACAGTGAAAACTTATATGTAAGATATATATTTTTATACTCAGTGGATATTTACATTGTAGTCTGAATGCCTTTGTCTAGGTGTATATCAGCTGATTGAGGCTAGGGATACTACAAATTCATGGGAGAGCTGGAGATACCACAAAATATGATGCATTTTTGATTTTCTAGAATTTATTTTCATAGATTGCCAATACTTCAGATGTGCGAAGTGTGCAGCATAAAAACAATATCCCAAGTATATACTATTTAGAGATAAACAATTTTAACTGCATTGTGGTGTTAACAGTGAAATACGTATTCATCCTTTTTTACTTTTATAGCACAAATGCTTTGTAATGAAAACAAGTTTTGTTCTCTTTTCTCGAAGGAAATAATTTATTTGCTGTAGCCTATACAGACCAGAAATAAGTAGGCATATTTTTTGAGAGCAGGTTTGTTTTAGCCAAAACAACGATGTCTTTTCATTGCTTTAATATAATGCCATAATTCTTGGCACATTTGTCTACTGATGCTTGCATGCAAAGAAGGTCTGTAAGGCCTGAAGTTTTTTTGCAAGTGTGCTAAGAACTGTCAGTTAAGAAGTAAAAGAGGTATCTGCTGTAATCAGGGTAGAGGCCACGGAGAAGAAAATTTGCTTGAAGAGTAAGATCATAAGAGCGTTTAACTTGAGAAGCTGAAGGATTATGTAGCATTATGAAGAGGGTGCATGCAGGCAAAATTATTTGTCATGTGCTGGGACCTGCCTGCTTTGCCAGGCATCAGCCACTTCCCTTTCACGTTATGAAATAATTTAAAATGCTTCTCTTGCCAGAGAGTTTAATTCTTGTAAGTAACAGAAATGGAGACGAAGGCCTTTAATCTTAGAGGCAGATGCTATTAGTCAATACTGAACACAAAAGAAATTGCATGAAAGATAATTGAATTTTTATTTTTGCAATTCTTAGTGAATAAAGTATCAGTGCATTTTCAGCAATGTGTGTTTTTAAATTTGATACCTGTGAAAGATTCTAGGTGGCATAGGTATGTATTTTCATGGATTATGTGTTGTTTTTAAACTTATTCAGTCTGTGAATTCTCTACACTAGAAAAAATGCCTAGGTCCTTTACAAGATTCATGACATTTTGCAGTATTAAATTTCATTTCTAAAGTGGGATTCCTTTTTTTAAGCCTTTTTCCTCTTACTGCTTGCTGCAGAATTATCCCTGGGTGTGGGGAAGCTAGTATTTAAAGTACAGCTCGAAATAATTACATCTGTGGAATAATGGACTTCTGTATTGCAAGATTCGTCCCTTTTTTTCAGAGGTTTTTGCTGCACGTAATCTACTGTCTGGACACACCTTCGTAGCTCATCTGTAGTATCTGCCCAATGCAAGCTGTTGGCTCCTCAGGGCAGGTACATGTTTGAACAAATACGTGAATTAGAATGCCATGCCTGTCTATGGCATCACATTAAAAGATGTGATAATTAACACTGGTTAATCTTCATACCATGGGCTTTTATAAAAAGCAGCACCACATGTACCACACTTTTTAATTCATATGCCAAAACTCCATTTTGCTTAATTTAAAAAAAAAATAATGAAGCTTCTTACATTTGAGGCCAACATGGTTTTTAAAGTTTGTATCCCTAATTCACCTCCTAGACTGCACTGAAATGAGATTTCATTATTTTGTCAAAACAAATGAAAACTGTGTTTTTGAACCTGATTATTCCTTGTTTATTCCCATGAAACAGTTAGCACTCAGCCGTTTCTAACTCTTGTTCAAAGTGCTGAGACTCTTTTCAATCCAGGCAGTTCCAAAATTCCTTACTCTCACGAGGATAGCTGCTACTCCAAGTGAGGAGTAGTTGCCTGAATAAACATTTGAAGTTAAAACTGTGCAAAACAGAAGAGGTTGTTCTTAACACTTGTTTGGGGGAAAGCCTGCTGTGAAAGGGAAGCCAAGGTCTGTCAGTGAAAGAAAAATAGTTTTCACTCTTAATTAATCACAAACAGTATGTGGCAATGACCATTAGGAAGTCAGTGACTTTGTTAGCTCTCTGCTTTCTTTCAGTGCAGTCATGGAGAGAGTCCTCCTCTTTTGAGAAATTACCTGAGTTTGAGTATAAAAACTAAGACATGATTTTGGAGTTGCACAAGAAATTTCTGTGATTTTAGACATACTTTCTTGCATTTGCAATCCACAGTTATCAATCTAGGGCATGTTCAGGTTTTCTGAATTAATGTGGATCTACAAAGACGAATATATTATAGGGCAAGACTGAGTGTTTGAAAGATGCCTAGAACAGCTTGTGAAAATGCTTGCTGTGCAAACGGGATTCGGTTGGCATTTGTAGATTCTTTCAGCAGTGTACTTGACTAATTTTTGTATTTCTTTTGTGTTGCAACATTTTGGCACCTGACTTCCCAAAATCGTTACAGTTTCTTTTACTTCTGTTTCGAGACACAAAAGTAAAGTTGAACCTCAGGAGTGAATCTGTGAGAGTTATGAGCAGAACCACTAAAGGCATGAGAGACAAATGGTCATTGGTCATCTGAATAAGAATAGGGTCATTCCTTTCCCAAAAGGCAGCCCTTGTGACTTTCTCTTCTGAAGTTTAAAAACATGGCTCTTCAGAAGCTCTTTTGTAGTGCTGTTTTTTTTTTCTGGCACAGAGGTGAGCTTCCAGGCTCCTTAAAATGAGTGTCACAATGTGCCAAATGTCCCTGCCTAAGAGTGAAGTAAGAAAATGCTTTCTGTTGGAGTTATTTTTTCTAAATTGAAAAAAAAATTAATTCTGAAACTTAGTTTGGATTCTGGATTTTCTTGGCTAAATTTCTTATTTCTGGTCAAAATAAGTACTTTATTTATAGGAGCACTAAGCTGACCTTGCCTTCGAAGACCTGAAAACTTAAAGCTCCTACTGAGAGGGAACTGTTCACCTCAGTGAATGTCCGTGTTCCCATGCTGCTAATTTTATTAATGCTGCTCATATTGTCACTAAGCATAGTTATCCTCAAAAAGTCTTTGCTGACAAAAGCGTTTGGGTGAAGTCACATACTGATGTTCAGAGCAGGGGAAGATGCCCATTTGTCCATGCATTGGTCTTTAAGCAGCAAAACTACTGTAATATAAAAACAAATAAATGTGTAGAAATATATCAGAACTCATACAGTTTCAAAAATACAACCTTGTAAATTGAATAACATTGCTAGACTTGTTTGTTTTCCTTGTAATGAACTCCTGCTATGATCTGCAGTGTAGTTCCAAGTTTTGTCTGGATCTTAAATGGAAAATGGAGATACAGCCACTTATCAGGGGGCTTTTTGCTAATGATCAGATCTACAAAACCCGAGGAAGGACAAGGGCTTCCTGAGTTATGGTGTTTTGCTGTTTCTAATAACAAGCTGTTGATCAGACTGTTAGCAGACAGATTTTTTCCTCCCACACGTCTTCATTTTGGTTGATGGTTGACCATTTTTGCACAGGTCTCTGGCAAGAATACAGTTTGTATATGCAGTATTAAGGAGAAATGGTAGGAAAATTGAATCTTTGAAAAATGAGAGATGTGACAGGTAGTAGAAGACTGAGGGAACCCCAAATCCTGTTTCAGTAAGGTTTTTAAGAAGGAAATTGTTGTTGGAAGAGAGAGAGGACAGTGACAGAAAGCAGGGCTAGGACTGTGAAAAAAAAGATTTTTTTTTTTCCCGGGTATTTATATGTGTCCTGGAGAATGACAGTCTTTAAGTCTTCCGTTTTGATGGAAGAGAAATATGACTGTTTATCAGATGTGGTTTGGAGTGCATTACAGATTTATCATCTGAATTTTGAGATAGTGAAGATTATTTTGCACCCCCCTGCATCCTTCCCCCCATATTGCCCCACTGCTTGTGAGTTGTCTGTTATGGAAGAAGGGACTGCTTTATTTCTATAAGAAGAAATTTAACAGTTGAGTTAAGGCTCATGGTAGCTGATAAACGTTTTAATAATCAGCCTTGTGTAGTTTTTTGACTTCAAAATTGAGTTCGGTGGCAAACTCCAGAGTTGTGGTTAACCATATGACAGATAGTGAGACTTAATTGAACAGTACTCAAAGGCAAAGCAGCTAAAGAGAAGACAAGTGGAATGTTCTTGAGTCTCAGGCACTGTCAGTGTTTCAGCCATCTTACCTTTAAACTGAAGGGGGGAAGGTGTACTTAGGAAGCAGCTCCTTACTGTGAGGGTAGGGAGGCACTGGCACAGGTTGCTCAGAGAAGCTGTGGATGCCCCAGCCCTGGAAGTGTTCCAGGCCAGGTCGGATGGGGCTCTGAATGGAAGGTGTCTCTGCCCATGGCTGGAAGGTTGGAATGAGATGATCATTAAAGTACCTTCTAACTCAGCCCATTCTATGATTTTATGAATGTAAGGCTTAAAAGCAATATCTAGAATTAGAACTTCTAATTAGAACGACATACAAAAATAATGAATTAAGACTGGGAGAATTAAAAGTTCAATTACAATATCTTCTTTGAGGTATGTCTGTGTACTTACTAACTGTGTAATTTTGTCCAATAGTAATTATTTAAATCATTGCCACTCTGAAGAGTGCACTTAATAGACTGTGCTGGCATCTTCCATATATGTGAGTTCTGTAATTTGTGTTGTAAGTGCTTGGCCTAAAAGTCCACCCCAACCTAGTCTCTTTTGAGGCATTAAAAGACCACCTCAGAAACTGAATGTAAGTGGGTTTTTTAAAGTGATTAGTAGTGTTGGCTTTTCTCATGTCTTCTCACGAGCTGAGAAGGCCTTCTAATCAAGTTTTGCCTTGGCAGTAATTGTACAAAGCCATTGACTTCCACTGGTTGTGGAGATAGATGAGTGATGAGGAACTGGGAAGCTGCTCTTCTGATAAATACAAGAGAGAAGAACCAAGTTTACTGTTAATTCTGCAACAAAATGATTACAAATAGGAATTTTAAACAATTAAGCTAGCAGAGCTGATTGGACAAACATAGGGAGAATGCCAAGGACTTTGTTTTCATATAGCCCCTACTCAGATTAGAGCTTTTCTTTAACTAGCTTTTAATATTAGTGTTGGACCTAGATGATGTTGCCAAAAAATGTGTCAAAGCTGGTGATTTTGTGTCATGGATGCTCAGGTTGTGGGTATAACAGTTCCACCTGTTCTTCAGGCTGCTGTCCTTACCAACCCATCTGCTTTTC
The DNA here is from genome assembly GCA_013397725.1 of Rhagologus leucostigma. Taxonomy (NCBI): domain Eukaryota; kingdom Metazoa; phylum Chordata; class Aves; order Passeriformes; genus Rhagologus; species Rhagologus leucostigma. The sequence continues at coordinate 225,342 of VZTD01001820.1, forward strand.
TCTTTTTGTAATAACCCCTTGTTACTTTATTATTTCCAGTTATGCTTCTTGATCTGGAACCTTCACAGTCTAATTTTACTTACCATGGTGTAAATACTAACTTTTTATTTCAATATGAGTTCCGCTTTGCCTGTATCTCTTTGGTTTCTGCTGTTAAATGACAGTAAGGGCCGCTGTTCAGACATTTAATCCCGTGAAACACTGCCATGAGTTACTTAGCCCTCAATTCCTGGTTGGAGGGTTGAGTTGTATGGAGATGCTCAGAGATTTCGGATGGAATATTCCTCCTGGTCTTTGGTATGGAAGGCTTATCGATCACTAAATTTCAGCTTGTTTCTCAGCAGAACTGCATTCCCTATTTTTGTAGCTGCAAAGATATAAACCAAAAAGGGTTAAAGCAAGTGCAGAGGTTCCAAACAGACACCCAAAATGCTCTTTTGGTGAAAGAAAGGACAGAATTAGTGAGCCTTTATGTCGTTTCCTATACGAAAGGCAATGTTATTTTCTTGAGATTCTGGAAACATCAGGATGTGGCCTTGTCAGATAGTCTAAAATTCTGTTTCAGATTCAAAGCCTCATGAAATCAGGAGGCTTTATTCCATTGCGTTACTGGTTTTTTTTTGATCATGTTATAAATATTTGGTGACTATGCTGTATTTTTCCTAGAGAAAAAGAAAAGGGTCTGCATATTAACTAGGAAGGGATGTTTATTGCAGACAAAGTTGTTTCATGTCTTTGTGCTTATAGTATAAAGTACATCCACAAATTCACCTTTGAACCCTGCTCTCGTATATGCTGTGTCATTTTTTGGTAGGTTAGAATGATCCCTGCCCAAAGTGTAAACCACATTTTGTGTTGCTTGGGAATAACAGATGCTGGAATCAATTTTGACAGATAGAGGTCATAATAGGGCCTGCATTATGCATGTTGTTAGCAAAAAATAACATTTTTGGATCTCTGCATGAAACTCTGAGGGTCATTCAGTGTCGTTTAGAAATGCAAAGCTGCTGTAAGGAATACAAGTTTATAAGGAATACTTTTTTTTTTCCATATATAATGGGTATTCTAACTTACTATGTACTATGTTAATTCTAAATTGTAGCCTCCTTCCTTGACTCATAATTATGAGATGAAATACTCAGATGAATGGTATGGTTTATGAAAGGTTTTATTTTTCTGTAGCGTAACTTAATTGGTACTTTATAAATCTTGGCTCTATCATGCTTTCTGTTTTTCTCATGAGCTACAATTTAGATCATCAATTTATGTTAGTTCTGTGACCCAGAGCTTGGCTATGAAGACTTTTCTAGGAATCTGTTTTTTTTTCCTGGCTTTCAAGTGAAGTAAATTTTATTTATTTATTGGTGTCATAACTGGATAAGTTTGCTTTTTTCATTTCAGTGTTGGAAACTACCAGGCTCTTTCGTATATTTAAATTAGAAAGTTTCCTGATAAAAAACTTTGTGGAAATCTGACTCAGTGGAAGCCAGTGGGATTTTTAACATTAATGATAATGCCTGGATGAAACCCTGACCTTGTCCTTTCTGCTGGAATTTTACCTTTTTTTTGACGTGTTAACGAGTAATGTTTTCGTGCCAGATATGTTTCCACAAGTTTTCTGTAATTTTCAGATACTGTCAGTACTGCAGCTATGTGCATTGCAATGGCAGTGTCTCTAAATGCTTAGCGTATTTCACATTTTAGTCGTTAATGCATAGAGGTTCTACACTGTTTCTGTCACAAATAATCCATAATTGTACTCTAAAGCATTTCAGGTTTCTCTACCATACCACTTTTTCTTGTCTGCATTATTGAATTACAGCAAGTCCTAAGGATTCTTAATGAGTATATTTGTTATGAATCCATGTGCCAATTAAAAAATGTAATGTCAAGATAGACAAGGAAAGTATTCTAGATCTTGCCTGTCTGAACTTCTGGAAAGCAGCTGGTATACTGCCTCAGAGGAATTGGTCTCTTATTAGAGGAAGCTAAAAGAACTTGGCTTGTTTAGCCTAGCAAAATGAAGGTTAATAGGGGTATGATTGCTCTCTTTAACTGTAGTATGAAAATAAATGCAGACAAGGAAAAGAACTATGCAGGCTGCTGTTTCTATATGAATGTAAGTTGGCTATGAACTAATTTACCCTGAAAAGTAGGAGATTCTTGTTGTGGTTTAACCCCAGCCACGAACAAAACACTAACGTGAGAAAACTCGTGGGTTGAGATAAAGACAGTTTAACAGCTAAAGCAAAAGCTGCACACACAAGTAGAGCAAAAGATGGAATTCATCCACCACTTTCCTGGGCCAGTCAGGTGTTCAGCCATCCCGAGGAAAGCAGGACTCCATCGTTTGTAATGGTGACTGGGAAGACAAATGCCATCACTCCAAACATCCCTCCTTCAGCCCACTTTATATCCTGAGCGTGATGTCGTTTGGAATGGCTTATCCCTTTGTCAGTTGTCAGCTGTCCCAGCCGTGCCCCTCCAGCTTCTTGTGCACCCACAGGCTATTGGCAGGGTGGTACGAGAAGCAGAAAAGGCCTTGACATTGTGCAAGCAAACCCTGTTTTCAGCACAAATTCAAACCATAGGTAGCCTCATACTACCTTCTGTGAAGGAAACTACCCCAGCCAAAGCCAGCAGAATTCTAAATGCTTAGAGAATAGAATTCTAAAATGAACAGTAGGAGCAAACAGATTTGTTTTAGGATAAGCTTGCTAAAAAACTCAGAGATTGTTTGAGATGGTTGGTGGGTTAACGATGGATAAGTCTTGATCCATCACACCCCAGTGTCCTTTGTATATGTTAGGAGGTGAAGGGTGACCAGTTTCTGTCCAATTAAATGTATACCAGCTCAGTGTTAATCTGCTAAACTCTTTCTGAGCAACTATAATCAAGTCTGTAATTGCGTGGTGAAAATGAAGTTGAGCATTCTGTTTGGAGCTTTTTGATTCTTTACCTGAATATATTAACTTTCCTGTACTCCATTTATTTTTTCCGTGCTTAATGGTGATATAAGGGAAGTTCTATGAGAAGAACACTCTACCCATGAAAATTTAGGTATTCCAAAGTAATATGTACTTGTTTTTGATTGATTGATTCAAAGATTTCAGTTAGTCTTTTGTTCCTGGAAAAACTGATTTTAAAAAAAATGTTTAAAATCATATGACAGGGATAGGTTCTTTTGATATTTTCATAGAACTAGTAAAACATATTAATTGTGCACTCACTGCTTTTATATCTTTGATTGATACAGGCTGTATATGCATCTGTGGTATTATTGATACTGAAATGAATATGGCCCTCAGTGACTCAGACACTCCTGTTGTTAGAGAGTGAATTTACCTTCAGTTGTTTTACTTTGAGGTGTAAAGTGCATTTCAGAATCTGAGTCAAATCTAACATGTGCTAAAATAATTTATCATGAAAATATCATTTCTCTTGTTTATGCATGCATTTTTGATCCATGGCCTTGAAGCTAGTGCGCAGTGTCATTACGTGAGTGTCTGAACGAAGGTAGTACAGGACAGCGTTGCAGCGTCGTTGATTACTGTATATTGTTCCAGTACACTGGGATGCTAGCCGTGTATCTCTATTATTCCAGGTGCTGGTTTATGTGAGTCTGGTGGTGGTGCACATACACTGTGCTAGGCAGTGTGTATTCATGGCAACGACAACGCTGAGCACAAAAGAACTCCTCAAAGACAACAATTGGGTGGAATAGGTAGTAAAATTAAAGTAGAAAAATAAGATTTGTTGGTGACCGTAGTAGAGACCAGCTGTAGCAAGCGAATGAGCACTGTAGTTATCACAGTTTCTGTAGGCATTACAACAAATAAGTTTTAAGAAGGGATCTGAAGCAAGATAATAGACTCCATGAAGGCTGTTACCCAAAAGCCTATTTAAATGATAGGATTATTTCTAGTGATGTCAAGAGGTGTTAGATCAAATCTTCCAACATTGTATCTACTGAGGTAACTTTATGATCAAAATTGCCATAGGATTTTACAGAATCAAGCATACTGAATTATACACAAGTATTCTAGACATGATAAGTTTTAACAGGATTAATTCTGTGTTACCTTTTGAATAATTCTGCTAGTTGACACAGCACAGTTTTTCCTTTTTTTCCATAGTTCTCTTGCTCTGGTTTCAGGGATGCCAATAATCGTAATTACCAGTGGAATAGAAATAAAAAGTGCTTTTATTCATGTTTATGATTAATAATTTAAGCACTATAGTATCTTAAAAAACCACCAGGATTTTCATTGAAAAGTACACAACTATTTCTTGAGCATATTGTGATGAGATTAATCCAAGGGTGGGGTTTTAAGTATATTATATCTGCACTAAAAAAGTGATAAACTGAATTACCCAATACAAGGTTTTATAATGTGAATAATTTTTTGTGCATTTTTGACTTCCAAGTATGTCTCTAAGATGAGTACATGCTTACAGTTTGTTCATCACATCCGCAGAACTAGAATTCGTATTCTGATGGGGAGTTGCCTTGCATTAGGACAAAATTGTCAGCTTTCAGTAGACACTTGTATGCAGCATTACTTCTATTTGCAGTGCAGTGCATGGAGCATTTGTTGGTGCTGAATCAGTATTTGAAAGCATGAAAGCCTTCAAGTTGAGAAACAAAGTAATGTCTAGTATTTGCCTAAGTGGAATAATGGCTTACTAATAATTAGGTGCTCATTTTAAGTATGCCAGATAACTTGCAGAAACAGTAAAAGTTAAGGTGTCATTTGGGTTCAGTAATGTAACAGCTGGTATTACTTTGCTTGATGTTTCATCAGCACTTGGGATTAGTATTTAGTCATTAATACAGAGAGTAGTAATTATTGAAGGTGATCTCTTTCATGTTTCGTACAATTTAGAGGAGATCCTGGATATTTGTGTTTATTGCCACCTAAATTACAGTAGTGATCTTGCAACAGAAATAAGTCTTTTGTGGGCCTGCTGATCCTTTGTTTTTAGAATGAAGTTAATTATGACCTTCCAGCAAGAAACATGTTCAAGGCAGCCCAGCAACCTTGACTTTGCAGCCTTTCACTCTTACTCGTATTTATTAATGTATATTCTTACAAATCTCTTAACCAAAACCTTTCTGGTTAAGATTTTAAATTGATATACTCACTTAATGGTAATGATTTTGAAAATCCCATGTTTAGTTAAAACCAGGAATATTATTATATAATTTTTTTTTAAAGATAGAGGGAGAGTAAGTAAAAATAGATCTGTTGTGATGAAATGCTTTCCTTGGCAGTAAGTAGAGTGCAAACATCCTTTTCTAAAAGCCTCTACATCTTTAATATATTGGTTATGGAGTGGGTGGTGCTTCACTTTATTTCAAGTATTCTTATAATACCAGAGCACACTTTTGGAGTGTAATACACTAGCTGTCCACAATACTTAAAATGTTGGTTTTTTTTTTTAAAAAGTGCCATTAAAGTTATGAGAATGTGGGGTTACAATATTCACAGTTTTATCTTCTGACTGAAATCCCCTCCCCACCCCCCCATTCGATACATGTCTGTGGAGGGTTCTTGAACTGTAGTTATAAACAGTGCTTTAGTTCTTTGTGCAAGCAGACTCATCTTTGGGAAAAATATTTTGTGTCTCAGGAAGTGGGTTGTTCCCTTAAAAAAAAAAATTCCCCAACAGAGCTTAGTTGTCTAGATGCTGTCAGTATTGATGTGGAAGGACTAGTGTGCATCTAGAGTTCTTGTCTTGAAAATGAAACCTTCAGTTGATCCAGACTTTGCTACATGTACCCAGAAATAGTGTCATAACCCGAAAATTAAAAAAAAGAAAGCGTTGTGAGAAACCTAAAAGAATTGTGATCCTGACTCTCCTGGCCATGTTCACGCTGGCCGTAGGTTTTTGGTAATACTGTTCTAAAGCAGGTAAGATTATCCATATTGGTGTCTTTAATGCTAATTCATTACAATCTTTGCATTGAACTATAAAGATAGCCGTAATATTTGAACCCTATGCAGAGCCAGGGGTGCACATGTGCAGTGAGAAGTCTCCATAGGCATGAAATCAACTTTACCCCAAGAAGAGATGAGGATAGAGATGTTTTTCAAAAGTAATCATTTTCTATTTGGTTGTGCCTGGTATACTAAGTACTAGTGCTTTAGTCATGTACCTACTAAAGACACAGTGTTTCTTTGCTTGATTGCTCTTGTGGTTTTCAGATTCTATATATTGTCATTAAGTAAAAATAGATTCTGGCTTATGGTTTTTTTTCTATTTGTTTGTTTGTGTTTTTAAATTTTTTTAATGTTTTTTTTTTCAGGTTTACCAAAAATGCAAGTAATTCGGAACTACAATGGAATACCACAGCCAGCAGCACAGGATGGCCCACCATTGCATATCCAGATTGGGGACACTATTGAACTCATTAGAGGAGATGCACATAGCTTATTTTGGCAGGTACTGTATCATTTAGCAAATGGCTATATTCTGTTTGTCCAGATATCAACTACTTATTGATGTATTGCTCTTGTAACGTTTTCATTTTTGAACAACAACCAAATTCTGTGGTTATCCAAATAAATGTTTAATACAACTGGTTTTGCTTTTAAATTGCCAGTAGTTCCTATATGGGGTAAAGCTTCATTCTTGCAGCCTTAAAGTCCCAGCGAATAAATCTGCAAGAATATGACATTGGTGGCAATCCTAGTGAAATTATAGGAGTTAAGGAGAGTTTTGGCGCAAAAAGCAAAGTTTTGTGAAATTTCACTCTCTGGTTCTCTAACACAGCAGAAGGAAGAGCCGTGTTGACAAAACCCAGTTAGTGAATATTAGATTTCTATGGGAGAGAAATAGCTCTGCAAAACAGAACCACACCTAAACCACTTGATGCTGGCTTAAGTCAGTTAAGGATAGAGTTTTTTATATATGTGGGAAAACTATATTCTATTGATGGCAAAATTTGCTGTCACATGATTCATATCACTACTTTTGTTACTAAAATTTCTTCTTAATTGAGAGCTCTAAACATTGAAAATGCTGACTTGCATTCACTTTAACAACAAATGCATTAAAGTGTGTCTCATTTTTCTTGATTGCTTTCTTAATTGTTTGTATTATTGGATACATGGAAATAGAGCTAAATAGGAGAACTTTGAGTAGATTAATAGAACAACAACTGGAAAATATCTGTCTTTATCTGTCTTCTTGAATTGTTGTTCCTGTGTTTGTCTTCATGATTTTCTTTTTTTCTTTGAAGCTATAATAAGGTAATGAATATAATATAAAAACTGCCTGGTCTTTTTCATGAATTAGGTCATGCTTTTTCTTGTTTGTTTTGGCTTTTGTTTTTCTGGCTATAGTTAGGATTGAATCTTCTTCAAACTCTTCAGGACTGGATCAGTGAACTCTTCCTGTGTCACTGCATCATCCTGAACATTTAATTGGGGGAAGTAATAAACAGTAGAATTACTTTATCTATTGAAAAAATATGCAAATAGGTGTAACTCAACCATCTCACCCCCTCCCAAAAAACTCTCCAAACCCAAAAAACAAACCAACTCCCCTCCAGAACCCCCTAACCTATTACTTAGCAGACCGTGGGTATTTCGCATCACTAAAAATAAATCTTTTCAAACGTTAGTTGACAGAGTTTGGCCTGTGTAGTTTTGTATGTAAGACTTGGTTCTGCAAGGTCTAGAGTTCAGATCTGGAGAAGCATTTAAACCTGCTCTTGACTTAGGACTGGCTAGAAGGTAATCATCTGCCTAATACAATTAGTACAAGCCAAAATTATTGTCACCATGTGGGAGTGATTCTATTGCTGTGTTCATACACATCTGTCAACTCAATCTACTGGAAATTGTCTTAGAGGTTATTTGTGATTATCATGCTAAAGAATTTAGCTAGAATCTCATTGTGTTTAACTAGCAGAAACCAGAAAGTATGTGAGGCTTTTCCCTAGAAGCCTTAGTAATAGGTTTGAATCCTAATGGAAATTGTCATCTCCGTTAGCATCATTCAGGAATTTTTTTTTTCTCTCTTGTCACAGACTTCTTAATACAGATTTTTCTGAGTCTTTTAATGACATCTGCATTTTAAAATGCTTATTAAGAAAAAGCCTGCAAAATGCAATTTATATTAAAATCTTTAATTATTCAGGAGATTTTAGAATAATTTTAGAATAATTTACGGTTGAACCACAAGACTAATACTACAATGGACTTTTAAGTTGACCAATGCTCAGTTTAGAAATTCAAGTGATTGTAATAGATAGGTATGTGTGGTTTAGGTAACAGTTTTTCATTCTTTATGGCACATCAAATAAACAATGCAAGTTACTAAGCAGTGCTTGAACTGTAGGTAAAGTGCAGTCAAACATGTTTTGATAGACATTAATATGTTTTGTTCAGTGGTTGAGTGTGGTACCACTTGCTATTCAGGGATGATTAGTATTGAAAGTATATATCACTTAGAGAGCAGACTGTCAGCTCTGATTAAAAGGTAAGTCTATACTTGAGAGGGATTTGTGTTTCAGGAGTAAATAGAATATACAGATACAAAGGGTAACCTATATTCAAGCAGATGGTGTGGAAGGGGGCAAGGAAGCTTTGCTGAACACAGGTTCAAATCTGTAAGATTGTCACTTGTTTGCACTTAATTCTTTTTTTGAAATATCACTGGTATAAAGCATATTTAGCTTAAATACTGCCTACCTGCTTTTCCCTCTCCTCTGCCGCCTCTGCAATTCTCTGTATTTTTGGTAAAGATGGCAGCTACTGTGTGTGATAAATTGCATAGGGATCTCCCATGGAAAATGATGCACTCATTTATTGTGCTTAGGATAGCACCAATCAAAGAATGTTTTTATTTTTTTCATGGGCTTCTGTTATTTTTTTACATTCAGCTCTGCTCCATTGAATTTTCTGAATTCTGTTTTCTGTGGTGGTATTATGGTAGAATTACACATTTAGTGTTACAGAAACAAAATTAACTAAAACCCTGAAGAAATTTCATGCGTGTTTATGAAGATTTTTCCCTTTTAAATTTATTTATGTTGCAGGCATGCCATCAAAAATAAAAAAGAAATATAATTTGCAAGATTTTAATGCTTGTAAAGTACTCATGCTTAATCTTATTGCCAAATGCTGAGAGTATGTTTACAGTCAGTATATTACATTTAATGGAGGTTAAGTATTTATGTGCTTTTAAAAAATCAGTTAAATTAAAACATTTGTTTGCCAAAATACACATTTTGATGCCTTCATTTTATGAATTTGTGTTCAGAAATTTTAACTGTGTGCTCAGTTCTACTCTGAAACGTGTGGTCACCGCCAAATATTACTAGGAATAAAAAGATGTTTTTAAAGTGTTCTTCAGGAGAGCTTGGTTGGTGTTGAACTGTGTGTGAGCTGCTGATGCATGGACCTGTGATGATCAGGTCACTTTTGGTGCTTAGAAGCCCAGAGTAAATTGGTGGTCCTGCCACTTTGGGGAGGCAGCAGTTGTGTTGCAGAAAAGGCTCAGTTTAGGCTCTGCTGGATGCATTTCTGGCCTGGTCTCCCAGTTGTGTGGATGTATCTACAGCGTTGTCAGTGTATCATAGAGAGTAATCTTTAATTCTGTTGGGGTACTCCTGCCCAGTCGATTTCCATTGATTTGCATCACTCATGGAAATGCTTGACTTGAATTGGCTGTTGGATTGCTAGCTCTGAACTCCCGCTGGAGTTTGATCCCTCAGGTGCTGCAGCCACTGCTGCATGGAGGTGTAGTCATTTTGGGGATCTGCAATGTTGCAGGGTGACAGCTTTCTTTAGAATGACAGCTGAGGAGGAAGTAACTTGAATAATTACCATTAATGAAGATATCAGACACTGTCAGACATTGACAGAACTGGGAATCACATCTCAGTCTCTGAGCTCCCTTCTTGCCTCTCATCTCTCAGAGCTTTCAGATCTATCAGTTATAATTATCACTTAATTATGTTAAAACCCCCAACAAAACAACAACAAAATCCACAGAACTGTTGAGCAACACTTTATTAGAACAGCATTTTCTTTTAAAGACTCTTGGATATACTTACTGTCCGAAATCTCTCTGCATGTGTTATTATTTCCCAATTATGTCTCAAAAATGGATTTTTTTTTAGGGAAGAAATCTAACAACAGGAGAGCTTGGATTCTTCCCAAGTGATGCAGTAAAACCTAGCCCATGTGTAAGTACAATTGTTTAGTTCTGTTTGCCACCTTACAGGAAAACTGCCTAGTTCATTAGTTCCTCAAGATTAATCTTACTTTACAAAAATAATATTGTTTCTAGTTCCTTTGTGCTTTCATAGTAGGCTCAGTATTGCTTAAAGTAGAGCGTTCTAATACTTTTGGTTATTGGATGTAAGTAGGACATGTAAAGAAAACAAGTTTGATAAGCAGGTTTAACTTTTGGGAATATTAATATATTGAACTGTCTGAAGAGTTTCTAGAGTGTAGATCAAATACATTTTATGTGAAAGTGCACTTTCTTCCTTCCCCAGCAGGAAGGTGAGAATGCTGTGGCTCTAATCTATTCCCCAGTCATTTTGGGTTAGAGAGAGGGATTACAGCCTACGTAGTGAGTTTAAAAACTGTAAAACTAATATAAAACTTTGAATTCTGACTGCTTGATAAATTTTCTCCTTTCTTTAGGTTCTTACCTCTCTTTATTGCACACAAGAATCTTCTCAATCTAGGAAAGTTCGGGAAAGTAAAGTAATAAGAAAAATAATAATACGTACTCAGGAGTTTTATGTACAAATGTGATGATGCATTTATATACTATACACTTGTTCCTTCTCTGCCCTCTATACCACTGTGCATCAGATTACTGGCTTCCTTTGTTGAAGTTAATTGATAAAAACCCATAAACCCAGTAATGAATCCTATTCCTTACTTTGCTTTAAGGCAGTTTTCACTTACTTTAACCTGATTTGCAGCAGTTTGACTTATTAATAGAATTGCTTTTGTTGCAGCAATCAAGATATGCCACTTAAGTGGCTTTTATAAGTAGGTGGAATCAGCTCTTAGTAGCTGCATTTTGATATGCCTTTGGGGCTAATATGGTGCCTTAGTTTCCAGAACAAGTATATGTGTGATCCTAAAGAGTATAAGTACGTTAGAGTACCATAAGACATCTTTACCCTATGTTTCCAGAATTTTTGTTTGAAGAGGAATGCACAGAATATTTGTAGGTACAAGTTGTGTCAGATTGGGTGAGAGAGCAAATCTGAAATAAAGATGAAATTGTTGTGTGAATTTAGCTTTCATCCCTCCACCCTTTGCTTATGGTTATATTTGTGAATTTCCCACCCCTTGCTTATTGTTCAAGTGGTGGATTTCCCATTCCATGGTGTCATTGTCAGTGACCCCATCAGCTATTGTGTAGTGTCATTGACAGCAACTGTAGCAGCACTTTTAGGAATCACCAATAGACTTTAAAAGCACAGGCAGTGAAATATCTGAAGTTAGGAAAAAAGCTGCTGGGGCGTTGTGAAGGTCTTTTTCTAATGGTAAAGCTTTCTGCTAAATTTAAAATACACTATTTAGGGGAGTATTGAAAATAACACAGTTTTACAGAAGGAATAAATACTATTCATGAAATGTTACCAACTGGTGTCGTGATCAGAACAAAAAGATAAATTGATGCTTCACCACTGTTAACTTGGAAGGATGAAATATAAACATCTTATTATGATAAATGATGCAGTTAAAGATACTGAAACATCAATCGGGTTTTAAACATGCTATAACTTTTACTGTTATTATTAAGTCTAACAGTCTTTACAACCATCTGATATAAAAATGCCCAGAAACAGCATAAAATCCATATATCAGAAGACTTTAGGAATGAATATTGAATGAAAAACTGCTGAGCTCCAGAATATCTATATTCCAGACTTTTCACAGATGTACCTATAAACAATATTTTCCCTTTAAAATAAGTAGTATATGTCAGCAGACATTTTATGCACTATATGAATAATATCTGTTTCTTCCTAGCTTTCCTCCATTTTTCTAATTTCTGTAGAGGCATTGGATACATAGCACAGTACGAGCCAAGAGCTTCTGGAATAACATTTGATTTTACTCTCTTTCATGACTATGAACAACACTTGTTATATAAATATATTTGTCCATTCAAAATTTACAAATGCAACTACTCATCTATCATTTAACTGCTCTGGAGGATGGACTTAAATCATCTTGGAATTTTTATATCGTTTCCAATTTATTAGCAGTAATCGACAAGTTTGGAATATTTAAGAATATCTTGCAACATATAAAAACTCTGTAATTTTTGAAATTGTGGCCTTGAAATGTGTCGTTTGGTTGATCCACTTAAACATTTCTCTTAGGAATTATTTGTCAGCATATTCATAATCCGTTAACTTTTTCCCAAGTGTCTCCATTAGAAGCAGAGCTGCCCGAGTAACACCATCAGTATCTGTAGGGATGAGAAAAGCCAGTGCTGCTGCTGGGGGTGATACCTGGCTCTCTTAGGTCCCCTGCACTCTTGAGGGGTTCACACACTGCCAGAGCTACAGATGCTGTTGTGAAAAGAGCCCTTTGTTCTGTGAAAAGAGCCCTTTGTCTACACTATTTGGGAGTAATGCACGTTTCCTTTTTCTCTCTCAAGAACTAGACTAAATGACTGTTTAATACCTGGGTAGATTTACTGCTACACAAGCCTAACACATGAGCCTGGTTTTATCACAGAGAACTTTATTGTGTTCCACACTGAAGTTTATTTCAAGGTCAAGTCTAGAGACTTGATAGAGATCTTGGTTGATATCTGAGGTCAAGTTAGTGGGAGTTGTAATTGATTGCGATTTCAATCAATTTAAGTTTATAGGCCTTTATAATAATGTTTTCCTGACTTGATTTGTTTTTTGAAGTCTCTGTTGAAGACATTCCATATATCATGACTAAAAAATTGTGAGAAGAATGTTATTGTAATTTCTTCCCTATTAGAGTCCAGAAAATAAAACGTTCTTTGGTTTTACTTGAAGCAAAAAAACCCCCACATTTGCTTACCTGAGAATATGTGATCTTGAGTTATAAGTGTGTGAGATGTACGTTAAGCTTTCACTAAAGTCCATTTTTCAGCACTGTGCACACGTTTGCACACGTTTTAGGAGAGTAGGGTAATGCTGAGTTATCATACACCTAGTGGGAGATGATAAAGATGAAATACTGATTTTCATAGGAATTGCTATACTGTGCATCTTGGGTATGAATAAACATTATCTATGCATATGTATGTGTACATAGAACATCCGTTTTGCAAGCTGATTGCAGTTTGCTCAATTTTTTAAATTTAATTTCAGAATCAAATGACATGCTTACCAAGATACAGTACAACAGTTACCCAAGTCAAATGCAAAGGAATGAATGATGTCATATGATACAAGTTGTGGAATATCCTCAGGTCTCTCAGAAGATTATAGACCATATTTCCCAGTAGACAGTCTAAGGCCTGAATATATGAAATGAGTTTTATACATTGCTATAAATTGGTTGCATATTTTAATGATACTTTCCTACAGTACAGAGCATTGAGCTATTTTGTGTATGAAATTTGAATACAGGCACCGTCAGAAAAGCTTTGAACAGTTCTGTGAAGTAATACCCAAAACAAACTGTCACAGAAGAAAAGAGCTTAAAATATTTTGTACTACTTTCAGAATGATATGGAGTATTTGTCCTTTATTACAACTTCCTTTAAAGAAAATAGACTTGTAGACAAATTAGATCACCTGGATATTGACAATTATATCAATGCTATCTAATTTCTGGTTTTTAGAAAAAAAATCTTGATCCTCATTCTCTGTATCTTTTGATATCCTAGGTTCCTAAACCAGTAGACTACTCTTCACAACTGTGGTAAGTCCCTGTCTTGTCTTACAAGAATCTCTGAAAGAAGCAGTCACAGAAAGCAACTATGTTTACTACAGTTTAAATTATATTGGTTTGACCTTTCTAGGCCTCCGAAGAAGACATTATGTAATGGTTTGAGAAAGCAATACCATGCCTAAAAGCATTTCTGATATGATAAAGTGCTTAATGATTTTGACATTTTGTTTACAAGTCTGTGGCTGTACAGCCTTAGTCCCAGAGGTCTGAAATAGAATAATAAGAGATGACTATAATATGAAGCATAGAATTATATCTTATATGTTGAGTGAATAAAGGAAGGAATCATGTTAAATACATCTTGCATCATGAACAATTCCTTTAAAAACCTCCACCAGCACTAAAGCTGTAGAGATACAAGTGGCACCTGGGGATATGGTGTAGGGGTGTTCATGGTGGTGCAAGGTTGATGGTTGGACTAGATGAATCTTGAAGGTCTCTTCCAACCTCGATGACTCTGTGAAAAGATGGTGTATCAAAACTGCAACCACTGCTGCTCTAGGGTTTATGAAGTGTGTGAACTCTTTCCCACAACTCAGAAAAGACATGCTGATTCTGAGAGAGCAGAGTAAGCATCACTTGTGTTCTTTTGCTGGTTTTATGCTTTGTCATTTAGATATGAGTTCTGATTTCCTCTTAACTTGCCAAAGCGCAATCAGGATCACATCTAAACAAATACTGATTTTTCATAACAATCCAAGTAGAATGTTTAGTATTTAAAACTGGTATTTGGAATTAATTTCTAACATTTTCTCTATTTATAATTTTGTTAGAAGAAAGCATGTTGCTGGCATCAGTCTTTATCTTCTGTGGATTTTTAATAAAGAACTATTTTTTCCTTAAAGCTCCTTTCTAGTTGGTAGTGATGTATTAGTGTGAAATTTTACATAGTAGTGGTCTGTGGTGGTGACTGCCTTTAGACTACTTTGTAAAATGGTAAGATAAGCATAATTTCCCTGGAATCTAAGTCACTTTCCCCAATTAACAATTTAACCTCTAGTTTTGCAAATAAATGTCTGCTGTCAGCTTCTCATGATGTCCTACGCAAACCAGCAAGGCAGAGCAAGGGCACAAATCTGCTTATGCAGTCAGGCTGCAGAATCAGTGATTTATTTGTCTTGGCTTTCAACACTTAGCATCAGCTTTTTCAAATTTGGACGTTTTTAGCTGATTTATTTTTTTTCCTTCTGGATGTTGGGTATATTCATTGCACTTTAGCCTTTAGAGGTTATGCCTAATTATGAAACCAAATAAAGTACTGTCTTTGTGTAAGTACCAAATTTTCATATAGGTCTTTTGTTGACCTGATCTACCTCAGGTGGCTGATCCTCCATTTTGTTAAGATAAATCTCCCTAGAACTCAGGGAGGTTCGGAGGTTCTGGACCACTGTTGTATTGTTTCACTTGCAACGAATGGTTCGGGTAAACCAGTTAGTTTTAGGAACTTTTCAAGCCAGTAGTCATTCAGCTAATGCTAGGGCTCGAGCACTTTCCTTAGCAGATATTGTATTCAACATGTACATAAGTACTTTTCTAATTAAGAATTCCACAACCCCCAACAGTGGAGTTTTTTAATGTTTTATTCTTCATTCAGAAATCTGGAAGTATTGCATGTTTAATAGACCTTTGGAGCTTTGAAAAAAAATCATAGGCAATTTTTATTTTCCCTGTTACAGGTTTGCAGGAGCAATGGAACGATTGCAAGCAGAAGGTGAATTAATTAACAGAGTAAACAGCACTTACTTGGTGCGGCACAGGACCAAAGAATCAGGAGAATATGCAATTAGTATTAAGTAAGTGGAAGTGGAATAGGAACTTCTCAATAAGGTTTTCCTGTTCTCATTTTTGTCTAGATATTATTTGAAATAAATGCAGAAAATAAACAGCTGTTTCTGTTATATAATTCTATGCAGCCTCTAAGAGAGTCAAAAGTTGCTGTCAAAAATACCCAGGATTTATAGAAGGAAAGAAGCAATGGTTTTATAATGCTGATCTAGCAAAAGGGGCTACAAAAATAATGGTTGAGCATGTTGGAGAAGAGTGAGTGTTGTTTGCAGTGCAATGTGATCTGTTTCATTGACTTTGGTGAGAACTCATTGAAACCCTTTGCATCTTAGACAATTCAGTGAAATGTGAGTTTATACATTTTGTGGACGCAAATTATTGTTTGCTTTCATGTTGTTTATCAACTTGAATATAAAGCAAGAAGTACATGGGAATTCCCAATTAGAATGAGCAGTTAGCTGTGACTTTTTTCTGATTACAGATTACTTCTTTAGCTGTACTTTAATAAATATATTTGGTTGATTAGATGTCAACTTTATTTTGGCACAGATACACATTTTGTCTTAAGAATTTATGTGTGCAGTGGTCTAGGGGCATGCCCTCAGGTAATTATTGATTGTGTCTGATTAAAAACACATTTATATTCATAAGTTATTCATTGCCCACAGGTACAATAACGAAGTGAAACACATCAAGATTTTAACAAGAGATGGCTTTTTCCACATTGCAGAAAATAGAAAATTTAAGAATTTAATGGTAAGCATTGATTAGCTTTTTAACAATGAGAGATTTTCTTTGTAGCTGTTTCTGTTAGAGAGAGCTACTTTGGTTTGTGAAATTCCAGAAAGTTATGAGAGTGAGAGATTTGAATTATGTCCATACCTGCTAATAAGATAATTTTTTATATTTATCATTTTAGCTCTAAGTGATAATTTTATGTGCTTAAAACTACATATTTATTGTTAGGACTGTACTGTGTCTCTTGTAGTGAAGTGGAAGAGAGGAGGAATTTGAATCCCATGCATCAGCCCACTGTGGAGTTAGACTGAATCTGAAAAAGAGAATTTGAGGTCTTTGGAAATCTTGATTTTTAGGAATCAGTTGGATTAAAATTTATCCAGCAGCCTTCCTGCATGATGAATACTCAAGTACATGAAAATGCTAAATAAAAATGAAGGATAATGCAAAACAAGAGTAGGGAGAAGCTTTAAAACCAGGAAGCCTTAGAAATTATTTTAATTTAGCCACTGATACTCTGTAAAATAAGAGCAGCCTAGAAGTGGGGAAAGATTAAATGATAAGTTATAAGTGCTCATTAGAACGGGAAGAACATTATTTTCCTGATGAAGAATGCACCAAGCTGTTTCTGCGCTCTTACCTTCATTTCACACTTACAAGCCAGTGAATAGTTTAGTGTTAGGGCTGGGGACCCTGAGATCTTATCGTTGTTTAGCAACAGAAATCCACTCAAATGCATGAAGGAGGTGGCTGCTTAGTTTGTGAACACTATAAATGATTCATTGGAAACTGAACTTGACAAAACATGGCAGCTGGAGTCCCTTGCTGCCATGTATCTTCTTAGGGCAGTGACACAGTTTAATGCACTGGTGCAGGTTCCAAAGTAGAGCAGAAATATAAATAAAGGAGAAAGCTGGATGAAAAATGAGCAAAAAGAATATGTATTGCATCACAGAATTGAGAGGATGGAAGAAATTTCTACTGTAAGGACCTCACTGCTACCAGCTTAGCCTTGCTAACATTCAAATAGGAAAGAATTATTTTATAACACAGATTTAGGGTGTTATGAAGTCTGCCCTTGAGAGTTAAATACACAAGTGGTAGCGTGGTGTTTGTACGTGCTGTGGAACAACTGCTTTGTTCTGGGTAGATGCAAGAGAAAAAGTAACAGTTCCTGAAAGAAGAGAGGAACAAAAGTAGTCTGAGTAGAAGTGGGAGCAGAAGAGAGACAAAGCCAGCATCCATGGAAACGTTAAGTAGTGATCTGCGGTGACAAAGTGTTTTGTATTGCTTTGGAGGTACAAAAAGTAGAAGAGCTCTTGTATGTACTTTTCATAGTACATTTGAAAAACTTCCACAAGAGTAATTAAAATGTGTTGAATGTGTAAAGCAGGGTGCAGTGAAAGGTCAGTTCTGCTGCTGCTCTGAGTCAGGGTACTGTGACAGACTCCTGAGGAGCCACATCCGTGCTGGCATGGACTGCTTACCTAACTCATCTGTTTGTAAGCTTGCTACTGTGATTTGTGCAGTTCATGTTTTAGAAGCCAGTTGTCACTCAACTGTTTTCATGCAAAAATGGTATTAAAACCTAAGCTTTAAAAGTAACTGAATCTGTGACATGAAGTGATTTTTTCCTTTTCCTCACTTTGGAACTATTTTACTTGTTTTGCCAACAAATAACGTCTGTCCATTTGGAATTCTAATTACCTTTACCAAACAACATAATTCTTACAGACTTACACTGTGCAAAAAGATAACAAAAGTTTCATACTAATTAGTTTTCCATTTATCCAGAAATCCTACTTTGAATGCTGCTTACTTACAAGTCACGCACAGTGTTGCCTTGGTAATGTGAACGTCTGGATATTCAGTGATGATATGGGAGTAAAATTTAATTGCTGACATTGTAGCTTGTATGATGTGCTGGTATCAAACAGCAAAGCCCAAAGAGTTCTTAGTCTCCTGGCCTCTCTGCTTACTTGGAGTGCCCGTGATTATAAACTGCTAAAAGCAGGTGTAGATTTTACTTAGCATTGGCCTCTGCCTTAGAACGCATTTCAGAATATTCAACAGTGTGGTCAGTGAAGTGCTCCAGAGTTCAGAAATAATCTCCAGACTGTTAGACCACGAACTTGGGGTTTGTGCACTAGATATAGGGCTAAATAATTTGAGAGTTATTTTTGTTTGTCTGGAATTAAGGTATCACTGATGTAGGCTATTATAGGCTAAACATTTTGGTTACTTTTTGTGGTGCTGGTTTTTTTTGTTTTGGTTTGTTTGTTGTTGTTTTCTCTCCCCCCCCCCTCCCCCCCAAGGAAATGGTTAAACACAGTATGATTTCCTAATTTTGACCTAAACTTGGATTGGTCAACTCTGATTTTGGAAATCTAAATATAAGTAAGTGGAATGGAATGAAGGGTTTACAGTAAATACATTGCTTTGTGCTTGCATTCCTGAAGAGTGAAATCCCACATTTGAATGGATCAGTTGAAGTACATTTGCTTTGAATTGTCTGGTCACTTTCAATCTTATTCTAGCTCTGTGTACAAACTATGTGATATTGACATTTCTAGGGCTGATTCAAATGTAACAGACAATGGCAGGGGTTGAAGATCACAAAGAAATAGCATGAGGTGTCAGAATTTTGATGAGTGTTGCCTTCTTTAGAGTAGGAACTCAAGTAACTTGTCTTCTTGGTTACATAAACTATTTCAGTTATTCTTTTATATTTACGTATATGAATTTTTGCACATATATATATAAAATATTCCTGTGTGTAGCTATGAGTGTTTATCTAGATGCACACACACAAGATGAAGTTTTTAGATTGGGTACAAGGAGAATGTGAAACGCTGGATTTTTCAGTCAGTGTGCCGTCTGACACCCCCCAAGCCTGCCCTGCCTTGGGAGTTTTACATGATCTGAGTATCTGCACATTAAGTTCCTGTTGACTTGCACACTTACATGCAAGCCATGTGCTTTATTTCAGATCTGTGTACTTAAAAAATACATTTGTAGAGAAACATCACTTATCATTGCAAAAGAAATTTGAGAAAACAGAGACATTTACTGCTGCATCCTTAGCAAACAGCTGACCTTGCCTTCTGCCTGACTCCGGAAAAGCAAATACATCCTCAGCCTGGCTTAAAAGAGCAGGAAATGTTGACTGACAAAAAGATTTTACTTAGCTGATTTTTGGTGTGTCTTTTTTTTTGTTTGTTTTGTTTAATTTTTTTTAAAGTGGCAATGTAAAAGCTGTCAGTTTTTACGGTACTTTATATTTTAAAAAATAGGCATGTTTTATGGGATGTATTATAAAATAAGGTTACTTGCATAATAAAACTGTCATTTGCTGTACACCAGAATGTTGAACAGTATGTGATTTCAATTTCCAATGAAAGTATTTTTTCTTTCTGAAAGGAACTCGTAGAATACTACAAGCACCACTCTCTCAAAGAAGGTTTTCGAAGTTTGGATACTACTCTTCAATTTCCATACAAAGAATCTGAAAACTCAGCAGGACAGAGGAGTAACAGAACAGGTGGAAATGGTGAGGATTATAAATTTTTGTATATTACTTTCTGTTATATATATATTAAAAGGACAAGGTACTTTGAACATCTTCATCTTCAATTTCTGACATGTAACCAATTACTCTGGCAATGCTTTTAGCTAGGAGTTTTTGAAGCTAAGCAGATTCAGATCTGCCAGGAGATTTATAAACATGTCTAGCAAGCTTGTCTTGCTGCCAAACTCAAAATCTCCCCGATATTCAAAAAATCTATTAGACATGCTGGTGAGAGATTAAACTGCATCTTGCCTAGTTTCTTAAGAAATTTGCATACGTGCAGCTACAAGTGTTAATATCTGTGACAATTTCTAATCCTTAAAAGGGGATTTAAATAAATCAGTCTTGTAGCATAGCCCTGTGAAGTAGCATCTCAGTAATACCAAATAATTGTGTCAAAAAAAAAATAGATTTACTATATCATAATCATTTTTATGCGTGTTTTTTAACGTTGAATGTTTATTAGAGTCCCCTTACTAAGCTTCTGAACGTTAATGAACTACTGTGCAATGTAAATAGCAGTTAGAAACTTTTGAAGTTTAGAAATAAACTGAGAAGGCTTACAACGTATGTGCTGTTCTTTATTTACACTATTACAATTTAAGTGGAAGTTAGCATGATTTTTAGGAGATGGACAGGTTCAATGTTAATGATAAAACCTACCACATGGCTGGCCTCTGGAAGGTGTATAATGTTTCTGTCAAAAAGCAAATATTAGATTTGCTGTTCTGCAGACAGGGGCTGCATCTTTGTGCTGTAACAGATAATAAGAGGAAAATAAAAATTAATGGGGATTTTAACAATATGAAGAGTGCTGTGAAAGCCCAGAAAGTCCAGTCTAGTCTTTGTGATGCTAATGGTGACTTTCTTACTTTGATTTGCTGTGTTTGTGAACTTTTGTTTACTTGCTTGCCTCTGTTCCATAACATCTCTGTAACTTTGGAGGCTTTCTTCCTCTCCTAATTAAAGTGAAGATAATTTAGGACAAAATGATTGTAAGAAACCAGTGTGTCTCTGGGCATTTCATTTACTGCCTCTACCTCCCAATTCATCTTCTTTCCATTTCTGTTCTCCTTCACTGCTTCCCAGGACTTCTGTCTGTTGCCTCCTCTCTATGCTGGACATGTCCATTCCTGGTGTATTTATCTGCCCTGTCCTTTCCTCTCTGTTTAGCTTGTGGTCTCCCCGTGCTTCTCTCTTCCTCTTGCCATCTCCTGTGCTTTCCTCATCCCTTGCCTCTGCACAGCATTGAGGCTTTAATTGTTGAGAAGACATGTCCTGCGTGATTTACCTTGCATTTGTTTGAGTTATTATTGACTGGGAGCAGAACCAGGTTGTTTTCTTTTTTTTAATTTGGCCAGTTAGAATGTATCTATACTGTCCACCAACTTCTTAGTCTGCAAGAGCTCAGTCATTTCCTGCTTTACAGAATATAAGATTTCTGGTACATCCTCATTAACTTCAGTCATCATACGAAAGAAAACATCATCTTTTACAAGATCTTTTAGGCAATATAGGGGAGAGCAAGAGAAATGACTGTGGGATGCTCTCATTTTAGTCAAGGGCATGAGGAAGTGAATATGCTACAGTAACTATCAGCCCTTTAATGCTACAAACTACACTGGTGGAAACTGAGTTTTGTCTTAGGCCAAACTGATCTGAAAATCCTTCCAATTTTCAAACTCCTCATGTAAAATCCTAATAGATTTCCATAATTCTGCTGCTTTATCTAGGCTGACTCTGAATGACACTTCCTTTAATGGATCGGGCAGTAAAGTGTGTCCCCATGAATGTGGTGATTTGTTTGTTGTTGTTTTCTTGTTTGTTTTTTTGTTTGTTTAACCAAAATGTCCATGATGAACAGTCCATCTGTGGGTCACTCTGCTCGGTTTTTAAGCTGTCTCGTTCGTTTTTACCAAATTGATGTAAGAAAAGCCTGGTATCTAGACTGTGTGAACCCTGCTGGGCTGAATTTAGAAAGAATTTGGGAAACTTTAGGCTGTGGTTTGGTTTAGTAGAGGAAGCAAATAAGTCATGTGGGGCAACAGTTGGACGTGGAGTTTACTTCACAGCCCTCAATGATGACCACACAGTTGATTTTTTTGATATCTTCCTACATAATGCAAGTGCAAGAAAAACAGTTGTTGAAAGGAAGCCAGACAAAGTAGCTGAAGAGACAGAGGGGCCATTTCAATTTTTTTTTCAATTTTGCAACTGCTCAGCACGGGGCTGAAGCTAGCGAATGCAATGGGCTTTGACAGTTTGAAGCTGATTTAAAGAAGGATTTGGGTTTAACACAGTATTTTTCTCTGTACTATTCACATATCTGGATTTTTTAATGAAGCCATCTTTTGAAGACATCAGCTTTTTTTTCAAAACAGCTGATCTTTAGAGTATATAACTGACAGAATAAGTGGGAAAGGTATTTCCAAAAAATATTAGTTGAACCACTGCAGGCTTTGACAGAATTTTATCATTTTCTGCTGCCAAGTTCTTTGAGCTGCTGTGAAATTGAATGGCAATACTGAATGGACTTTACTTCTCAGAAAAGAGTGAGAAAAGGAAGGAGTATGTTAATTTTTTTGTATTTGTTATGTTTTCATTTACCCATATAGGAAAAGAAAAACAACTGACATTTCATTTAACTTGTAATTTTTAATATGAATCATAATAAGTCATCTTGTAACATGTTAAATTTTCAGGGAATTTGACTCTTGCTTCAGCATCTACTTGATTTTTAGAATAATTTTTTAGAATAAAAATGTCTATTTTAGTGGGATAGTTATTTTGCCTTTCCAATTTTTGGCTTCCCACTTGGATTAGAACTTTGCTTTTCAGTCTCCTGGTCTTGCGGAAGTCACCCATGTTGTTCTGGTATTCATTGTACACTTTTAATGTGGTTGTAAAAGCTGTCAGATATTTACTTTTGTCAATATAGAAATTCAAGTTAATTGGGAAGATGTTTTGGGAAATGGTATATTCCTCTTAATTTTTCAGTCTTAGGCTTTTCTAGACACATACAGTATGATCAAATTTTTTTTTGTTACACAAAAAAATACTAATTCTTACATTAGATTACAGGAATGATCAACCAGTAAATGAAATAAAGGCAAAAAGGGCGGAAAAGTGGACATTACTCTGTGGAATAGAATAATGGCACTTTATTCTGATTTGCTGATGCAGAGCACAGTCATACTGAGAAATTTGAATCTTTATGAAATCTAGATTTTAAAGTAACGTAAGTCATGAAGCCGAGTACTACTTGAGTGATGTTTTTCTTTGTCTGTTAACTAGGAGTAGGTATATTAACTAGTTATGACATCCTACTGCTTAATGTGTTAACTGTGTAAAGGTATCTGTTAGTAAAGTAAAACAAAGCAAGTATTGTCCCAACCCTTAAGGAATCAAAAGAATTCAGCCTTTCTGCTTAAAAGCCCACACTAACCCCCTATCATCAAAACAGACCAGTTATCTGTAGAAATCTAGTAGGATTTCCTTGCCTGCATAGGTTTACTTGTCCAGAATTTGACACATAAAACCAAACTTCCAGCTTTATCAGAGAGAAGAATTAGGATAAAAATCTGCTCAGTTAAGGACCAGCCACCCACCATACAGCACCTAGCTGGGCTGTGTTCCTGTGTGCTGCTGTTCCACTCTGCCATTGTGCTTCTGTAGAAATAAAGGCAGGTGTTTGCCTCTAAGAATGGGTACTGCTCTTGGGTCAAGTGGCCCGTTTGGTTTGTGTAGCACAATTCCCCTCAGACCTGTCACTTGGGGTTACTGTCTCCAGTATAACAGAGCCCCTCAGGTAACCTTGTGCATCCCATAGTCCATTTAGTGTTAGAGGTGGAGAAAGGATCATCACTGTGCAGGATCAGAAAGGAGTGTCCAGAGTGCAAGAGACCCCGGAGCATGATTTTTTGTCCTATGAGACACTAACCTAAAATGCTCTTGGTTTGTGTTGTGGGATTTTTTTTTTTAATCCATAGTTTATGAATGTTAAAATACAGTATTAGTCCTGTTTATTTTATTTATGCTTGTAGTTTCCTTGTCACAAATGTATCTATTGTCATCCGGGTGAGATGCACAAAACTGTGTCATTACCTCCACCATGGGTTCTTGCATGAAATCGTTCTAGTCACCATTCCTGCAGATAGCCATTCTGAAGAAAAATTACTGTTTCATGTTTAGTCACAAGAATAAATTCAGAGAAGTAGCTGTAAGTGATAATAAATAACCCTGCTATTTTTTGAAGGAAAACTCTTGTTCAATAATTACAGATATTATTAGCTATAATTTAGAAGCTACATTATCATTTATCCAGTTGAGATGGATGTACCTTTCCAAATCACAGCTGGGAGCAAAGATCCCAACTTTATTAGACATGCACGCTATATATCTTTATAGCCTCGTCAGAAGAGGGGCAAAATGTGAGAACAGGTCAATAAACTGTAGTTTCCCTTGAAGTGATTCTAGTTCACTTCATCTAAATTTTGCAGTTAAAAGTACGTTGCCCCTGTTTTGGTGACAATAGAACAAGAGCAGTTGTGGCTTTCACCCAAGGAGGCTGCTATAGGGACTTAGGATGATGTGCTGGTTCTGCTAGGCCAAGCTTAGGCCTTTTTTGCTTGCTCAAGGGGTTTTTTGCAAGTCGGGGAAACTGCAAATATGAGCAGTACTGTTTGGGCCTTAGAGGATGTAGTTTGGCTGTGGAATTCCTATTGATGTTAATGATTAACAGGGCAAAATGCATACTTTTTTTCCATGCCATAATATGGGACTCCAGTTCCACTTAGACTGTATCCTAATTAAGGGCATGTGACTAGTCTTGCTGGGCTCAAGAGGATTTATGTATGCATGAGTTCTTGCTTTTGTAATGGTAAGAAGTGAGGCACATAAAGAATTAAAAAAACTTTTGTTAAATCTGAAAGTATTTGCAAGAGTCTGCAATTACAATTTGCTTCCCTGAAACCCTAAATGGGTGACTTCTTCCTACTTTACTCTTTGAAAAATGCAGTTGTTAAAAATTAAATCATAGATCCAAATTTTCTGGTTATTACGGTCAATTTCCTTGCAGACATCCTTAGTAGGGAACCTCAGTTTCCTTATTATCAATGAATTATATAGTTAAAAAACTATTATTTAAATCTTATGCCAATATTTCAATGTTCTTTTGCTTTTCTCTTTTTCTCTTTTTTTCCTCTAAGCCCCTTCTTTGTTCTGTGGGTTTTCTTTTGTAACTCCTCCAGACTACAGCTTTGTTCCCCCTTCCTCCACTCCTTTCTGGTCAGGTACTGCTTTACTGCTTTTATATTTCTTCTAAATTTGCTTCTGTTGTTTCTGTGTGGAGCAAGTGAGGGAAGGGACGAATCTAATACTTCAGCTCTTCTCTGACTCCAAAAACAGTTACTACGTGTTATTCTTGGAGTGTAAGAAAAATCAAACTCTTAAACTTTTGAATTATTACTGCTTATTGCAATAAGCAGTTTGAATAGGGGTTGCAAACTTAATAGTTGCAGCAGATTCCATCAGTGAGCACTTGACTGTTAATTTGCTATGCAGTTGACATCTATGAACTATATATTTTTAAGGAATTTGTTCAAATGCACAAACATGGCAATCTCACTGCTTGTTGGTAAATAATATATTCGTCCCATCCCTGCAGCAAACCATACTGCAGTAGCATCTTAGAATACAGTAGTATTTTTTGTAGAGAATGCTTTCTTTAAATTCTGCACTAACATTGTTAATTAATTTTGCCCATCTGTTTTTTAAATATTGTTTTCTTTATTTCCATTTAACCATCTCTGGCTTTAATAGATGCAATCATTTCAAACTAGGAGACTGCATAAAAATGCTAAAAGTAGTACCACTGGTAGCCTCAATTAGTGGTGCATCAGTATGGGTATGACTTGCTCTGACCTCTAAGGTCTGGTCTTCAGAGAGGTGAACTGCACTGCTGGACAATTTAAGAAGAACTTTGCCAGTAGAAAGGTGAATGCCTTTGAGGAGCACATGGAAGGAGCTGCTGATGTGGAGAACACAGCATTTGCCCACATTACACTGGCCTACCTTTGTGTGCAGGGGGTGGAGGACACTGCCTGGGTTGTGCAGATCGGGACTGGGGCTGGCTTTTGCACTAGGGAAGGGAGGTGTCCAGCATGCACAAATGCAGATGTAGTCATCAAGATCTCAGTGGGCAGTATGTTTTACACCTGCCCCACAGAAGCTGTTCAAATTATTTAGTGCTCTGAGAAGGATTCTTGAGGCTTTCCATAGTTTCTTGAGGGGAAAAGGATGTAGGTGGCAGCTCAGTAGTACAATGGTTACTGTGCTTACTTGTGCTGAGAGCATCTCTGATGCCCGCTCTCTTGATTCACCCCAGGGATTTCAATCTCCATGTCTTAGACTGCACTTGGATGTTTTGCTCCTCTGTTGTTTCTTCCATTTCTGTGCCCTTACACGTAGATATTTTTGGGGCAGATACTTTTACTTCTTTTCAGTAGTAACAACAGTGACTGAGAATCCAAGCTAGAAGGTGCTCTTCCAGTTGACATTTGCTTTTATAAAGGGACACATCTGTAGAAAAGATGAGTAGAAAGCCGTTTTGGTGTAGCTGTTTGCCCTGTGGTCATGACGCTCGCTGGACTCTGAAACACTCACCTGATTTGAAACAACATGGAGGAGTTAGGAGTTTTAGCCCTTTGCTCAAGGTAAATACTGTGAGCTTTTGTCCTTTTGGGCAAGGATAGGAGATGACATCTTGCATTCAACTGCCCAGTTGACTCTACATTCCTTCTTCCTGAAATTGGTATCTGTTCCATGAGAACAAAATTGTGCAGTGGCCTCAAGTGATAGAACAGGATCAAGACTCAGTTACTTTAAGCCTATCACACATTCCCATATATTCCCATATGTGGTTTCAACAAATTATAATTACATTCCTTTTTTATATGAAAAACTGCTGTATCAGAAAATTCATTAATAACTATAACAATAGGTATAGATTCAATGTCTTGCATATCACAAGATGCTAGGTTAAGTCTTTTGTTACACAGGTACAAAATATTAAAGGAAATTATTGACCTGCAGTTCTTAATTAAGCTTATCTACCCATTATATTCTGATTGCTAAGCTATGTTGCTTCATATGTTTGTAGTTAAACCTTTTTAGAAATAGCTAAATAATTTGCCTACATTAAAAGAACGAATACTTATTTCATGATATTACAAGTATTTTTTCCAAAAGCATCTTCAGAGCTGGCTTAGTTCTGCTGATGTGGAAGTTGGTAACACAGGAGAAGGTTAAGCTGACTATTGAGCACTGCTGAAGGTGCTGCCTGTGCCTGGATAACAGAACCGAGGTTTGTGAAACAGTAAATGTACACGGCTTCAAGGAGCTTGGAAACTAATACACAGGAGCAACCCTCAGGGCAATGGCTGCAGATTTATGAGGAGGCCAGAGCACAGGAGGCACAAGGAGAGAGAAACAACTACTCACAGCTTTAATAATAATACATTGACCTTCATGGAATTTAAGCATGTGAGCTAGTCCAGCCTGCTGTTATCACAGGGAACCTCTGTTGTTTGCACCTAGATGCTTCGTCAGGCTCAAACTAGTATTAAAATTCATTTGCAGCACATCTATTTCACTGTTAATGTCCAACATACTCCAGTGTAAATCAAAGCTGATTATAGTTCCCTGTAGTCATCATCTTCTGTTTACAGAAGGAAAGGCCAGATTAAGTAAAAGCATATTTTTCTCATTCACACATGTACTTTTTATTCACCTCCTTTGGATTTCTCACTCTATGCTCAGTTAGTTCTCTGAGTATCTCCCTCCTAGTACACAAGATTTATTTATTACTGCTTTCTCAACAGCTTATTTTCTTTATCACTTTTTCTTCTCCCCCCTCTTTAATTTCTCATTCACATTCATTCACGTTAGGCCCTCTCTTTCCATCGATCTCTGCTGTTAATCCCGTTCTCTCTCTGCATTTTTCCTGTAGCTATGCTCTTTCTGCCCTTCACTCAGTGTTCCTTCTCTCTCCCATCTGTACAGATGTCCTTTACATGTGTTGTCTTCCCTCAAGTTTTATTTATCCTGGGACAGCACTAATTGGGAATTCAGGGCTGATAGTCTCTACTCAAGTTGTTTTTGTGACTGTGTCAGCAGAGAGATATGGTTAATATTTTTTTCCAAAATTAGCACTGTCATTTTCCTGTATTCCATCACTCATCTGGCTTCCTTTTATATATTTCCTATTGTGAGCTTCACTTTTATTTGAAAATATGGATCTTGGATTCTAAATTAATCTAAATTCTGCTACTTTCTGCCTCAAGACTTTTGAAGATATATGGTTTTGATTTCTCTTGCTTTTCTCCTTTTCCTCTCTGCTTTGTGACTTGAAAAAGAGTTAAAGTCCTCCTTTCCCCCAGATGTGCTCCTCTTTCTTCTCTAATTTTCCTTGCTATTTTCCCTCTTTATTATTCCTCTATGCGTTTCTTCCCTTCTTAGTTATTTTCTTCCCCATTTCCCAAAATTTGTTCATCTTTGCTTCCTGTAATCTTTTTCCTTGCCCCTTTATGTTCTTTCTAGAATCTGAAATCATACCCTGCTCCCCAGAATCACTCGTTCCATCCTGCAATGCTTCTCCAAATCTGCCAGTGATATTGCTGCACACCTGGGAATGGTTACTGACCCTACAATCAATAACTGCTCTTTTTTTTTCTTTCTCCAAAACAATTGCTGCCCATGATGTGCTCTTTCCCTGTAAAATTGATTACTGCAATGCTGATAAGGTATAGGACATTACATTCATGTCAGGATCTAAACAAGTAGCATCTATATCTGACTTGCTAAGAGGGGGAAAAAAGCATGTTTGAACTTTAATGTGCTTAATATATCACCTAGGTTTTTGCATCATCAATATAAGCAATAAATTGAGAGGCTGATTCTCTGTTATATGGTATCCTTTACATAATTTATCAAGTGTCTGATAAGCATACTCTACATAAGCAGACGGGAATGTTGACTAGACTTTAGTGACGTGATAGAAAATAGGGCATAATCTGTTGTCGAAACTATTTCTTAGGCATTCCATTTTTGTGGTATACCTAATAATATTTTAAACATAGTATTCCTCGTTATTTTAAAATAAATTGTTTGTATTTGCTCTTTAAGCTTTGAACATAGATTGATTTGCAGATATTTAATACTATTATGTATCTGTGATCCAGTGGGGTCAGAAGAAAATGCAGACACGAGCAGAGCTGAACTGTTAAGATTTCCCAGCTCATTTGCCGTGTTTTGGGTTCCTGATTTAAATTAAAGGCAACTAGCTATGAATTCTTTGTATTACATTGTTGCTAAACTAGAACTTAATGGCATTTTCTAATGAAGACTGGGCACTTCTAAGAAAATTGAAAGGTTTCTGAGGATAGAGGTGATTCTATGTACATTATATCAAGTCATCCATCATGATCATATGAATTCTTCAGAAATCCTTTCAGTAGGAAGCTTGCCTGTGCTCATGAACTCCTCTTACAGTAATTTACATAGGAAAACAGTGGCATTCATGGAAAAAAAAGCTAAAAAATGCCTTGACCAAATAATCCAACTACACAATGCCGTAGAATAGTAGATGTTGTTTCTAAGGTGCTCAAGTCAAAGGTCTTTTATCTGTTAGGCCATGCCCACTCTCCTCTCACTGTCCTCACACTGGAATCGTTGAGGATTTCTTTTGCAAGTTTAGACATTCTACATCAGGGTTGGACACATAATTTCCTATAAAACTGTTTGGAAAAAGGGGTTGGTTTTTGAAATGAGGCTTTTTGCACCTTTGCTTTTTAAAAATTCTTAACAGCTTTTTATTGTTTAAAGTGTCTGGGCTTTACATTGGCAAAATTCTTCTATATTAGTGTACCTTAAAACTTTAAAGTCTTAATTTCACTGAACCTTAATTTTGTAGAACAAATTCATTGGTGATTTACAGAATAAACTCCTGAAAAGAATAGATTTATATCAGTCAATATTAATGCAGATTGTGACAAATGATCCGTGGAAATTTCCTGCAGAAAGTCTGTACCTTTTTGCTAGTGCTGATGTTAGCTTCCCGTTTTAAGTGCATTAATATTTAACTTGGGAGTTGTTTTTTGAAAGAACAGCACCTTATTCTGTTTGTTTTGCTTCATTAGAGGTTTAAAGTTAACTCAACTGTAAATGCTAATAATTCTTTTGGAAAGAAATTAGTGACCTGTAAAATATGTTGATGCATATAACTGGCAGCAAATTTTATTATGAAGCACAAGCATAAAATAATTCCAAATGTATTTAGCATTCTCAGGGTGGGGAATATTTTATTTATGGCTCATCTAGTTTGATTTTTTTCTAAAAATAAAGAGGACTGTTCAAAAAATCACAAAAAAAATCCCTTCAACTTTTACACCATTCACCTATATTTCAATCTTCTTGATCTTTGTAGTGCAGATGTTTTGCATAAAATGAATGCCAGTGTATGTTGCTGTGGAATCCTTGTTTTATATTTTACAGTATTTCTATTTACAGTAGTTTGGTAGCCTTCCTTTAACCAACCCTAATAATATCACCATCTGCTTCATTTCAGTGCTAAGCCCGAAGGTGATAGGCATTGCCATAGCCAGGTATGACTTCTGTGCACGAGACATGCGAGAACTGTCCTTAATGAAAGGGGACGTAGTCAAAATTTATACCAAGATGAGTGCCAATGGCTGGTGGAGAGGTGAAGTAAATGGAAGGGTAAGGCTATTTTTTTTTCTTTTCCTGTGTCTCATTTCTGCCTTCACTGACAGTGATATTGTTTAAAAAAAAAAAGTGTGTTCCTACATGGTAAACCTTCATTGTGTATTTAAATTCACAAGATGGAATGTGTTCTCATCTTTGTTTCATAGGAGCCAGGCAGAACTCTCGCCAGGTAGCTTTCCCAGCATCTAAAGTATTGGTTATTTAATGTGACCTACCTGGCTAAATATTTGGCCAAGGTTATATGGTTGGAAAATAACCAGGATTAATAGCACTGCTACAGTTGACCTTTCTTGACCTGTTTTGCAGACAGATATTTGGGGTCAGGTTCCTGGTGCTGTGAAACTCTGTTTAGCACTTTAGCACAGAATGATTTCCCACACCTTTCTGCCAGACTACAACACAGTGGAATCAACCGCCCTTTTTATAGGAGGCTGCTTCTTTGATCTCTGCGAATGTGGCCCATATGAAGTGACATATTTAGCAGGGATTTTTATGAACTCACTTTACACTCTGCTCTGAGACTTGGAAGGGAAATTTCAGTTTTGACCTATAAGGGTTTACTGTTTCAATCTTAGTTTACTGCCTTTTCATACCGATTATTCAGAAGCATTTGAGACTGCTGTTTCCATGTCTAAAGCACTGAGATGCAGGGTCAAGGAATGTGAGTGGAAGACTGTAGATTGTCTGGAAACTGGAAATGATAGTTGCAAGTCCAGTTGAAGTGGATGTCCAGACTTACTGCTTTATGCAATTTGGAGAACATTTTTTATTGTGTACATGAGCTTGGTTATGTTAAAGTTAAATGGCTACAGCTTATTAAATCATAGTCCACTGGACCAGAAGAAATCGGGCAGCAGAAGAAATACCCATCATGCTATATGCATTTTGCATGTGAAGAAAGCTGAACAACTCATTCTAATGCAGCTGCCCACGTTCTAAAGGATGCCCTGTTACATGCTAGCATTCCTTGGTGACTTTCATAGCCTGGACTTGACATTATAAACTCACCTCTGGAGATATTTTGGCAAGGTAGTCTAAAACTTTCTGCAGTCACCCCTTCTAGTCATGCTCTAGGTTTGGTTTTGAGTTCTTTCATGAATGTTTAATTGACTTTAGGTACATAAAAGTCTGAAAAAACCTAAAGCAAATACATAAAATAAGAAATATATGGCATTGTATCACTGTATGTCTTACATAATCCTTATTTGGCACATTATTAATTTTGGAATGTAGATAACTTTATAACTTCTGAAGTGTAGGACACTAGACTCTGCTGTCTGGTTCTGTCATATGTAACACCTGTTTTGGTGGCAGTGGAATTCAACTCCATGTGAAGCGATCAAGTCAGTCACTGTTTCCTTTATAAGAGGATTCCCTGGACCTGACTGGAGCCTATTAAAAGTTTAAGTCCTCATTCAAAAAATAAAAGCATCCTGCCTGTAGTAAAACTACTTCCACTCTTGGCATTTTTCTGAATTTTTAGACTTCCAATCTGGACAAATGTGTTTTAGATTTTTTTTGGGGAAGGAAGTGACATAGAGGATGTTGGTCTCCAAATTTTCATATGTGCAAGTCATTATTTTCTTAAGGTTACCTACCCTCACTGTGTCAGGTCAGCCAAGTTTATCTTTGTAATCTTACAAATATATTTACTGAACAGACCCATCCTTGCTGTGCCTAGTTCAGCCATTAAAAAAAACCCTGGGCATCTCATGTATTATTTTGTTCTGCTTTTCCTCTTTTTAGGTGGGCTGGTTTCCATCAACTTACGTTGAAGAGGACGAATGAATTAAAAACTATGCTCTGCTGACCAGCAGTTTCAGGGATTGTAAAAATTTATATCTTCGATGTGTTTTTGGTCTTGTTAAGTATTTAAACAGCAACATTTCTGTCTGAACCTTCCAGTCTTAATGTTGGGATTTATACAGAAGTTTGGGCTGACAGATTATTACCTTACCCAGAGCTGTGCAAGAAACAAGCTGCCAGTTTGCCGTCACTGGGGATCAGTACAAAGTCCAACCCTCACCTTCCCAGAAGATCTCTGCAAAACAAAATTCTTTGTTCCTTTTCATTTCACCCCTTACTACACCATGAGTACTAGCAATGGCTGAATATTTAACGTTTCTCTTCTAGCTAACATCTGTGATGGTTCAAGGAGATGAAGGCTTATTATTCCTTATCACTGCATGCAGCAAACAGATTTCAATCATTCCAGTGAGCATACAGTCAGTAGGCTTGTCTTGAGACATCAAACTACTTTAGTTATCAGCTTACAAACCATTTTACACTCACAAAAACATTCTGAAGGAAATATGTAGTAAATACGAGTAGCATTCATGCATATATAATTACTTAACTGGCTACTTTGAGGTCCTGCCTAAATCTTCTAACAATCTGTTTAAAGACATTCTAAAAAGGTGTAATGATGTGTTATTGCTTTAAAAAACATCCACAGAGTGGAATTGTGTGATCCTTTTATTGTCATCTCAAGCCTTTTTATGTGAGTTTCTTTCGTTTAAGTGGCTGACTATAAAAGTGCAACTGGGGGATAGTCATGACAAGATGAGTTGAAAGTTTTCAGCAATAACATTAAATAAATACTGCAGAGCTATTCTGTAGAAGAAAATACTAATGCAAGATGATGTCATTTCTCAAGAACAAAAATGTTTATCTTAACTTCTTGATTGATTCAGATGAACTTGGATGCTTCCAACTCAAAACTGTCTTTTCCTAGTTAGACAGGAGTTTCTGTCACCTTTTGTGAATGCAAATAGAGCTTGCAATCTTCTTTCTGTCCTTTCCTTTTTTGTTGCCTAGGATGTTAATGGCAGTTCAGTGAGGGAGTTGTCTTTTGCAGTGTTCTGAACATCCCCAAGGAAAAATGTGTCTAGGTTAGCCAGGCTGAAAGATCAGGCCTTGTAAAGTGGTGTCCACTGCTTGGTGAGGCAGTGTTTTAATGCAGTTATGAAGAGGCAGAAATGTAGTTATAAACTAAAATAAATGTGAGTGGTGTCTTCAGATGTGAAGTTTTGAATATTTAAGTAATGTCAAGACTCGCTTAAAAACTGGAAAAAAAAAATCAAGCTCTTAAATGAAGTTAATTCATCCTGTCCCACATCCTCTCTTTTGCTTTTGCCTGTCCTCTTTTTCGGCTGGCATCTTGCAATTAGTGTGCACTGACACTGCACGATTTAACACTGACATGTTTTCCTAGTCTACAAGCAACAAAATCTCCGCTATTTGTCCACAGAGCAGAATCTGCTAGTACATATTTGGGTTTCTCTTTGGCTGCCCCCAGGATTCTGTGCTTCTTTCCGGCCTTTCCTGGCCATCAAGAAGAATCAAGCACAACACAGGATTCACAAAAATCCCCTTCATCTCTGCATCTGTCTTAGCCATCTGCTACACCTGGCATACAGTGTGTGGCCAGAGGAAAGAGAGGAGCTTCTCAGTAGGAACTTGACTTGAGAGATTCAGCCTTGCAGATGAAATTCTGCCGATGCTCTAACTTTTCAAGGATTTACCTCAAAATTATGTAAACTGTGATTGTGTTGAGTACATTACTTGATGGAATAATTGAGAGCATTTGTAAATATGTAGATGATGCATAAAAATTTTGTAAATGATGTGTACAGCAGTGTAGAGTATACAGTCTTTGATCATGTTTTGCCATGCAGTTTGATTGTCTATTGTGAGCTTAATCCTGTATTCCTTAGGTAGATGAAGATGATTCTTTTCCAGTTTTGCCTGCTTAAGGGGTAGAGGAGTAGGCTCTAGGTCTTTGAAGTGTTTAGTGCTTTACTGTCATATAGTTCTGAGAAGAGGCAGTTAAATTCAGTATGAGTTGAAAAATATATCAGTCATTTTCAACAGCTTGGGTTTAGAGTAATTTTGAGTATTCTCTCCATCCTAAAAATGTTGTAAAGCTTTTAAGCAATTCCTGACTCCAGTAGTCATCCTTCAAGAAGAATGAAAGCCATAGGTAAACTTTACTTTTGTGGCGTGAATTTACATATCATTGTCTGTGTTTAATGCCCTGTATTGATTGAGTTAATGCTGCATCTTAAACTATATTTTGAGTACCAAAGACTTCCTAAATATTCTGGAGTGTCTCTTTCATGTGCTGCTTTTGCCTGTATGGAGTTTTTTTTGTCATGCAATAATGGAGTTACAGTACTTTAATTTGTACTATTTTGTAAATATGTTAAATATAATAAACTGGTTAATTTTTTTGTTTAATGGTATGTGTCAAAATGCATAGTTTGCTACTGTGAAGGTTGTGCTTCGTTTGTCTCACCACCTACTCCTTGTAAGAAGTTGATAATGTTCTGTTTTGGTTTCCAAGATTTATGTAATCCTTATTTAGCTATAAAACTGAGCTGTCAATGTAAGTGGGATAGTATAGCTTTCCTTGAGAACTTTTTATTGTCAGGATAATTTGCCTTGTGCAACATCCAGGAAGATGGTGAGAGGTTTGTTTTGGTTTGTGGTTTTTTTTTTTTAATTTATTATTACATTTTTAGCTATAGAGAATCAGTCATACA
The DNA here is from genome assembly GCA_013397725.1 of Rhagologus leucostigma. Lineage (NCBI taxonomy): Eukaryota > Metazoa > Chordata > Aves > Passeriformes > Rhagologus > Rhagologus leucostigma. The sequence goes on from VZTD01001820.1 coordinate 260,690, forward strand.
CTATTGATTTTTGTCTGTCAAAGATGATACTTGTAGTTTTTTTGATTGAAAAGAAGTTGCGCCTAAGAAGTTTTATGCGTAGTTTTTCACAACATCTTTCCTCTTCCACCTTTCTTTTTTCTCCCTCTGTCGTAAGTGAATTAACATATAAATTCAGGCTGAATTGAGCACAAGTCTGAAAATACAGTCTGTGTCTGATTTCATGGGCTACTTGATAACCTTTTCGTGATGTAGCCCATTCATGTATTTTTTACAATGTAACATTCATTATTAATATGTTTATAAAAATATTTCTGGACAGGTGAATTAATTCACCAAGGTCAGTGATGATTCAGTTGCAATGTTTTTTTTTTTGTCTCCCTTTCATTTTTCAGTAACAGAGATTTTCTTGCAGAACTGCCCTTCTAACAGATAATTATTAAACCTAATGAGGCATTTACACATCTCTGCAGATGTAAGGCAGAATTTTCCTGTCACCCGTGAACATATCACATAACTGAGAGTCACACCTAATGTGGGATGCAAAAATGTGTCCCAATTAAATGCTGTTGTTAACAGTATCACACTCGGTCACAGACGTTCTCCTTCCCCTTGTATGCGAGAAGAGATGTGTCCTCTGATGGGTGAGAAATTGAGAAAGCACTGTAATTAGGGCATAAGAACCACTTGTGGCTGAGTTCCCAGTAGTTTTTTTTCCATTGTAAGGCTTGGAAGCTCAAAAATCTCAGCTTGAAAAAATCTGTCTTGACAGTGAAAATTATGCCGACCAGGATTCCTTTCCCTTTTGCCTCACAGGCAAGCTTGAGATGCTCTGTGAAGAAGAAAAGGACAATTCTCAAGGTTTTAGCCATTTATAAAGGTGAGACAGAGGTACGTCTAGAAAAAAGTAGTGCTTGTTTATACAAAATACCCAGCCTCAGACCCAGGTTTTGTTCTGTTGACTTTGATGTTCAGTTCAAAAATATTAGATTCTATTAATTCTTGTCTCTTTGCTGGAAACTGGGCTGCTGAGAGCCTTACATTACTATTTTTTCTGCAATTCAAGTTATTCTGTTCAGGGCACTGCTTATTTCATTTGAGTGACAGAGGAAGCACTCCTTCTGCTCCATTTTATTGCTGAGCACAGCATTATATGACAGAGTATTTCTTTGGTTAGTTTGGGTCATCTACTTCTTTGTGTCCTCCAAACTTCTGTTCACTGGGGTTCATTGCACAGAGTAAGAAACAGAGAAAGCCTTGATCAGTGCAATGCTTCGCCAAGAGCTAAATCCTCGGTGTGATGCCTTAGGTTTTAGCTTTTATATTCCTCAAATACTGTATTGCTTAGTGTGTAACTCTGAAGTTTCTTGTAGCTCGTTAGCTGTTCTCTTATGCCAGATAGACACACCAAAGCTTCTCAAGCCTGATCTCCAAGGACACCCAGATTGTCCTAGGCCCAAAATGTGTAAACTAACATCTTTAGAAGGGGAGTGAGCGTGGAGAAATTACATAATTAACTAAAGCTTTAATTGGAGAATTAACCCTGATGTGCAAATGGACCAAACCTGTAAAAGTGTGAAGAACTCATGACTTGTCGTCCATCTTGGATGTAGCCTCTGGCTCCCCAGGGTGTACCTTTGAAGGCCTTTCAATTAAATACCTACCTTTGTTCCCTTACTCCTGTCTAGTCTCTGTTTCTAGGTAGCCACTCAAGGCATCAGGTGTGTTGTCAGCACTGTTTTTGTTGCAGACGTAAAACACGAGGCTGTAAGAGCTGGGATGATGGCAGTCAGCACCATCTGGGGCACACCCAGGACAGGCATAAAGGGAGCTGCCAGGCAGGGATGCTCTGTCTGTGTGCGCGTGTATTTGCGTGTGTAACGCACGGTCCTGTCCCAAGCTACTACAAGAAGCAGGAGCCAAGCTGTGAAACGTGCCATGGAATTTCTGCTCTTTCCTCTGTGTCCACTCTGTGGAGGAGGGGTAGTTTTGAGTAATTAAGCTTCCTAAAGCTGTGAGATGAGATGTTAATCATATCCACTTTCTCACAAAATGCTGAAATGTATGATGCATATATAATTAGCAAAAAGAAATATAGAAAGGATTAAGCTTCAGGAATTGACTGCGGAAGGGTGATTCACTGCATTATCTTAGCAACTTCCTTTTGAAGAACAAAGAGCCGTTTGTTTTTATAGCAAATGAAATTTGGGTTTCTAATTTAGTTTTATAATTCCTGATCTGCTGTAGTGTATTCTGCTCATTCATTATGAGGATCTCTGCTGCTTACATGACTGTGAAGTTAGATTTTATTTAATAAGCCTTCTGGAATATTTGAGTTATTGATGATTTTTTTTCTGGGTTACAATTTTTTACCTGATAAATCTGCTTTTCAGAAAATATGTGAGTTCATTTTAAAATGTTGTAATCTGACCATAAGTAAACTTACAGGTACAAAAAATGGCAGGTTTGGAGGTGGCTGTTTACCAAGGGGCATCAGGCTGGTTTGCTTCTTTCAGAACTGGGTTTTTTTATATTGATAGTGTAATATGTGGCTTTGGGAAGAACGGAACTAGAGAAGACCAGAAAACAGGAAGTAAAAAGTTGATACCACACCATATGTGTTAGAAACAACCTGGTGTGTGGTAACTTTTCTAAATGATTGCCCAAAATATTATATGTCTATTGATAGCATTGGATTGGAAACAGAAATTCTCTTGTCACTGTGTGGGAAGACATTTGCTAATGTGTTCCTAATCATGGACTCTTGCACTTAGTCCTGGTCTTACCAGATAACTCTCTGTATCTGTTTTGAATTAGTTGTCTTTTTTTCCCAGAGCAATTAAAAGTTCTCCTCAAGGAGATGTAGTATTATTTCTAGGATTATAATTCTTACTCGTGCATAAACCTAATGGAAATATGTATAATTGAGAAACCTTTTCTCTGGTAGTTTTACAATGAATGTCCCTCTAGCCTGTAGCTATTAATAATGTGGAATGTCCCAGGAGACCCCCACCCTACTCAGTTACCTGGGTATGTACAAAGATCTTTCTTACCTCTTCTCCCTTCCCCCTTATAAAGTTTAACTGAGGTGTGGTACAAGTCCCACAAGTATTTACACCACTCATGTGTGGGGAGAAGAAAAATACAGGCAGATCATAAAAGCAGTCATGCCTGATTTTTGTTTTTGTAGTATTAATTTTTATTGTTTGGGAAAGGGCGGGATGGGACTTTTATTAGCGTTTGTATCAACTGTTCTATTCCCAAGAACAGTTGCAAGTAGATGATGCAATAGCAGTTTGATATTTGATTTTAAAAAGAGGTTTTTACAGTTGTGTATTAATGTAAATGTGTGCATTGGATCAGGTAAAGATGGAATCAGATGATTGATGATTAAGAGGCCAATTGATCTCCAAATCAGTATGGTAGGATGTGGAAAATCAAACTGTAGAAATCTAAACAAAGACTAGATTCAGCTTTTCAGTCTTTGCAATTTTGATTCGTACTTTGGGGGAACATACCTTTTTCGTAAATTCTTCTGAATACAGGAATGCAGGTTTAGTTTTCCTGTCACCAGAACTTGATTACAACTCCTCAAATTTATACAGTAAGACCAGATGCACAAAACCCTTTTTATCTCTTCTGGGGCATGCTAGTTAACATTTTCTTTTATATATATACAGGTATACAAAAGACTGCTACAGAAAATATTTGATCACATTTTTTTCTTTTATGTGCTACACTGAAGAGCCACATGGCTTTAGAAAAAACAAGCTTCCAAAAGCAATGGTTCCCAGCCTGCACATTCTTCCCTTTCAAGTCACTGATGGTCTCAGTGTGTCTCTAGGGAGTTAAGATATCGTGCTCAGGGAAGTCCTTTTCAGATCTACATTTCCCCACAAAAAATTCTTGATAAATAATACCTTTTGGGTTTGTCTAGAATATATTTAAAATACTTTGAGGCGATATCATCTAAGCATGGGCTGTGAGTGGGCTGGAGGATTGGATCACCCAGGTACTCATAAACTGGTAGTTTAGGAAAGAGTATACAATTAAATATCCATGAAATTTTATCTGGATGTAGAAGAAACTTCTTTATCTAGAAGTTTTATCAGATGGAGAGATTGTCTATACTAGTTAAGACTGGGCAACTCATGACTAAGCAGCAGTAGTGCTGAAAAAAGTAAAAGTGAACCACGGACAGAACAGAAGTTGACAGAATTTTACTGTGCAGAAGGTAAATACTGTCTTGATGCCTAGTAGTGGGAACATCATCTATAAAATGGGAAGTAATCATTTAGTTAATTTCTGGTAAGGCTCCACTTCAGTGCTTTGTCCAGCTTTGGCCACTAAATCCTGAGTAGGATACAGTGTCTCATTGAAAATATTCCTGAAGAGACTAACAAATGTGAGGAAACTGGAATTGTTTGAATGGAATTATAGAACAGGCTAAGGGGGGTGTGGGAATACCATCTGAATAACTAAAAGGTTTTACATAACTTAAGAGACTAAACTCTTAGTTCAGTCCTAGTCAGTTCAGTTGATTAGCTCAGTTCCTAGTCAGTGTAAATAATAACAACAGAAAAAACAATCTTGAATTGAAGAAAGGAGATTCAGTTTTTAGGAAAGTTTTCTGAATAACAAGCTATGGAGACACAAAATTGTCTGGGCAAGTTGCGGTATCTCCAGCACTGGAGGTGTTTCAGATGTGGTTAGCTAAATGTCTGTCAGGGATAGTTTATACGGAGTTAAAGATGCCCGAGATACACGCCACGTGTTCTTTTGCAGCTCCAACTGTAAGCTCCAACCTTTCTGTAAGTACCTTGCAGCTGTGCAATGCTTCAGTCAGCTGCTGGTGTTTACCAAAATCTCATAGAAATGTTATACCAATGTGTAGAGGAAAAAGTAAATGAAAGGTAATAAGGCGAACATCCACAGCAAGCAGGCTGCTAAATATGCAAAGAGTTTGAATGTTTATGAATTAAAACAGTTTCTTCAGGAGATGCAATTGGGTCATATTTAGCTCATAGTGTAAAAATGTTGTAAAACCACAGTGTTTAAGACTTGCTTCACAGTGGGAGGCATGAGCTAAAGAGCATTATTGCAGTTCACAGGTTTATTTTTGATGGAACATACTGTTGCTGCAACATATGTAGGTTTGTCAAAATCAAAACTTTTCTTAAATATGTATTGATTTCAGGGAAAGTTAACAAGAAAGGCAGCTCAGGTACTGTGTCTTTCTACTTGGGTCTGAACTGATAGAAAATGGCAGATGTGAGAAAGAAATTACTTTGCTTCAAGCATTCTTCCCTCAAATCATCAGAGACTATATTTTTAAAAAACAAACCCAGTTCATTTAGCTCTCAGGCAGGATTTGCACAAGTACTGTAATATTAAAATTTGTCCAAAAACCAGAGTGGCAAACAAGCCATCAGCTTGACTGTTCTTTTTTGAAGTCACGTGGTTGAATACTAGTGCTAAGATTAATTCTACTTGGTGTCTGAAAGCATCCTTTTCTTGTTTGACCTTTTCTAGATAAATAACAGTGTTAGCTCTTGGCATGGCATCCTTTTTCTCTGTTCTAAATGTGTATAAGGAGATGCAATGACTTGTCTTACATGTAGCTGAATTTAGTCTCAGTTCTCAGATTGTCGTGAGTATTTTGTAGTTAACAGTGAAATAAATCAACAAGCTGTAGTCTAAATGAAATGCATCTAATAAAACCTAGCTATTTTGTCTTTCTGGCTCTTCATAATGAATGCACTGTGAAGAACAGTTTTATTTGAATGTCACTGCATGAGCAGTTTTAATTACTAATAGAATTCATCAAACAATCTAGTAGTGTAGTGACATTAAGTAATAATTAATAGACTGTGTGATATGTGGGTGCATGAAGTGACAATGATTAACCTGTGGCCTAACAGGATGTGCTTGGAAAACAAGTGGCATACGATATGACACTTTGTTCTTCCCTGTGTCATTGGAGTTTGGCCTGTCTCCACTCACAAAATGAATCTGGCTTCAAAATCCAGAACCTGTTGATGTGGCTGGTGTTCTGAGCATGTACATATTTCAGTACACTTCAGCCTGAGTGTGACATGGATGCTTACTTTGGAGCTGATATTAATGGGTCCTTGTGTGGCTCCACCTTGCCTTCGAAGAGTTGGCAAAATATCAGGATTTGCTCTACTGATATTAATTTTTTAATGAATTGTAAAACCTGTGTTATCTAGACACTGAAGTTACAGCTATGTCTGTGTGATATGAGTATGTGACATAGTGCTTTCAACTGCGCACACAGATTATTCTGTAGCCAGTGTTGAGAATCTTGCTGCTTCTAGGAGAAGAAACTGGTGGGAAAATTAAGTGTTTCATTGGTACAGTCAGTATACTTACAAAGAACATACAGATTTTTCCATTTTCCAGATGCACAATCAGTTTTCTTTCCAGAGACTGCTGTTTCTGGCAAATCCTTTGTCTTTTGTTCTCATCTGTGACTTTCTTCTCTGCCTGTGTAGTGTTTCCCTGGTTCCTTATGCTCTTTTGTTTCCTTTGTTCCTCCTCCTCTTGTCTAATGACATGAACAAAAGAACACTTCAGTCAATTCCTCATCCCTGTTTTAGGAAGCAGTACCAAGAGGCCTTTTTCCAGCATGTGTTAAGTTTTCACAAAGAGTAGCTTGCCTTGGGCAGTGGTTTCTTATTATACTTACCAGTGCAAGAAACACGTAACTTTTTTCCCCCATATAGTCAGTGTGAAAAATGCTTAGTAGACCATTAACTTTAACTTGTTGAAGTATACATAATAGAGCAGCTTTCAGAACACTTCCCAGCACAGTGACAAGCATGGGGCGTATCTATAAAGAAAAGAAACCCTGTGGTGGTAGTAAATTCAATGGCAAAACACACACTCAAGTACAATCAACATTTGCTCTGGGTTTTTGAAAGTGAGCATTTCTAGTATATATTGTACTTCTCACTTCTTTTCAAAAATACTAATGTTTTATATTGCGTGCTTTGATGAGAACAGAACCTCAAATAGAATCACTGTGTCACCTACTCATTGGTGGCTTTTTCTCATGTAAGGGTTTAGAGGATATTCTGAGTGTGGCTTCTTGTGAGGCTGGGAGGAAATTTGTTGCAAGAAAGAACTGAACACTCATTTTAACAACATTCTGTTGAGTAGCGGAACTTTACAGAGTTTTTGTATTATTTCAGTCTATTTGGTACAGTTCTTCTACTTAAATGATCCATTGTGATCCTGCAAAAAAGTAGGTTGTTATAAGAGGAGGAAAACTGTAAACTCAATACCCTTTAAATGTATGTGGTTGTTTTCAAGATCAGCTTTCACTGTTATACTTCCTAGAGTGTAGTGGAGTCATGTTATATTTTCTTTTAAGCTTCTGAAATGAAAAAAATGTGTGAAGCAGAGACCATGGATGATAAAGAATATAGCCAACAACCTCAGAAAAAGCTCAAGCTTGCCTGGAACTGATAAGTTCTGTTGTAACCGTGGATCTTTCATTCTCAAGAAGACAAGGACTGGTGCAAACTGAAGCCATATGATCCAGTTAGGGTATGTGCTCTTGAGAATTATTCAGCTGCATGAGTTTTACCAGTGATGGTGCCTGAGGCCATATCTTAGAGTTAAGTCATAGTTCTCTGGCAATCACATAAAATAACTGTCTAGAAAACTATATTCCAACTGCATCTCAGGCAAAACTGATCCTCAGTGCATAGAGAGGAACATGTCAGCATCCCTGTATCACATGCTCGAAAGCTGAGGTTAAAGACATAACCCCAGAGTTGCAGAGACTGCAACCTCATGTTCTGCAGTGGGACGTAAGCGTTCCTAACTCTGAGCCTGAAACCTACAGTAATCCTAGAGTGTCAGAAGTAAATCAGACCAAAATTCAACATCTGTTGCTTTTACCTGGTTCTTGTTGTCTATCAAAGGAAATGCTCTGAGAACAACTTTTTGTATGGTGGATGCTTTTTTACAAAATTCTCTAGGATGAAGAACTGGCTGAAAAAAGTTTGAGATGCATTAATGGGGACTGCTTCCTCCCTGTTTGTTATTACTTGCTTTGGGTTTCTGATTCCAACAGTAAATGCAGAAGAAATCCAAGTATTTTCACATTTGTTGGATCCGGTTAGAATTTACCCAAAGGGCAAGAGAGACCTGCTAGTTGAAAAGATGCTACTTTGTTTCTCTGTTCTTAAATTATTGGCACTGAGAAACAATCCACATTGTTATTAAACAAGTTAGTATTACTAATTAAAAAAAGCAACCCTCCATCTACTTACTTTCACAATATGAGATGATCAAGAACTGTCCTATGTGTAACAAAGTCAGAAGGTTTCAGTTAAGGTTCCACCTCAGTCCAAACATACTGAAATGATAAACCTGCAGTTACCATTACTAGAGAGCTATTAGGCCTGTTTGTAGAAATGTAATGCACTAAGCAGATGAACAGAAGGTAAAAACTGGGCTATTGCAGTCTATAGGTGCCCTGGCAATTTGCTGACTTGAACACAGCCAGGGAGACGTGATACTGCTGTTAGGGTAGTGTCAGACAAGGCCATGTCTGCTTTTAAAGACACTGTAAATATTGCTGGGAAGTTGGAATTTATGGGTATTGGTCAACAAGGATTCTGAGACGCTCTGTTTAAATCCCATAGAGGAAATGTTGTAAACTCTCCAGAGTAATGGTTGTGACAAAGATTCCACTTTCACTGACTGTTTCCTTGCTCTCTAGTATAGTCAGAAATGGCCAAGGACAGACTATTATTCTTTTTAGTGGAGGAAACATTTTACCCATGAGTTCTGCTCCCTGGAGTGCCTTGGACAAGTGAGTGCTTACTGGTTAGTAGTTAGATAAGTGTTTTCATGTTTCCTAGAATTCTTCATGTACCGAAGAATTTCTAGGAGGTATATAGAAATGGTAACATAACAAAAAGTTGCCTGGATGGTAAGTGATAATGTTTATCAAATTTCTTTTATTTTCCTCTTATTTCCCTTTCCCTAATCTTCCTCTTAGGAGCTGTTCAAAAGCTTGTCATCTTTGGTGTTTTTTATATTGTCAGACTTGTACAGTTTCTTACGTGACAAAGAACGTGGCTTCGTGCTTGCTGTGTGCTCTGTGAACTGCTGCCGTGTTCATCTTGCTTCCTCTGAGGCATGTTGTGTTACACTGGTGTCCCTGCCTGTTTACAGACAGTGTTCACAGTAGCTATGAATCCCTTGTAAACAGACAGTACTTTTCTTTGCTATTACATACAAATCAATAGTCTTTTTGCAGCTGAGCAGATCATGTAATTTCTAATATAACCAAACAAGCAGCACCATGAAGATATTATTGCCTAAAAACAGGTGCTAGAATAAAATAAATGGTTTTATTGATTCTCCTAAGTTTAATTAAATTTTCAAAAAGTTTCCACCCCATCACTTTCTTTGGCCCTGTGCATTGTTGGTACAGTATAGGCATAGTTTCCTAGTTAGTTTCTGGTACTTTAAGAACAAATAACATCAGAATTAAGGGTATATTCTGCAGTGTTTATACATGGGAAGAATAGATACTTGTAGTGAAGAGATTACTATCCCAAAGGCTTTTTCCTCTTTTAAAGTCTCAGTCTGCATAATGGTGTTGGGAATGGATTAATTTAGTGATTTTGAGAATTCTGCTGCTGAAGAAAAGTGTTGTATTTGTGAGGGGTGGGGTGAGGGCTGTGTGTGCGCAAGAAGAACCATCTCTGTGAGTATGAGTGATGAAGCACCAGGTCGGAATGCTGGAGTATTTTGGAGGTCGAGTAGAATACAAAGGGATATTTTAAATTCATTTTTAGGAAAACACCTAAGTTTCCAACTATTGCAGAACAGGTAACAGTTGATCGGTAAGGTGGTACGTAAGTCAGTGGGTTTTGAAGAGCTGCTCTGATGATACTTCCATCACCCATTTGCCCCACAGCTGGCACAAGGCTCTTCTCACTTGTTTGGCAATGATTAGTGGCTGGTGTGGGAAGAACAATCCCAAAGTCTGGATTAGCCAGTACTGCAGATAGGCAGGGAAAGTCCACTCATGATTTGGATCCATTTTTCCTTAAGGGGAGACAAGAACTAAAACTGGTGCATTTGAATGTAGGAAATCAGACTCTACTCTCTTACAAATGTGTGCTGGAAGAGGTTTAATTCCGTTATCTTGTTATGCTTAGTGCAGTCCTATAGAGACAGGATTCAGGAGAAGCTTTTGATCAGTATTCTAATCATGGCTGTGGTGGAAAAACTGCTACCTGGAGATTGCTGCTAGGACTAGGGAGAGGATAGATCAGTTCAGGGGCACTCTGCAGGGTACAGCCTAAACTTGTACTAGAAGGAAAGAGATTTTTAAAGAATGACATATAATTCTATCATGCAATGTCCCTGTAGGAAATACAAGTCAAGTGCACCAATAAATGAAAGAAGAAAATGCCATGGAAGGCAGTAAATCAAAATGTAATTGATTGGAATATTTAGAGAGCTTAATTTCAATTACTGGAAGTGAGACAATGGCATACTGCAAAAGTCTGAGGTTTGGAGAGAGAGACTTGCAGCACTTTACTGTTCAGCCCTCTTCTTTACTTCCCAGAAAGGGTGTGCTGGGGGAGCCCAGCAGCTGACCCTGAGGGACACGGCCTTATTGCTCATTTTAGAACAGTGTTTTCAATAGTGTGACAGTTTAAAACTGAAGAATTAGGCCATTAAGCACTAGATTTGGTGGGAATGGAAACAACTTAGGGCATGGCTATTCTCTGGTTAGCAGTGAAGCTCTTAGTCACTGAGTCTCAGTGCTGTAACTACCATTTCCATTTGCTTTTGTGGCTTGTATTGTACTGAATCCTTGTTAGAACTAAGGCAATGCCTTACTGATAGCTACTGATAATTCCAGTGAAGTTATACACTTCTGTCATCTCTCCTACATTTTTGACTAATAATTTTGTGTTTGATTTCAGTTATATTTTAACATTTTCAATTGAAATGGCAATTATTCGTTGTCAGAACCCAGCCATTACTCTTGTCAAAAAGACATACGATGCATTAGCTTAAGGGCAATTGGTAATAACTGCGGAGGTGACATTCAGTTACATAGGACGGGCAGGTTCTACATATATCTTCCTCAAGTGGTCAGGGTTTGCATGCCCTGCAGTTTGCACTGTTTGGGAGTGCTGCCCAACTAATTGTGCAAAACCGAACCAAATTTCAGTTTGGCTTTGAGACCATTTTGCTGTAATTAACATCTGCTCTCTCCTGGTTTCATTGAAGTCTTTTTATGTTTGTGTTTTATAACTCACTGAAACGAGCTTGCTGAAGGGGGTGGGAAGGGAAGCACTTTGTTGCCATATAGTCTCCCTAAGCATTTGTGATGACAAAGCTTTCTGATTACTGAGTGACAGAGACCAAATGATATTTTCTTGCATCATTTCAGCTTGTGCAAGATATCCTTTGCTTTTGTAGATCCTGCTATCCTTCCTGCTCAGGTCATGCTTGCTTTCACTTGCTGTCTCTCAAGAGCGATTTGGAACATGATAAAACATCCTTTGTTTTATTTCATTTCCACTGGACTTGTGGGCCAGATTTTAGATGCGTTCAGGAATTCCATGTAATTTCTGCATCTTTGGAGCTTTAAAAATCCAGTTCCGCTAATGCAGCTGAAAGAGGCTCTCGTGTTTTCTCTCTTATAACAAGAAGAGTGGGAGTTACAGTCAGCTGTGCATGAGGGAGAGGAAGAACCTACTGGGATGGTATGATGCAGATGGATTTAATTTTCCTATGAAGAAAAATATTCTCACCGCAAAGATTTTATATTTAATACTGAAGTATGCAGGGTTCCTCACATCTTAAGAGCTGTCCATTTTCTGACACAGTTTGACCTGATACATTTTTCTGGATAAAATTGTGGGTACATTGAAGTTAGTGGCAGAACTCGTGAAAGCTCAGGAAAACAAGATTTCACACGCTGAATATGGATGCTTGTGTTTGTTAATTCTGCTCTCAGTGATTAGTGTACAGACATTGTCAGCCATGTAATTTACCTCTAATTCTGTGCTGTTTTACCCTTCTTTGCCTCATTTAACCAGGAGAAGGCAAACAATGGATGATTTTACTTTGTGGGACCTTTTCATTTTCTGCCTGGTCTTACACAAGATTTTTCTATCGGAATACCAGTCACCACAGGAGAGTGATAAACATTGTGACATTTCAAGTCCTATGAACAATACGATAATTTACATCTAATTACCTGAGTTAGTTGTACCCATAACTTCCCTTTAAGGCTTTAGGAGACTCATGATACCCACCGCCCTTGTTCTGAAGAGATCCTCAGCTTATCAGCTTGTGCCTTTCTGAGGGAGAGGGTTGGGTTTGCTGATCTTTTGTGCATATCTCGGTGCTGCCTGCAGGAGGCATGTCCCAGGCCTCTCTGACTACTTTATCAATGCGTCTTATTTTCATGCACCTTCCTAATTGCAGGTAGTAGCTGCCCAGGCCTTTGGCAGTCTGTTGTCAGCACTCACCCAGCCTCGCTGTGTGGGTCTAGTGCAGCACCATATCTTGTCTCCTCACAGGGAGTTCAGGGGCAGGAACAGACCATCCCTCCTCCTTCTCAAATCACATAATTACTGACCAGTTCCTGCAATCACTTGCCTTCTAAAAGCCGTGATCCTTATTTATGCTTTTAGTTATCTAAGGTAATCTAGCTAACCTGGCATCTATAAGTTTAAAACATGCCTTTTGGAGAGTTGAGTAGAATATCAGCTTTCAGCTGATAACCAGTGCCCTTTATTCATCTTCAACGCTGTTTTCCACGTGATCATCCACATGGAAATACTGGTTCTCAGATGCACACTCTGAGAACCCAGTGGCAAAAAATCCCCATGGGCAGCACTGTGGGTATACAGGATGATTTCTTCCCAGCTGTTACTGCAATGCTTCCACCAGCATATTTCCACCTCAGATCACCTTTAATTTGCATCAAAAAGGCATAAATCCTTAATGAAAAAATTCCGTGTGTGTCTTCTGCAACAAGACACGGAAGTTGTGAAGACAAACTGGCTGCAGAATTTGTACAGATACTGAGTTCCTAGAAATGCAAACATATATAATTGCCTCCTTAATAAAATAGGAAGGAGTAGTAAATGGTTTTTTTTCGCATGTTTACAGGAAGCCTCTCACTCACAACCAGAGCAGTTAGAACAAATCCCAGAGCTCAAAGGCTGTGGCAGTTTTTTTGTCAGTATTAAGTAAGAACATTTTTTTCCCAAGTGAACAGAAGCTGTAATTTATTGTAATGTGCCCATTTGAGAGCTGGGGGGCTGGCTTTCCAGCCACTCCTTGCCCTGGGGGTATTTTCCTGAACCCAAGAATGTTGTTATCATCTGGGAACACTCACGTCCACCTTTGAGGTTTATTCAATCAGTGGTACATTAATGAGATGCAACTTTGTACCTCCCATTTCTTGAAATCTATGGTCATTAAAGCTTAATTAACAAACAAGCCAGTTCTTACCTGTTGTGGTTCTTAAAACTGTTTGCCACTGGAATCTGTTTCACAAAGAATGACAGCCCAGAGCTGGCCAGTGAACAGTTGCACAGCCTTACAGTACCAGCAAGAAAATGTAATGGAAATCATAGGCTGGAAGAGGTGAAACTGCAGATTTGTAACAGAGTAGAAAAAAAAATTCCAGCAATGTTGTCCAGCTCTCTCTGAAGATAATGAGTGCAATGATGCCTTAACTTCAGTGGGAACAGAAGCAGACCCCTAGAGAAGAGTGGTGAGATCTATAATGTAAGCCCCCTGCTAATAACTCTGTTAAATAGCTTTGGTGTTGACTACAGAAATAGCAGCTGCACACACTCTTGGCTGGAGAAAGAGAGTTGGGGAGATGTGAATATATGTGGGAACATCTGCTGTGGAAACTAATCAAACTGCAGAAATGATTTTCTCCGTGTTATTGCTTGATTGTTGTTCTCTATGCCAGAAAAGGAGAACAGGAGGTGAGTGTCAAACCTCTTCAGACAGTGCAGCAAATCCTCCTAAAAGGAAGAATCTTTTTCTTCCCCCGAGTTTCAAGTTGTTTTTCTTGAAAATGAATCAATAGCGCAACTTTTTTAGGAAAAGCAAAAGCAGTTACTCTTCATACCATGGGTGTTTCCCCTCTCTTCCCTGCCGGGCATGTACCCATGCTATGCCTATGTATGCAGGCAAACCACTCTTTGTTTCCTCATTTCTCTTCCTGACTGAGAAGACATTAGTTTTCCTCGTGTAGCCTGCTGCACTCATATTTTGCTCTTGCAGCAGGAGTGGTTTCATTCCTGTGGCAAAAATCGAACTAATAATCAGTAGTATCAAAAGAATAACTGCAGATATTCCAGAAATCCTTATTTCAGATTAAATAGGTTTATGGTTTTGAGCAAAATATCATCTGCTGTAGTCCAGTTAGCCAAAGTTCTGCATTATTTGTAGCTTGATTTACCTTTACAATTCTGTGTCAGTTTGTCTTATCAGAACACGATGCTGACACCACATCACACCTAATCAAATGAAATAATCCTCTTGCATTGCTCAAGAGCTGTTTTAATTTGCTTAAATTATGCAGGCATTAGTCTGCTCCTTTGTGTGGGGATGGTATTTGGGTGTTTGGTTCAGCGGTGTTATGTCCCTCACAGCCACGAGATGTCAGGCTGAGGAGAAGTGCTGGGCTTAGAGTGCTCTGCGTGTCTATCTCTGTGTGTGTGAGTGTAAGTGAATGATGATGAAGGTAACGATGAAATCTTGCATTTTTAAAGGCTGCTAAAGAAGCCAGACAGTTCTTTCTCAAGACCAAAGACTTTGCTTAGAATTATTTAAAACTCTCATCCCGTCCTGTTTTGTGCTAAGACATGATTAGGAATAAAGTGCACAGTGCCCAGTTCTGTCACTGGATGCAAGGATTTGGAGTTTGGCCTCTTGTCCTTTGAGTCAATGGCCCCACTGTCTTCAGCTGGGAGTGGAGCTATGTGAATAATGAGTCTGCAAATGCAACCAACATGTGATTCTAAGGCTTTATAAATACTACCTCCACTTGCTCAGCACTGTTGAAAGAAGTTTATGAAGTTGTCAGGTATATTAGAAGCAGGATGTTTTTCTAGATTGTGCAGGGGAGGAGGAGAAGTTGTTGTTTGTTTGGGAGTTCGTTCTTTTGAGTTTTGGAAGACCTGCTCTTTTGGAAGGCATTAAGGAAGCAAGACTCACTAACCAGAACCTGACCTGTTCTCGGGAGCAGTGGTGTGCACCAAAAAATTTTAGGGACTAAACTAAAAAATTTCTTCTTTGGTTAATTACTTAAATAATACACCTACAGTTGAATCTGTCTTTAAAGACTGCCTTTGTTCTGCTTGTCTAAAGCCCATCCATTCCATTTTTTCCAGGTTTTGTTGTTTTTCTCCTTTGACTTGAGCCTCTGCAGAGACCTGCCTTTCTGTATGTGAAAAATTCCTAGCCCAGTGTGACAAGATTCAAGGATATGTCAGTTAAAAGTAACTGAGGATATGTGTTCTGTCTTGCAATGTGTCACAGAGTTTGAAGGCATCTATGTGGTAAAGAAGCTTGCACTTTTAGACACAGATAATACTGAAAAAAGGTGGGAAAACTATAGGTAGACACACTGAAATCTTCCCATGTTGGTAAAATACAGACCCTGGACAGAATAGGAACTTCAAAAAAATGGAAGATGATCGGTCCTATGTAGTGCAGACTCAAACTGATGACTCATCACAACTTGTAGTGTAATTTATGGAACAGCTGTAGGTTTTTGAGTCCTTTTGTAAATGAATATGTGGTTTTGTCACTGAGGATTTACATGTGGTACTAACTGGTGAAGTGAGAGGGAATTCGAGGCTATTTCCTTCTCAGGCACTTGGTAATTTTGATTTATTCTATTCCGTCTTAATTTAGTGTTAGCCATGAAGCAGCCTGGGGGACACTGTGACCTCCAACAGAGATCATTTGGTGTTCGCTCACGGTGTGTGGGTACTGGTTTCCTAATAATACAGCAGCCAGCTCCTGTGCTGGCAAAGATACAGAGAACATGAATGAATTTGAGACTCTTGATTTGAATCATTTTATCTCAAGTCTGTTTAGTTCACTTAGTAGTGGAGTCATGACAAATCGGGCCGGAAAGGAGAAGATTTCATATATCAGCCTAACAACCTGAAATGTCATTATTTTCCTTGTGTTCTCCTGAACTCTTGCTGATTTTGTATTGCTGCATGTGTCTCTCTGTTCCTTGTTCTCAGTGGATACCAAAGACATTCTAGGAAGCCTTTTACCAAATTTTAAATGTTTCTATAGAAAAATGATGCAGTTTTAACAGCATGTGCAGGTATTTGTAGAAAAGCAAATGTGTTTCCCTCTTGGCTGTTTAGTTGTCTGTAACAATAATGTCATAAATAAATAATGTTTCCGTGAGGGAGAAGAGGAGATGTTTATCAGATAGAATACATGCCAGTTAGGATAACTCTGAACAAAATGTTAACACGGATTAAACAGGAAAACATGCTGCTGGCAAACAAATTGGTGAAAACAGCTCCAGCAAGGGAGTTCCTTTCTCTGTTGGATAGAAATGGTGCCTGCCATACAGACCAGCATCTTAAATTAAGACATTTGTCACCAGAACTGCTGGGTCTGTGGAAACATTCAAATGAGAATAATTTAAGTGCTGCAATAGAATAATGCACAATAAATAGTACATGGAACTGTACAAATGCTGCAGATTATAGTAGGATCAGAGAGATAATGCCTAAGGGATTACTTTTTCTTTTCCTGAAATTATTTTTCAATCTAATTTAAAACCTGATTCTGTTTTGTTGAAATCAAGGTGAGGCTTTCCTTCACATTTAATGGATTCTGGAACAGGTTGTTAACGAATGCAAACTGGTCAGTCCTTGGAGAATGAAATGTCGTTGTTCACAGAACAGATGCACCATTTACACTGAAGTTCTGGGTTTTCTCAGAGTGTTTTGTAAGTCTATTTCCTCTGTCTCTGAGGCCTGGTTTTGAGATACGCAGGGTTAGCTCATCTTCATTTCACTTCCCCTTGGCTTCCTTTGCTAAGATTGACAGCTGGGGAAAAAAGCACTGATAGCTTTTGTTATCAGCATGCACATCTCCATTAGCAGCTGTACGAAGGCTGCTGACTAATTGCCACACAGGAATTACCACTCAAAACTGAAATCTCCTGAAATAAGGACAAAGCTGTGCCTGTCTCTGTTTGTCTGTCTCTTTGGTTTTTGTGTTTTGGTTTTTAAAGTTGTAGAGAGCTGTTGACCAAGAGCATACAGCTCACAAGTGATATTGCCTCAGAGCAATCCTACCTCGTCTTAGCCATCGTAAGCCATTTGCGGAAAATAAAGTTGGCATTATAGATTAGGAAGAAAAAAATACACTAAAGAGGACTTTGGTGTTATTAAAGTACATGCTTCAAGTTCAGCATGTGCTTACACTTCATTTTTAAACAGGGTTACCATCTTGAACTGACTTCCAATTCAGTCTGACATCTGTTACATGAATTTTACATTTGCAATTTGTCTCCCCTCTTTTAGAGACATTGTTTTGCTTAAGAGTTGGGACATCTTTAATATCAGGATATGGCCTAGTAATAGGAAATAGGAAAGCATGTAAAAATTCCTACTACAGAATCAAACTGATTACTCTATGATTATCTGGTTATTTATTTATGTACTTTGTCAGCCCACTGAGCTTGGTTCAAAACACAGGAAAAGTCTGGTGTTTAATACAATTAATGCTTATTGGCTAAATAATATACATTTGAAGAATAGGAAGAGAGAAAAGAGTGGCAAGGCAATGTTTGAAAGCAGCAGAGAAAATACAGAGACATTGGAGATAGCTGAATTACAAAGAAAGTGAGTACATTCAATCAGCTGTTCTCCACTGGCTTGAGGGTAATCTCTGCCATATTACAACGTACTGATTTATGAACTAATTAGTTGTACAAAACAAAAATATTTAGAGGAAATATTTCTCTCAAGCAGTCAGGAAACCAACTAAACAATAGGAAAATGGATTTTGTGTATTAAAAAATTAAATTCAATATATATTTATGAGCCTATTCAAAATGTAGAGTCTCTTTGCTACCAGATTTCCAGTAAGCAAGAAATATCTATCTATCAAAATCTAATTGGGTCAGTATCTAGACATTTTTAGAAGAAATTAAATGCCTAAGCTATAGGTATTTCAAGCTATTAAAAATATTATATGTATTTATCAAGTCATAATATTATTATTATGTGAGCTCTAATATACCCAGTTAAATAAAAATCAGACAAGGAGGGGGGAAAGGAACCCCATAACAATCTCTTTATTTTGGAAGAGAATTATAGTGCTCTACTGTTTTTCTGTATGCATGTCTTTTAATTTATCAGACTGTTAAAATGCTTCCAATTACTTTGACTCATATCTAACATCCCTTCACAAAACAGTAGTTGTGGTTTCCTTCTAGCCTTGAACTGAAGTGCCAAAGAGAAAAAAACCAAACCAGCAAAATCACATGTGTGAGTTAAATATCACAACATTGAAACTCCAATGTTTTGGGAGGTGTAATGTAAAATAGACTTGGATGGGATAATCTGAAGTAAGTGGGTGGCAAATACATGCAGATGGGAGACTATTTAACTTCAGATTTGTGTAATTTGGATGGAATAGGGAACTGTAGGTCTCAGTACTTATTGCGGTGGATGAGGTGTCAGAATTAATCTCTTTTTCTGTAATTGAGTTTGTAAGTCTCTCAGCATCTTCAGGCTTCAGTCCCTATGAATAAAATGGAAATAACATGCTTCCCTGCTTTGCAGTAGTGTCATGAGGCTAACCTCAGTACAGTCTGGGAGACATTCTGATGTTAGATATTGTCAGTAAACGAGAAAGCTGTCAAAAAATTGTTCAGCACTCAATCTACATAGTTTAGTCATCGTTCCTTACATCCTACTCAACAAGCAAATTGTAAAAGTCGTTGTGCCTCTACCAGATCTGGGAAGGCAAAAGAGCACTGCCAAGACTAATTCATAGGTACCAATCCACCTACTTAGTGCCCGTGGGAGATCTGCAGAGCAAAGTAAGAAATATAATTTATGAGGACATAGAAAAAACTCTGACATGAGGGAAGAAAGCAAGCTGGAGTATGGCAAAAGAAAGCAGTATAATAAATATAACTAGCAGGGTGTTCTACATGCCAGTTCTCCCATCTTTCCAAGCAACAATAATTAAGGTAAGAGCTGTTAACAAGACGTGCATTGAACGAGTCAGTGTAGCCATCCAGGGCCTTTCAGTCCCTTGTTGTACGTGGTGACGGCAGATGTCAATAGAAGGTCTGGAGGGAAAATATTGTCTTCTGAACACATTTAATTTTCTATGTCCTCATAAGAATTACTTCTAGAGATTTCAGAGGTATGTGGCAAAGAGCAAATGTAACTGCTGGCATTACACAGATCCTGGCGAGGTGATTCTTCCTGCATTGCGCTTACTCTGCTGTGGCCTGAGCCAGGCCTGTGATGTGCTGAAAAGCATCTGCCTCATGAACATCTGGACTAGATGGCCAGACTCGTGCTACGTGCACAACTGGAGCAAAGAGAAAGCAGAGGTGGTGCTGATGGGCCTGGGCTCTTCCAGCAAGTAAGTGAGCAGTGTATCACCTGGACAGAAGGTGAAATGCTCAAGTGAAGACTGTCTGTGCGAGGCTCAAGTCCTGCAATTTCCAAATCAGAGATTACAATGCTAATTTCTGTGCCTACAGATTTATGAGAATGTTAGTACCTAACATGTTAGAAAAAGAATTTTAGTACCTAAAATGGCATTTCCTCTGAGATTCTAGCATATTTTTAGTGTGGGCACAGCTTATGTTCTCTTTCTTTTCCTTCTTCCAGTGTTGGGTTTTCCCCTAGTATTGTAAGTCTTAACAAAAGTGGACCTTTTTTCTTTTTGCTTTGTTTCCCTCTGGATTCCAATACCTTTCATATACACTTCTGTTTGGATTGAGGTAAAATTTGTGTCTGATTGGTAATGAGAACATGTTTAGTTCTACTTCATCTTGATCTTGCTGGTCTGCATCTTCATTAACCTGTTTCTGCAGTGTGGGCTCCAACCTTCATTTCTGTGTTTAACCTTTTAAGTTTCTACACCGTGAAGCTGAAAACTTTGTTTTAATATTTGAATTCCATTTCCTGTGAATGCTTTTTAATTCTATGAGATGAGCAAATCTCAACTTATAAATGTGATTGTCATGTTTTAGCTTACTGGGTTTTGGCATATGTAGCTTTGGGCGTGTATTTAGCAGGTCTGTTTTGCAAGAAGAATGTAATAGACTTATTATGCATAAGGCCAGTAAAACCAGCAACAAGTAAACAATAAGACAAGTTGTTTTAGTACTTGTCTAAATTTATCAGTGCATTTTTGTAAATACATTAAATTCTCCTGTAATTAAGATGACTAATATTCAGTTTTAGGAAATAATTTATGAGATATCATGATAGTTAAAAATATGATTGCTATCATTAATTTATCAACCACTATATGTTGTTTATTCTCATTAAAATACTGGTACAGAAATACTATCTTCTTTATGACCTTGATGTTCATAACCCTTAATGAAGTTAAGAAAGAATGAAGTTACATAAAAATAGTTACCTGTTCAGGCAAGGAGTAATTTCACACCATTCAGCATACATGTCCTTGTCTTGCTTGTTACTCATGAGAACACATTTGGTTTGATCCTCATTGTAAAATGAAGAGGTGTGAAGTTGTATTTTCTAATTAGTAATATAGGTTATGCACAAAAATATTGTATTATGTGGATACTAATGCTACACATAGGGGTAGTTATAGCCAAATCTACCAAGAAGTTTTCAATACTCTTGTAGTGTAACACTTTATTCATATTCAATGTGCTGTGAAGCTTGAGCGTGGTGAAATTTGTTCCTTGACTTTGCCAGCTGCTTTTTGGGTTGTTTCAGGCAACTTTATTTACCTTTCTGAATCAGTTTCTTCATCTCTTTTAAAAGATACCTGAAGTATCTGAATATTTATAGACTATAGAGAATAAAAGTCTAACCCTATTGTATCTTTTCTGAGGGTTTTTGAAGCATCTCAATTGTGATAAATGGAAGTGCTTTGACTTTGAGTGTCATTAGAATCTTGTAAGACTTAGCCTTGTATTTTATTTAGTTAAAGCAAGCAAATATGTTTTTTCATTCAGTGTGTTTGCAGAGTCCAGTCAAAGGGACCCAAGCCTTTGAAGGAGATTTCTTGACATTGTCGGTTGCAAACAACTAATACAGGCAGCACCCATCAATTTTGCATCTACAATTATTTGCAAGTGCAAAGTGAACCATGTTTCCAGTAGGTGTACAAGGCTTGAAATGTTTCCATTTATCTTTTCAGGTAACACTAAATACAGTCACTGAGAGGTGTGAAAGCATCAGCCTAGATCAAGGCTTAGAACTTAGAATATGCCTTACACAAACTGTCAGAGCAAGGGCCTGAACAATCTACATCTCATCAGATGTTTTTGGTACTTTTGTGAAGGTTTTGTTGCACTTCTGAATGCAGAGAATGTGTTACTCTCAAATCAACTGATGTCCTAACCAGAAAAATTTAATTTAAAAAATCCATTCGTTCAGTGGAACTGAGTCAGAAATCGGAGTTTTTTCCTATTTTTTGTTCATTCATGAGAAGTCATGTTCATATATGTAAATGTTAGAATTTACTTATTTGTTCTTGGATGTCACAAATACCTGCACAGAGTACTCAGGTGAAAATTACACTATATGAGAAATGGAAAATACTCATCCCAAACCAGTCGAATTTTCTCAAAACAGACAAGCATAGCCCCAGCACCTACCTCTGACCCTCTTTTCCCAGAAAACATTGCTATTCCTTCAGTTTCTCAACAACAGTTTGCTTCTAGTACAAGAAGTGTATTTCCAGTGACAACAGTAGACTTGAACAGCAGCTCCATTGGGCAGCGCTGTGTACTTAGGAGGTGTCTTAGCACCTGGAACAAGCACATCTGTAAACACAGATGCCAAGGCTTTGATGGGGGAGTGACGCCTGGCGTGTCCCAGTGTGAGATGTGCCCCTGCTGCCAGATGCAGGGCCAACACCCTGATGCGGTGCTTTCTCTAACCGGGCTGGCACTTCGGTTCTCTGCCTGCCGTGGGACTCCCGTTCACTGCCCTTCATGGTGTGATCTTTATCCCAGTCCTCCTCAGAGGTGAACACTGGATAGCAATGTATGCAGAAAGTCAAGCCTGAAGCCTTGACAATCTGTTTAGGTCTCGATTGCATAAATTAGTCTTCTCTGTACTATCTGAGGCTATGAAATATCTCAAGCAGTATTTCATAGTCTGTATGTTTGTGTCTGTATAGATAATGATGGCCAGAAAAACAATAAAGAGAAACATATGCTTTGTACTGGAATTTTATCTGTTGCATATTATGGCAAAAATGGTGTCTTGGAGAACATACTGCTCTGGTGATGAACTTTCATTTCATGAAATGAAATGCACCATATGGTGCAAAATGCTGCTGTTCTACTTGTTTGTTTTGCATATACTTATAGCCTCTTCTTTCTGATACTGTGAGAGGGTGGGAAAGGTACTGTTGGTTAATATAAAATTTCTAATTTATAATAGTAGATCTGCATTGTAGTGGATAGATGTTTGCACCCATAAATAATTAAACTTACAGTTTTTCTTGGGAATGAATTGATTATGTCTTAATATTTACATCTGTAACTTTGCATTTGCAAGGACAAACATGAATGCTAGGCTGAAGGTTGTCTGAAAATCTGGTCTTGCATATTCTATGGAAAGTATTACTCACATTTCTCACAGGTGAATAAACTGCATGCATGGATGAATCTAGTTAATTCAATGGTTTAATAAACCTAGAATCCCAATGAGGTTATAACAAATCCCCCTGGCGTCTTGGAGTTATGAGAAAGATGTATAAAATTATATGCAAGCAGAAGAGCTCTTTCTAAATTTGAGGAGTCTTTTGTACATTATTTTTTTGTTCTGTTCACTACATGAAATAACTTCTCACCTGTGGCTCAGTCACGATAAAGTATTAGATCAATTATTTTTTGAGGGCAATATCTGGGGTCAATTTGCATGTGACTAGATTTTTTGTTCCATTTGGATAGTTTTGAAACAATTGGGTAGGAGGAAGACAGATACCTGTCTTCATTTCCCTGTGAGAAGGATGGCTGGCGTGAAGTGGAAGTTTCTGCAGTTCGTTTGTCAGGGAGCAGCACCTTGCAATGAGATGCCCCATTTTCAGATGTTAAACACTTGTGGAACCTGGATCAGAACAAATTCTCTAGGTACAAACACGGCAGTAGCAAGTTGACTAGGACTGACTGATTTAGCAAAGCAACTGGAACTAATATAACTGAATAAATCTAATGATGAATGTTAGTTTTATGGTCACTGTACTCTGAACTATAATCTGGACAACTAAGTAATCTAAAGCCTGGTCAGTTCTTGGATGCTAAACCTTCCGGGAAAGAAATATCAGACAGAAAATGATAATTCCGTAGTAGGTTTATTTGCTGCATTTTGATACAGAACCAAAATCCTAGGCTAGGGACTGGGTTGGCCTTTTTCAGTATCGTGAATGTGTTGTTATTTTACAGGCATTCACGGGGAGAGGATACCCATTCCAAGAAACCTAAATATGTGGGAAGGGGGTCTATATTTTCTTGTGGAAAATAAAGCAGACACTGCAACTGCATGTTGTCATGGAGAGATCCTACTGCATGCTCAGGAAAAGGAATCTGTTGTTCTTCACAGCTTCTGAAATGGGGAACAAGTTTTACCTTCATTTTACACTGAATTAAGTAAAAAAATGCAGGTAAAGCAATACTGAGTGCTGTAAATCTCTCTCAAAGATGCACACAATTTTAGAAATATACTTGGAATACAGTAGCAGAAACTTACACTCAGATTTTCATTTAGTAAAGTTCTGTGGCGTTTAGAGGAAAAAATAATGAAGCTGAAGAAAAGGACAATTGATAAGATTTTCCACTGAATGTACTCCTGTATAAAATTGTAATTTTATTAATAGGTGAGGGAGGATGAAATGCACGAAATGGTAGCTAAATACGTGGAAAGCTCCCTCTATATATATACTCTGGCCTGGTTTAGAAGATCCTAAGTATATGAAATTGAAATGTAGCTGAGTTGATTGTGATCTTATATTCATTATACTTCAGCACTGCTGGCAGAATCCCTTCTAACCAAATGTGCATGACATGCTTACTTAGCACTTCCACAAAGCCTTGAGTTCATAATGACAATTAAAGTACATCTTTTCCAATAGTTACACAATCTGAATTTGGTCTGTGGTAATATAAGAAAATGTAAATTCCCCATTTTAATATCAGAAATCCACTTAATTATGGGTAGTCTCTAGCTCTGTAATATATATTAGCATTTATATTCCTTGAGTCTGCTCAATGTACTTTTCTGTTTATTGTCATGAACATACTTCTAAAATATATTTGCAATCTCATGTAGGCCATGGCTGGGAACCAGCAAAACACTTCATTTATCTCTGCCTTATCTTATCTAGCTCACAAATGAGGGCAAGTGTGAACAGCAAACTTTCTACATGAGGAAGGGTCAGGGTGACAGCCTGAAGAGGCAGCAGCTTGATGTCATCAGCATCTTCATAGTATTCTTTTAGAATCCTATTTCTTTTTAGAAATGAAGACCTGGTTTTCCTACCCACTTATGGAGGCTGGGCGCTGTCCTGCAAAACTTGCTTCCTCAGCAGAAAGAGGTTCTCCAAGAAAGCAGTGCCCTAAATTCTGCTGTTCACCATTTGAAAGAGGCAGCCAGGTAGAATTTATTTCTCTCAGAAATTTTTCTTTTGCTGATTAATTGTTTTCCACACTAGGCTATTATGTTGGTAAAATATTTATAACCATTATGATGAAAATTGCCAGGAAATGAATTCACACAGCCCTGCTACCTTTAGATTTTTTTTTTCCCAGGACTTTGAAACTCTGCTGTGGTTTTGGCTTGCCTCTCTAGTCTTGCTATTCTTTTCTGTCACACTCAGTAATTGGCCTAATAAAAGGCAGTAACAAGAATTTATTACACCTTGGGCGATACTTGAAACAAACTTTATTTGCTGGAGCAGCACTTCTTATCTACTTGCTGCTGTATATTTTGACAGTCCTTCTAAATATTAAATCTGACTTTATTAAAAGTTAAATCTTGGTGCTTTTTTTGTGATTGCTGCTGTTTTTGCAGTTTCTTAAGCAATCTAGTACATACATAAACATATCTTTTTAATGAAGCTTTTGGAGAAACAATGTAAGCTGTGGCTCTATCTGCTTATTGCCAGAATCCACAAAAAAGGTAGGAATTAAAGACCAGCTTCTATGATACCTTGTAATTTAGTTTTGGAATAATTCTTGTGATTAATTGAGAGAACAAAAATGAGAGCTATTCAACTTTTCATACCTTTTTCAAGGTTGGGATTTGATGAAATCTTCCTCAAGCTAATGATGCTTTTTACATTTTAAGTTCGCAGAAATTATAGCAGCAAAATTAAAGCCAGGTTAGATTGTTATGATGTAATTTCCACTTTTGAATCTGGGTTTCTTCCACGTACCAGATGGTAAAATCATAAACTTTTTTTGTTCGTTTGTTTTCTAAAAAGGCCTTAAGAAATAGCAATACGTCATCCTGGAACTGTTTATGCAGGAATTTTTATTCTTTGAAATCTTCCAGTGTTAAAGCAACAAGAAAACATTTATAATGTCCTTTGGTGGAATCTTATTACACTTGTTATATATGTAAACTGATATTCTTTGATGCCAGCACGTTGCCCATACAGAGAAATCTCTGCACAATTAAATGAAAGAAAAAAGAAAAGGACTAAATAAAAAGTAATAGTTTTCTCTTATCTGATTAGAATTAAATACATTAATAAATTGTCTGGTAACACAAATAGGCAATAATACAAAAAATCTACATTGTACATTATTTCAAGAAAAATAACTTCATTTGAATACAAAAGGATAAATACACTTTTTGTCCTATAGCCACTCTTGTACAGTAGGTGAACACAGCATCTTACTGATGCAGTGCTGCTAAGGTATACAAGGATATGACTGGCTTGAATTTTATTGAGGGGGCTGTTACACATGTGCATCACTAACATCAGACAAAGAAATCTTTCAACCAACAAGGGTTACAGAGCAACGTTCACTAAAGCACAGGTTGGAAAGGATTTGGGGACTGAAGCAGGCCAATATGGCAGCTTTTACAGATTTCCTTATACCCACAATGCACTGACAGCAAAGAATGCCTTAGTTTGGTCGGTCCACACACCGGGCGGAGGTACAGTAGCGCACCAGAGAGGAGTAGCAAATGTTGTTGGAATTCTCTTCCCATTTCAGGGGCTGCCAAAGCCGTTTGTCCTGCAGCCAGCACTGACTGATTTGACAGAACAGGCAGCTGCCAACGTGTCTTGAGCCAGAGGTGAACAGTCTTGACTCGCAGCCCTGTCTGTAACTGAGTGATATGGCTTAGTTCAGTTCGGCCTTCTTAGTTGGTATGTGGTTATTTTAACTCTTTTTCCCTTTCGGGGCTGCAGCGGCGAACGCCCGGGTTCTGCCCCGTGTCCACGCGGCACAGTCCTGCGCACAGTCCGAGCGCGACGCCGGCCAGCCCGCGCAGCCTCAGCAGCCGCGGAGCCCCCTGGCCGCGAGCAGGGCGGGCAGCAGCAGGACGGGCCCGTGCGCCAGCGGCCCCTGGCCCGAGCTGCGGCTGCAGCCCCCCGGGTCCCGCTCGCACTTGAGCTTCTCGCACAGGATGCCGGTGTAGGCCGCGGGGCACTGGCACCGCACGTTGTTGATGCACGTTCCTCCGTTCTGGCAGTGCAGCAGTTCATTGTCACACACGTTTGCTGCAAGATAGCAGGGGAGGGGGGAAAAGAAACGAGAATAAATGTAAGTTCATCTGCAGGAGAAACTGCACTAAAATCAGAATTGAAGCTCCACCTCCCTCCTCTTCCTGAGACACATGAAAAGGGGATGTGCTTTTTCAAACACTCGATTATTTTTTTTTTCTTTAAGGCTGTATTATTGGAAAACCGTCAAGACCACTGACTATGATACTGATTAATTTTATATGACGGACTATTTAATAATGAAATAATAAGAATACTAATACATGCCTTGTGCTAATGTCTGCATCTTTATAGTTATTACTGAACTGGAACTGTAGGTGGTGTGTGTTATTTGAAAGGGGCAATGTATCTAGAGGTTTTGGAAACAGTGGAACAGTGGTTAAAAATGCAATATGGCTTTGCTGAAGTAAAAGGATCTGCATGAGAGGGCAAGGTTTTATAATCAAGAACTGCATGTATTAATGATCTGAAAAAATTATGCAAAAGACATAAGGCAAGCACAGGCAGGAAATTCAGCATGCTGTTGGATGGGGAATATATGGTATAGACATCTGGAAATAAAAGATAACGTTATTTCCATTATAGATCAAATATTTCATCCTAATTAGATTTGGTACTTTGGTACATGGCATCTTAAAACTATCTTCGATATCTTAGATATTGCAGCCTGATAATAACTTCAGAAATTCGATTTGACAAGAGAGTTAAGAGAAAATAATATAGGCAAAACTTGTAGAGCTGCGTAATATTATAGTATTTGAAAAGCTGACAGCTTTACTTTGTATTGCTTAATATCAATTGAAATATTTCATGAGTGAAAATGTAGAGGTATGAGCAACATACTAATTAAATGTGTCAATCAGTGTTTTATTTCAGATGATATCTCTAGTATGATATGTGCTGGATTACAGGTCTGCCTTCCACAGGAGAGGCAATTTTAGTAAAGAACTTGCACCTACGATCTAGGTAGAAGGTAACAGTAAAAATTTTAACTTAGAGAATTAGGGAAGAGATTATTTGGTTTAGAAGTAGACTCAACATCATACGATATTAATGTATACCTTAGCCTGAAAATACCCTAAATAATTCAGAATAGAGAAAGTATTGTTAATTTTATCTTAAACATTACTGTTTATTGCTACAAAGAAGTATAGTTTTGCAAATATTAATTTACTTATTTTAAAAAGCAGTCCAAATATCACGAGAATTACAATTGAAATAGTCCAAGTTCTTAAGTGGTGTAATTCTGCATAAATTTGTACAATTTTGTGCACCAGTATCCTCACTGGTAATTTCTGTCCTGGCTTGCTTTCAGAAAAATAATTTTCTCACCCTAGAATGAGTCTCCAAAAACTGCTTTCTGATGTTCTGCATCCAAGTGGGCCAAGTACTGCAGTGTGTTGGAAACTTGTAGATGCAATTGAGAGGGAACAGTAAATCATTATTTTTTTTTTTAGTGATTCCTTTAGCAATCAAGGGTTTTTAATAAGAGCTGTGGATTTAATGTTGTTGTCCAGTTTCTGAATTGCAATGGAAAAATTTTAATAGTAAGATACAATAACACATTTTGTTGATGACCTTATGTCTGAATTTTAATGTTCTATACATACATTAGAAAAAATGTGTACGAAACAGTAAGTCACCACCAAATAAATGTGATGAGATTAACAACGCAGAAAATATCACAGTAACAGGCAGAAAAAATTAACTGTATTTTATAAGTCAATATTTGCATTACGTCTCTTAAAACTGAGGCTATGTATCTTTGAAGTTGACTTTATTATTCATATTGTATATATTTAGCCATCTCAATATGCAAAATCAAAGTACTTTATCTGATGGTACAGCTACTGAATCTGCATGTTCTAGGCTCTGCATTGCTGGGATGCTTCCTACAGTTCAGGCAGTGCAAATTGTGAAATATCTGTCCCATCAATACAGACCCTTGTTTGCCTTGACAAACTCAGTGGGAGTCAACAGTTCATTAAATACCACTTAAACAGCAGAGGAGATGTTTCACTTCACATTTCACCTGGAATAAATCATCCAAATTTTCTCAAATATTAAGTAAACCATATTTTAAAAACTTCTTTATAAAAGAAATATCTTTCCTATTTTAAAATTTATTTTGCAGACTGTAACCTGTTATTTTAAGAGGCCCTTAGCCCAGATCTGGCCTGTAGTTACAGGTTGCTGGAGATGAGTGGCTGAAGGGGTGTTTTGCTCCACGTTGGCTGTTCTGCCTGACGCACTCATGCGGACTGCTACCAAATGCCTCTAAACACTGCCATCTACAAAATTCTGGATACAACATTATAGATGCTGGTTTCTAAATCAGACCACTTCCTTCTCATTAGAAAGTGTTTGAAATGTGCTTTTAAAGAAGGGATGGATCAAAAGCTTCATCATTATTCTTGCATGCTTTTAAATGTTTGCCCACAGGAACGCAGATAGATTTTATTGTTCTCAGCAAAATACTGTGTAGCTGAAAATTCTGGAATTGTTCATCTTGTATTGTCACAGCTTTCTTAATTTTGTGCTTGTATCTCCTTCTCTTGCACACACACATGTATGCACATATATGTATCATGTACATAGCAGTCGTGAGCTGGAAGTTAAATGAAAAAATTTGTGAAGTGACACAAGTAAAAGACTTAATTCTGAAGTCATCCCATTGAAGACTATTAAGACCTGTGTGGCTGAACTAGCTGTGCGTTTGCTGGCAGATCTTCCTTAATTACAACACAGGACATCAAACCGGTCACTTAAAAACCAAAACAGGTATCTCATTGTTTTGGAGAGCTTTGCAGGCCTTTTTGAGGGGTATTTCCAAGCACAGTCTCTAGATCTGTGCTACTGCATGAAGTGAAATATTTAAAGTAAACTAAAGGAAATTGTTTTAAAGTTATTCTCGTAATTCATCAATTTGCAGTCTAACTATGGTCTAGTTATAAGACCTTTAAAACGTTACACAAAGGAGACAGAAAAAAAAGGCACATGCAGAAATGGATTGATATTTGGATGGGTATTTGGAGCTTTGCTGTCCTTGGGGCTACCTCCTCCTTCCCACCCAACAAACCTCTGCAATTAGTGAGAGATATTAATAAAATATTGACGGCTCTTTTTTAGGGTAATAGCTCTATGAATGATGACAAAAAGTGCCTTTCCATAAGTCACAAAATATTCTTGATTTTTAATTGCAATGCTAATACATTTGGGAATGGAATAAAAAAGAAAAACAGGGGGAAAATACCTGTATTTGAGCTGGCTCAAGGGGTAGTCTTAGCCTTTCATAGACATGCCAGTGTTTCATAGAATTTATGTTGGGTATTTAATGAAATATATTGAGAGTAACACAGCTGTTAGACAAATGACTACTTTCCTCTTAGATGTTCAAATCTGAATAATACATGAAAATTCCTGAGTCTCTCCAAAACTCAACTTTAATATCTTTGCAGCTTCTTGAAAGAAAAGAATTAGACAGCTCTGGCTGATTTTAGTTCTGAAGCAGCAATGGAGACAGGGAAGTACAAATGCAGGTGTTGTTCTCTTCAGTCTGGAGGGGCACGTCAGGCACAGCCTTGTGCTCTTGGCTTAAGGTCTTTCTGGTTGCTGTGTCTGGGTAGCTGCAGAGCACATGCCCAGGGCTTTTAGGTCTGCCTGCTGCCCAGACAAAAAAACAAGATGCTACTGAACTTAAATACAGTTTCTTCTACACTCCTGTCTTTCCCAAAGGCCATCCAAGAGGGGAGAAAATAAAATTTGTACCTGTCTTTGTGCTACCTTAATTTTGTACAGCTTGCCTACAGTAGCATCTTATTCAGGTGGGACAGGCTATTGACACACTTCTTGAGCTGGGATAGATGGTGTTCTCTATCAAAATCTGGATTTATGATGAAATTCTCTTTGTGGGGACAACATAAAGATCATTAATGATGAAGTCACAGAAAGAAAAAAAATTTATTAGAGGTTCTTGCTTCCTTTCTTGAATTCTGAAGACTTAAATTTCAAACAATGTTTTCTACATTCGCTTCGATCATTATTTTTCTTCAGTGTGCCCCTTTTGTGGCATCATTTGTTATGGCCTTCTCTCTCCCCTCTCTCTCTCTCTTTTTAAAACCATTCCTTCACTTTTCTCCTTTTTGTTTCCCACATCATGAGTATCACAGTCCCTGGACAGGTTGGTGGGTTGACAGGTCTGAATATATTACACAACATATTTGTCTATTCTAAAGCACTGATGCAAGCTCTGCCCCTACTTCTGCTGCAGTGAATTTTCCATACTGTTTGTCAGTGGTTTTTGTGACTGGCACAACTGAATTTTTGACCTTGGATTCCATCCACTGTTCATAATTTTGAGAGCATGCAGGTCTCATGGCTGAAGAAATTATTCTTGGCTGTTTTTTCTCTAATGCATTTGTTTCCTTGGTCCTTCTTATTTAGTAAAGAATATTACTGGAACTCATGAATGAGGAAGATTTCAGCACACGTGCTAACAGAATATTGTCTGTGCATAAGTGAGTAAAAACCCAGCATAGTGAAACCCATGTTTTCAGTAATGATGTTTACAGGTAGCTCCAATATATACAGTGATTGTCTATATATAGACACTGAACAGCACACTGAAATGCCATGAAAAAATTGGGAGGTTTTGTCTCACTGCATAAATAAATTCAGTAAATCCAGGCCAAGAACAAGCGATTTCTTGTCAAATGCCAAATTAGTTCCTATGAATACTCTGAGGAGCTTGTAACTAACATGCATTATTCTCCAAAACTGTGATCATTTAATCAATAAATGGTAAAAAAAAATCTCAGAATATAAAAGAAATTGCACTGAATGAAGCTTTTGTGTATGCCTAATAAGAATGTGGGCATCTACACATACATATAGCAAGAAAACCTCTGCAGTTGTGACAGTATTAGCAATATTTTTCCCACAATTTGTCAAATAGGCAGAAATGGAATTGGGGAATGCAAAACTTAGTCTCATTCGAATGCAAAGGTGTGAAATTCTTTCCAGTTGTATCCAGTTGCATGTTCCAGTTGAACCTAAGTGACCGCAATCAAAATATTTCAAATTGCCAGAGTTAGCAACAAGTATCTTCATTATTTGGGAAAAAAATCCTAAAAATACAATATATACTTGCTGTGTGTTGAAAGTCTCTACGTGCAACTCCACTGACTCATGAGATTTCGCCCATATAGCATAGATGTCAGGAAAGAGGATATAAGGGCATGGGGACAACAGAAGTAGTCAGGCTTCTCCTGAAAGGTTACAGCTGCTGCTGTTACAGTTCATGTTGCACAGCACATGACAAAACCTCAAGTTTTCATAGCTTAAGTATCTTATTCATTTGAATAACCAGTGAGTAATAACTGAGTTGAAGGCTTTGTCACTGAGATTTCTTCCCCTGCCTGTCTTCCAATTAGAAGTACTTACTTTATTCTAATTATGAGAATTTAATTTAGTGTTACCATTTACATTACTGCCAAATGGCTTTAAAATGTTTTGCTACCATGAATGTGTCAGTGTTGATCAGACTTCTTCAGTGGTTTTAATACACAAACATACCTGATATGGAAAACAGCTATTTCTCTTATAAATGAGATATTCATAATAATTTCTTTGTTTGGAAGTGCCCTTAATTCAACATTTGCTGTAGTAGTAAAACTATCTTACGATACTGTCAAATCAAGACAAGGTACATGCTTTGATAGCATGAAAAGAAAACTGGTTTGCACTCATCTACCAAAGCACATTCTTATGTTAAGACAAAATAAATCACTGTAGACAGGTACAAGCCTGAAGCATATCTTACTGTGTCAAAATTATGGTTACAAAATGACAAACATTAATACAAAGATCTCTAGTGCAAAGTTGAAACAATGTTGTGATTAATTATATTGCCAGCAATACACGGAAATAAGCATTGACCAAGTGAGAGTAGTTTCTAAGGGCAAACATCTCCATCTTGACTTGTCTTAGAAATGCCTGTTAGAAGCACAATTGAAACGACACTTACTTTTTTATCAAACCAGTTTTATTAAGTTATCAGAGAGTAAATGAATAGGGGAGTAATGGAGATAGTGTGTTCACTGAAGATTTCCAGTAGAATTTTTAGATTGCTTGTCAGCATCTAATTTCTGTTCTTTATGCACAACCCTCAGTTCAAAGCTAAGCCAGTTCTGATCAAATTGCAGGCGAAGTGTTCAGAGTTTCTACAAGAAGATGTAGCTATTACTCAGAGTTCTGCCCAGCACACAGCCAGAGAATGGATGGTGATTCCTCTCTCCTGCAAATAGGCAGCAATTTATCCTAGCATCCACATGGGTAAGCTTAGTTGATTATGTCTCACCACTGAAAGTGCAAAATTCTGTACAGAATATGTGGGTTTTTTTAACCATGATATGAGGCTAGTAGAGGTAGAAAGTTACTGTTTTTCACAGGTTGTGTCTGTGCTTTCTCATTTTTCATCTCTGTTCTTAATCTAAAATCCTTGGGTTTAATTAATAAAAAATAATGAGAAGAAATACATCTAACCTGCCAAAAGGACACGAGGGGGAACTGAGTTTTGGAATCAATACTCTTACACGGTAGCCATAGTAGCTTTGGTAGAAACGACACGATTGTGTATTAAAATGGATGAAAACAAATCCAGATTTAGTTATCTAAGAATTACAGTTGAACTAATACCTTTCAATCTTCCTTGGTTTCAGGAAATGAATGATTTAACCTTTCAGTTTTCTGATTTTGATGGTTCCAATTTTATACTTCTACAAAAGAGGATGATTCCCAAAGTGGGGGGGAAGAAAAATTTCCCTATTCTTTTTATTGCTTTGCTTATGGAGGAGCACCACTGAATTGGTATGACCCTGATCATACTTTAGAGTAATCTCAGGAGAGCAATAAGTCTACATCACAGCTTTAGTTGCTCAAAAGGGACTACATGCCCCTATCATTCATATTCCACTTACAAAGCTGTAAGCTGCAGAGCCATTATTTCGATCTGCCTGGAGAAAAATGAACATTCTTACATGATCTGTGTTCTCTTTCCTTAACTAGGAAAAGAAGCAGTTGCAACTACAGAGTTGTTTTTTTTCTATTGCCAACAGCAAGGTCAGGGTTTAGATGTAACCGCTATCAATAACAACCGGCTAAGCACAAAAAGTCCTCAGATGCAAAAGATGAAGTCCTCAAAAGGCCCTATGAATAGTTGGAGGATGGGATTTGGTTCCCTAAATACAAGCAGCTACTGCCGCTGGCCGTGCCAGAAGGCGTTTCAGACATGTACACGGAGCTGGCAGGTATGTCCAGGAGCTCTGGGAGGTTGAACTGGGGAGCACTGGTGGGAGGCCTGGCAGGGGCTCCTGGGCCCTGCTGTGCTGGCAGGCTCTGGCTGTTGCAGCTTCCCCGTGTGAGGCACGGCTCCCCTGCTCCAGCTGTGCGCTACAGGCTGTGTCTGACCCTGTGGCTGCCACCGGAGCTGCTCTGCTGCCCTGGCCTGGGGGACTGTGTGCTGGGAAACTCCCTGTCCTGCTGTCCCTCACCCCTTCTGTCCTGCTCCTGGGTCAGTGGTACTTTGGGGAACACCCACTGCTCCTTAGACATCTATGGCCAGTTCAGTCCTATCCAGAGAGCTGGCAGGGTGGCCTTGCCTGCACAGCAGCATTTTCTGCTTCATGTGCAACAACAGTATTTTCTTGAAAGCTCCCAAGAACTCTGAAACAGACCTGCAACAAGTATTGCTTTTACAGAGCACAGAAACACAGGAGAAAGCCCGGAAAGCAAACCACAGCAGGATCACGCAAAGGTCAGCAATTCAAACAGAGGACTATGAATTATATAAAAGGTTGAATGTTCCTGCATCTTGGCTGCTAAGGTGTTTGATTTGGAATAATGTTATGGACACAAAAAAATGCAAAGAATTTGTCTTTGTTTACAGAGAAAAAAGTTTCTCTTTCAGCTATTCTTCCAAGTGAACACTAATTGAAGACTTTCAAAATCCGTGAAACAGTCCCAAACACTTAATACTTTATTTGGCAGCACAACCAGACAAGATAATCACAACTGAAAATACTTCTCAATGATTTAGGCAATTAGAATTATTCTAATAAGTATTTTCCTAATTTTTTTAGAGAAGGGGAAAAAGAGAGTGACAGAATGTTTTGCTTATGGCTTCTATTAATAATTACTGCTATTCTAAAGTTATTTGTGATCTAAAGTAATTTGAATGTTGCAAACTTTCTTCTCACTACTTTGGCTTAAAGCCAATTGCATGGGACCTTTTGAATAACTGGTAAAAAAATCTACTGGAATTAAATGCTATGATCAACTTCTAAACGACATAAACCAGCATTTGTAATGGAAACACCAGCAATCTTTAACTGCACTGTGATAAATATGAAAGGTATTAAAGTGGGACAGGTATGTAGCTAAATGGAAGTGCGACTTATCAGCTCTTTTACAGTGACCACAAGGAAAGGTAAAGCCAAGTTTATATTTACATGTCATTACATACTCCTTCTGTGTGCATTTTTCAAAAGAAAGGTTTAAGATACCAGGATAATGTTCTACTACAGGAGACCAAAACACCAGCGTGCAAAGATAATGTGTAGAATCTCTCAGGAGATGAACATTCAGAATTTATGTGAACATTAGTTACAATGCAAAGGCAAAGGTAAAACATTTACATAATTCCTACAACATGTATGAAGTGAGGGATGGGGTTTTTTGTTAAAGTAACAATGCTGGGAATTAGGATATCTTCTTTCTGAATCTACATTGATTTATTGTTTTGAGTGGGGATGAAATGCTGCAGAGTGCCTTTGCTGAGCCAGCTCTAGAAGGGCGATAAAAACACTGTCCTATAGGTCTCAAAGTTCTTCAGAGTGAAACTTGTTATTGCTGGTGAACAATGGAGAAGTTGATGCCAAAGAAAGCCAAATGAGATGCCTATGCAAACAAAAGGAGAGAATGATGCAGGTCCTGTGAATTCCTGCTCTATTTACTAGATTGCACTGCTGATTAGACAAATGCAAGAGCAGAGTTGAATATTGTTTCGAGGAGAGTTTGGTGACAGACAGCTCTAAAAAGGTTTCTAAACTATGAAGTTTAAAAAAGGACTATGCAATCTTGTCCAATTGTCATATGTGATTGCATAAGATGATTAAATACTCCGACAATTAGAAATACCTATGTCATGTATCATATCTCCTTCTAATCTCACCAATCAGAACTTCAGCTGCTTCATATTCATACAGAAGGAACACAGTAAAGATTTGCAAATTTTTTATCCACTCTGCTTCATCTGACCTATAAAAATATTACCTGTTATTGTCTATTTTTGAATTACAGTAAAATTAAAAAATGAATTCAACAGGCAGATTCTTATATAATAATTCCTGTCTGAGATATACCAGATGATAACATGCTCTCTTGTGAGTGGGATTTTAATTGGTGCAATGCTTTACTTTTCCACTCTTTTCAATCAGAATACCAATAAGATGATTCAAACAGCTGGCATGTAGCACTCTGCAAAAATAAGAACTAATAAATTAATGTATCAAATAATTAAAGCTATTAGTTGCTTCATGCTAGTTTTCATCAACAATATTTATTACTACACATAGACTAGCTTCAGGTTATCATTGTGCATTTATCTTCATGACAGAGCAACCATTAGATGGGAAACCCCAGATAACAGATGCTCGCTTTCCAACACAATCTTCTTCAGGCACACCAGTTTTTCTGCAGTGTTTTACCCAGGTGTAACCAGTGTCATAGTCTTAGCCAGTGTTTCACCTGAAAACATTTAAAAAACTGACTTATCACACAATTGAACAAAAATGTCCAGAAGATGTTCGTTATTACACACCAACCAATAGAGCTGAAGCAGGCATGCAGGCAGCCTACAGATTGTTCACAATATTAATATGCAGGTTACTACTAAGAAGTTGTTGCAATAGTAACAGAATTACATTAATCTTATTTAATCAACTTTAAAGTTTTGCTACAAGGTAGAAAAAGATCTGAATAACAATAACCTGTCTCAGACTTAGAAAGAGAGTACATAGCATGGTTTGTTTGGGACAATGTCTGAAAAGTTCTTTCTACGAGCATATGAACTAAAGATAATGTCTCTAACCATGGATGCTGATATTGCTTACTATGACAAAGTGTTAAGATAATTCAGGATATTAAAAAGACCAGAGTTAAAATATTCTCGTGAGTAAGAGCTGTTTCCCTGTGAGCTTTATATGGTTCTAGCATTACTTTTGACATGCTGATTAACGTACTTATATTTCTGTTTATCAATTGTAATGCACAAAGGTGTTAAAATTTAATTATTAACGAAGACTGAAATAACCTGGGATCCTTGAGGAATAGATAACTGCCGAATGTGATTTCACTTCCAAGTACTTCCTTTATTTTGTTTAAAATTATTTTCTCCAATTTTCAGTTTGTCAACTCATGCCAGAGTTGAAAAATACCAAGGATATCTCCACTGATCTAGATCAAATAAATTACTCTAGATAGCATGTTAGATGTTTCTAAAGATATATTGTATCAATAGCCTTAAATTTAATGATGGAAAGAAGTAGTTGTGTTACTTAAAAAGTCTTCCACCTGGACTTAAGACTGAGAAACCAAGACCTTGGTCATTTTCTTCTGCTCCTGAGAGGCCGTGTGTACAGCAATGTCACAAACCTCTGGTTTGGAAAGGGAAGGGTCACACAAGAAACACTTGGTTTTTATGAAAATGTACTTTTAGAATGTTGTATATTCTTTTAAAACATAATGTCTGACTATATTTCTTTTAGAACTCTCAGTGAAAAATGAAACAAATTTCTGCACAACAGTACTGGGATGATTAATCTGTATTTCCTGACAAGTTTATCTCATTGGGTCCAGTCCTGTCATCTGCCCCAGGCAGCCCTCTACATTACATAATATGAACTCCCACAACTCCTATCACATGTTTGTCCTTCTCTTCCAGTAGCCTTGGCAGTGATGGCAATGGAAATGTGACTGATCAGATCCCAGCTCCTTGAGAACTCTGTATTCCTTGACATTGCTGCCTGTGGCAGGAGGGTGTTTGCAACACGCCTGTGCTGATGGCTGCATGTGCTAGTGGAGGGCAAGGAAAGGCTGTCATTCCAGGTAGGATGAATTTGTAGGCCTGGAGCCTTGTGAGGGACAAACAGTGAGGGTAAACAGCAATGGAGCCTCCTCCTGCCCCGTGGAGCCACAAGGCGAGCAGGGCTGGCAAGCATGGCCAGCCAGCACAGTGCCTGCTCAGGTTTCAAACACAGGCCCAGAGTGAAGTGAGGGTATGACAGGAGCGTGAAAGGCAAAAGTTTTCTGCTGTGAGACAGCATTTCTGAAGTGGTAACATGGCAGAGCTGAGTGGGATGCTGGTTTTCTGAAGACTGCCAGAAAGCTACGGAATGAGTAGCTGTTTAGCTAAAACAGCAGGAGGAGTGCTAAAGGGAAGTAGTTGGAACTGGAACAGAGGGGTTTGGGCTAAAGCCAGGGCGGGTGGGAGTAGGTGAGGGAGGTGCTCAACACATCTTAGCTGGCTCAATGTTTTGTATTTGCAAAACACTCAGGGTCTTCTAATGGTGCAGTGCAGCGTGGGCTGCAGCATCATCACTAAGTTGTCATGTTGCCACTGAATAAAAGATATGGCTGGAGTACACTTCTCTAAGCATCTTTTCACTTTGTTTTAAATCAGTAGTGGTTTAGCATGAACTAGCAAAGCTCTCAGGTCATTGCAGAAAAATTATTGCAGTGTACGGCTTTATTTTGACAAGTGGTGTAAATCTCGACCCAAATTTTCAGACCTTTGCGCAAGTTATGCAGTGTACATGCTGCCTTTCATGTTTCTCCCCAGTTGTGTACCAAAGGGCACGTGTGCAAATGTAATTGGAAGCATTTCAAAGCATCCAGCTCAATTTCTGAGGTGTTTGTGTTGCAATTCGCTGTTGTAATCTATCTCTAAGATATGTGGAATACGAGGCTCTTTCTGAGAGCTGAAGCCTCCTTGCAGAGAGCTGTGCTTTGCTGCATAATGTCAACATAATGGAGCTGATTTAAGGATGCTATGCTTGCCCTCAATATGAATTTCCTCACACTAACAGCCCCAGTTTAAATCTCATTGTGGGATTCTCCTGTTCTTGAAATCAGTAGGAAGCAAGTCAGGTTTTTGAATTTTGTGAGAGTAACCTGTCCTCCTTGGATGCTAGTCACTGCTTATTGCCTCATGATCAAAATGCAGCTTCAGCTCTTTAAAGGAACAGCTACATGTGATGAAACCCTCTTTACTCTCCTTGGAAATGAAATTCTAAATTCTTCTAAGTAAGAGTCCTATTTCAAGGATCTTTTGGCTTGAAAAGGAAGTTGAATTCCCATTTAAAGTACGTGTACCATCCAGAACTCAGTGGTGCAGCATCTCCTTGACAGAACACGCTGCTGAACTGTCTCCCATGGACTGCTGTTTCTATACTGGGGACACTGGAGCTTGTTCCTCCTGCACTTGCCAGTGTATTTGGGGACTGGGCAGTGTATATGGGGAACAAACCTGGTAGCTCTTTATTTTAGCCCCTGTGTGCCCCTGATCTAGAGCTGCTTGGTGCTGTTTCTTAAAGCTCACCTAAACATCTATTAAAGGGAGAATTCCTCCTCCAAGAGATGGCTGAACTCCTTATAACCTAGAAGTCTTGAAGGGCAAGAATAGATCCTTGGGTCTATTGGAAAAAAATTCAAATTTAAGCAGGAAATTGAGTAAGAACAGGGGCTAGTGTTGGATACTGGTTCCATGAGCTGGAGCAATATTTTGGGTTATCCACAGAGAGATTTTGTCAATCTGGAAAACACATAGGGTTTCATAAATGTCTAAAAAGTGTGAAGAATTTGGGAAGCTATTCCACTCAGTCTCTAGAAAGTGAATAAAGTGGGTAAATTGATCTACAAATAAGTGCAAATCAAAATATTGGCTCTAGATTCAGCCAGTGGCATCAGTGCAATTGTTACTACACGGCTTTCCATGTCCTTCTGAACAAAAAGACAGGCA
Organism: Rhagologus leucostigma; assembly: GCA_013397725.1. Classification (NCBI taxonomy): domain Eukaryota; kingdom Metazoa; phylum Chordata; class Aves; order Passeriformes; genus Rhagologus; species Rhagologus leucostigma. The sequence goes on from VZTD01001820.1 coordinate 300,747, forward strand.
AGTCATTGGCAAGAAGAAAACATGCATATAAGGAAGTAGCTGTCCAAGATGTAGTTATAAAAATACAACATAGTTTTGGGTATAACACTTTAATCATACTTAACCTCAGCTGCCCACTGAAATCAGCGATGTTAATGAATACAGTCCCTTTAACATAATTATTTCAAGTTGATTTCAGATACAAGTAGTCTTCCATAGAAATGAATTACCAACAACTGAACTACAATCAAACTCTTCCCCTTTTCTGTTGACAACTTCAAACTTTCAGCACTATCACATCTTTCTCTTCTCACCTGGTGATTATAGGTAACAATTTTATTAACAATTTAATTATTCTCTTTAGAAGCTAAGATAATTATAAAGGGCTTGACTTGGCTTCTACCGAAAGTCTCTTTTAATGATTTTGCCATTGACTGTAGTTCAGCGTGAGAGAAGAACAGATCATAATCAACAAAATCATATCTCAAAATTGTGCAGAGTTGGGAGAAAACAAAAGAGCAATGCCGTTAATGTTTTACTGAACATCATGGTACTGTTGCATGGGCTGTGAGTCCCCTCTAAATTTATACTGATGGAATCCTGTAAAGCTCTATTCACTTTCATAGTGAATTTGTGCTATAAAAGGTAGTAGTCAAACATCTGACAAAAAGCTGGACTGACATTTATGAGATCAAGCTTTTGTTCCTGATTTTATCATACCCGTGTTCCTTGTCGAAATCTTTCCTTGCGTGCTTAACCTGAAGAGGAATTTGAAATAGCTGGAAGGGCTGGTCCATGCCTCAGGTGTATGGATCTGGGAGAAGATGATCATGTAGATACTTACTAGAGAGAAATGCAAGGAAAAGCTAAAGGGGCAGAATGCCTGCAGATGATTTGGTGAGCTGGTTGTATTTGAGATGCAGAGTAAAGTGAGTATCAAAAAAAAAGACAACAATTTGAAAGGATTCTTATAAAAATTACATTGTTAGCAGCAGAGTAAAAAAATTTTGTAGGAAAATACTTTTAGAAAGGGTAAAGAAAAATGTTGCAATTCTGATGAAATGAAAGGAAAAAGAAAAGCGTACATGTTCTCACTTTTGAGCTGTAAGAATAGGTTAAAGTACCAAGGCCAGAAATGATTGAGCAATTTAGTAAAGTCATAAACATTAGCCATTAATTTTTCTTTCTAAACATAAGAGAAGCCAGACCTTTATAGAAAGGCTGTAAGGCAAGCAAATGCTTTGAAAGGTAGCGAAGGGAAAGACCTATTAACTATGGAAGAGCTTTGGGAGGTTACCAAACTCCTGCCTAGGGTGATGGGGGCATGTTTATACAACACCATTATTTATACAAACCATTATTTAAAAATGGAAGTAGTCTGTTGCATCAGATCACCAGAAGCAAATATCACTGATCCAAGAATTTTTAAAAAGTGCAGAAACAAAATTTTGACTGCTACTTCTGATTTTTCTAATTTAATTTTTGTAATTGTCAGGATGGGCTTGATTAACTATAAGAAGGACCTGTGGCAGGTGTGATTTTTATAAATATTTTCAAGGCGATGGAGAGGAGCTAGAGACTGGCAAGTAAAGCTTCTGCAGCAAGCAAGTTAATGGAAATTGTAGTGAAGAACAGAATTAGCAGTTGGATAAGTGAATATGCGGAGTATGAAAGAGAGAAATAATAATGTACAAACCTAGGAAGAGATTTTTTAAGGAATCAGGTAAGCATATGGACACAAAAGATCAGGTTGACAATGTATCTTACTGTCCAAAAACTATTTCCTAAGATCCCTCAGCAGGGATCCTTTTTTTTCCTTTTCCTTTTTTTTTCTTTATGGAATAATCTTAGCTTGAATAAGAGGAAACAAGCTAAGAATAAATGTCAGGAACTACTGATCAGTCTTATAAGGACTTACACATATAAAATTCTGCTAGAAGAGTGAGTGAAGCATAATGTAATAAATTTGCTCAGAATACAAAGGTATTGTGGCTATAAAGACCTTCAGAAGAATTTCTAAGGTGCTGCTTGACAGAAATTAAATGTTCAAGAGTAATGTACTCCTACAGATACTTGGCTTTACCATTTAGAAAAGGGACCTTAAGAGTAGCTCAGGGTATTTTATTGAAAATGTTGACTTAATGCTCTTTACCAGCAGAAAGGTAAATAGATTACTGAATGTTTTAAGACAGGAAAAAGAGTTAAAGGGAAACACCTCAATGTCCCTATATAGCCTCATGATATGCTCATCTCTTGAACACTGCATGAAGTCCTGATATTGAAAAGATATATAGTACTACCATAAAAGGTAGAGTGAAAAGCTGTCACAGATATAAGCAGGCCATGTAAAAGGAGAGATTAAATAGATTATGTTTCTTCAGCGTAAGAAAGGGAAGACATATTGAAGGAAAATAAAACGTATATCTGTAAAATCACAGATGTTATGGAAAAGGTGAATTGGAAACGATTATTCATTTATTCTTCCTCTCAAGAACCAGGAAGGACCAAATGAAATTCCCAGCCAACCAGTTAAACAAAGACAACATTATTATTACTATTATTATTATTAATTATTCTTCTTATTATTACCCTTTGTGTAATTGTGAACTTGTGCCCAGAACATTTGGATAGCAAAAGTGTGACTGTCTCAAGAAGTTACTAGGAAAATTAGCAGATGAAAGACTCACTGAGACCAATTAAATATGAAGATACAGACGAGTTCCTTGGCTAAGAAAATCAGTAAGGTGCGCCTTCCAGAGGATGCCTCTGCTGTATGAAGCTCACACAGCCCACCGCTGTCACGTGGAGGGCACTGGGGTAAACGGAGGACACTGGTCCAATCAATTCAGAACAGCTTTAGTTTCTACTGTGAGATGTTCTATTGTCTACAAGCGTGCAATATGAAGGTAAACACATGACTCACAGGAGAGAAAGGTTTTGAAGACCAGCTCTAAAATAACCCAGGTAAAATGGTCAGAAAGTAGGGTGAAATGGGAATTGGGAAATGTAAGAAGGCAATTCTGTTGAGTGTTTTACTTAAGAGCTCAGATCATGAAAGATCTTGATTATATGAATAAATTCTTTGCTGAAGTACTCAATTTATTGATACTAAATAATAACTCCCTTAGTTTGACTAAATGTCCTTAAAACCTTCAGACTGAAATTTTTAACCCCACTTGTACAGATTACTCATAACAAAAACTGTCAGTTAATCAAGACATCCAAAATATTTTGAACAAGTACGTCAAATAGTAGCAGTATAAAAAAGTAGTAGTAGTAATAAAAGGCCTTGAATTCATTAGCTGTTACATACTACAGTACCCAGCTCTGTAGAAGTACAAGTCTGACATTAGAAAAGCTGATTACTTTAGGATTACATCAATTCAGTATGTTTAAATTCAAAGCAGAAACATACCTTAACATTAGGTGTGCTCCTGTATCTAAAATAACTCTGAAAGCCATCAAAAGTGCAAGCTCGTCTTTTAAAATTTAAATTTACAAGTGGAAAAAATCATAGTATACCTACTTCCACAGTATCCATTTATTCATGTGAAATGTTAAAAGGCATTTTTTTACTTTTAATACCACTGGGGGAGGTACCTTCTGTTTAGTGGAGGCCTTTTAATACCTCCTGTTAGTGGAGGCCATCGGCACCTTGCAAATTAAAACCCATCTAAACTCCTTCTAAACTAAACTTTGGTTTCCATACTGTTGTATTTGCACATGTGTAAAGGAAGTTAAACAGTAACTACTGAAGCCTTGATAATCAGCATGTGCTGGTGTCAGCAATGCCATCAGCTGCATCAGTGCCAAGACAGGAAACCTCACGGATCTTTATTTGCCCCAGGTCAGTAGTTTTTATCTGCAGTTAAGTAGGATGGGGATTACTTTACTTACTCCTAAATAGTCCTTTTAAGGCCCCTTCATAAAAATGTTCCATCTGGGTGTGTCTGTGCTGCTATTGATCTCTTTATTCTGCCTTCATAAAAAGGCAGTGAGCAGGCAAATTACATACAAGTTATGAGCAGGCTTAAAAGGAAAGCGTGACAGATTTTTCAGAGGAAAAGAAGTCCTGCTCATCACTGTTCAAATGAACATTTAATAATTCATAACAACTGAGTTATAAGTTTCCCCTTCAATATGTTTCCAAATGTGAATAGATTAAATAGTAATTGCTATCAAGCTTTATGTTCTATTTCATGTACCTAATAAAAGTTTATCTAGTGGAGCTTGCTTTGTATCTTTTTGATCTATTCCTAACTGACTGCAATATACTCTATTAAAATATTTATCATTGTTCTATCAAATATTAACCATTTTAAAATCATCTGACTGAAGAAAACAAATAATGTTACTTGCTTAAGTTTTTATGAATTTCCTGATATTTAGTTGTTCAGAACTGTCCCTTGATATAGCCTTAAAAATACCAAAGACCTTACAAATTGTATTCACTCTTCTTGAACTGGGCTGTTTTGGAAATGCACTCTGCTCACATCTATCACCACTGTCCTTTCTGGCTCTGCATGCAGAATCCTCGTTTTGTTGTCTGTAAAAAGTTATGATTCTGCTTCAGAACAGGAGAATATTAGAGAATTGTTGGTTTTTCTATAGGTTAGTGGATTTTTTAAACTATTTTTAGGAGAGTACAGAATTTTTTATTTTTAAGGGAAACCTTTCTAAGACCTTTCCCTAATTATCCACCTGCTCATTCATCTGAAATTATGTGGCTTTTTCAGGTGAAAATACTGGCAAGCTCCTAGAGCATAGAATGATCTAGTGATGGGGAGAGAATATTCCTTCCCCAGATGTGCCACGGTTGCACAGCAGCCCAGCCCAGCCTGACTGGCTGTCAGGCTTCCAGCCCTCCCCAGCTGAGCGGGTTATGCTCTCCCAGGGTGCTCCTGCTTGTTCAACCAGTGGATGATTCATATCACAGAACTAACACAGCAGAAAACTTCTTTTTTGGTTAGTGTCCTGCTGAGTTAGATCTGAAATAATTCAGCAAAAGGTCAAACAAGTGCCTGAGAGATTGCTAGGGGTGTGGGACTAAATAGTGGGGAACTGGGAGAAGAGGGATTGCAGCACTTGCAATTAGAGCAGTTTGGACAGCCATGAAATAGCAGCTTTGAAGCTGACACCTGGGCAAGATCAAGAGGAGAACAACCTCTTTGCTCCAATCCAATCCCTCACTTTGCTGGAGAAAAATTGTTCTGTTAAAGGTCAGGTGTATAAATGTTGCCACTGAACCATTTCTTTTTGCTTTGGAGAAAGCAAGTCCTGATCACCAGGTTATCAGAGTAAATCTCGTGAAGAGCTGCAGTCTGTTAGAAGCCTGGTGCCTCTCAGTAACATGGTAACTGTGCTAACCAGTCCCCTCTTTTGAGCCTACTCTCTGCTTGATTTTATTTACCTGTTATTTTCTTTGGCTTCTCCACACACAGGTATTACCTAATTCAGAACCCCCATCCTGTTCACAGAGGCCTTCCAGCACAGAGACACTGAGAAAATGAGCTCTCACCAATACCCCTCTAGCCTATTGCTTCTGCAGGTTCTTCCATTTCCGCAATATCCACACACTTCATAGGCAGCAGTGCTAAAAGATTAAGGCATGGTCCCCAACCTAGACATGCTACAGGAATTAGGCAGGTCTATATAACTATGAGGGAGCATCTTACGTTTTCATCTCCTCTGTGCTCTTCACAGAAGAGAGGTGCCTCACTTAATCATTTCTGTTAATACACAGTGTTTGTGTTCTGACATGTTTGTTCTGACTAAAATATCCTCTCCCCAGAGAGAGATCAACCTTCCTTTTTTCCTTTAAATCTAGCATCTCATTAAAAAATAACATTCCATGATATTCATACTTTGGTGAACAACTCTCTGTGTATCCCAGCACCTGTATGGTTATTCTGTGGGTTGTGTATTTTGGAAGGAATGCATTAATAAGCACATTCACATTGTTGTTTCTCAGGATTAAAAGATCCAGGTTATCAGGATGGCATTACACCTGTAGGTCACCAGCATGCTTCTGAGGCAAGCAGAACCAGTGTTTTGCATCACACTGGGGATCAGGTCTGATAACACTGTAATTCTGTATTCTTGCCTTGCTTGTCTTACATGGGTAAGCCATACTTTGGCTTGAGTTGCAGCAGTGGGGCTCTGGATTAATGTAAAGAGAATTACTCTGGATTTGAATTTGGAGCCATTTGAAGGAGAGTCTGTTCCTTTTGAATCCAAACCCTGGTACACACACACAGTTTCTTTAGTCTGCATAACAACCATGCAAGATAGGTATTTTGAAATCAGTATTTTGTGTATAAAGACCAGGGGCAGATGATTGTTCCCTGAGGACAACAATGCTCAGCCCCAACAGAACTTTATCCTTTTCAATAAATTCTCTTTATATTTTACTTCCCTTCAGCTCCAAGTGTGGCAGTGTGCTTACTAGTACCAGCCTTGGCACCAAACTGAAAGTATGTACAGCACCTGTGCAGAGGTGAGTCCCACTGTATCCTCACCAGCTAAAAGCATTAAAACTGCTATTGGTAAAAAGATATAGAAATATATAGGTGGATCTTCTATGGCTCCCCAGATAGGCTGTTGCAATGGTGAACTGCAAAGCAGGGCATCCTGGTTCTGAATTTCTATTTCTTTTTTTTGTATTGTCCCCTAGGCACAAGTTCAATGTGTAGGTATTGGATACATCTGTGTACAAACGTGTAAAAGATCACTAACCTGCACTGGGGAGACAATTGCATTTCCATGTATTTAATCTGTCTAGAAAGGAGTGCAGGGTGTATTTCTTTGAAGAAAGATTTTTAAAGAATTAGATGGTATATGTCTTTTCCTCTTTTCTTGCTGAACGGTAAACCCAATCTTCCAAAACAAAATGTTAGTATGAGTTCCAAGTTTACAGTTTCAAGTTTGATTTTCTTTGGCAATTCAATCTGCATGATGATTTTGATGAAATGCCTCAGCTTCTAACATTTGTAACACATGATAAAATCCACCCCAAAAAAAGCTCATATTTAAATAATCATATAATAAGTTAAATGCACGCTGTGACAGTATATGAATTATCTGACAGGCTGCAGAGTAACACAAGTTTAGTCTGGAAGACAGATACAAGCACTGAGTGCAGTTTGAGCACTGAAGATAAGAGTGCAATCCTTTGCCTGGTTCTATTTAGATGAACGAAAAAGGGTAAAATGAGATAGATTGTTCAGACCTTGATATAAGGCATCTGGCTGAGAACTCATTTGCTAATTGTTTAAGATTAGCACCACTGAACCAAGATTATTTAAAACACTGATTCACTATGGGGTGTAAGCTACCATTGGTAACTTATTTGCTCTAGGCCTTTGTAGTGCTGTGGGTTCAATGTGTTTACTTGGTCTTTGTATGAAGGGAGCTAGAGAATAGTATTAGTCATTGAACCTTCCCTCACCTTTTCCCCGGCGAGGAAAATGCCTAATGAAAATTCAAACTATGCTGCCAAACTGATATTGGCAAAAGAGTCACTTTTTCTTTGCCTGATTGGATAAATATGCAGCTGGTTTTGGAATCAATGCTTCTGTGAGCGAAATTAAAAAGTGTTAATTTAAAATGCTGCTGTATGTATAAAATGGACTTTAGTCACCTGAAATGTCATGGCCAAGAAATACAAAAGATCCAAGACTATGAGCAGTACACGTAGAAAATCAAGTGAATGCTCCTGCTTAATATTTTGGCTTTCTGTGTGTAAATGTTTCTACCTTTTGATACAGGTTCCTTTTATCAAAAAGCACTATGTTCAGTTTAAAACTGGCCCAAATCAACTGTAGTTGCAGGTTAAATTTCTTGCCAGGCTTGGAGCTTTTAGTTCTGTTTTAATGTTCATTTTTAAAGGAAATTGTTCTGTTTCTATAAAATAGAAAAATCAAATCTATGCTATGCTATGTACTTTTTCATGTTCCAGGAGTTCTAAAAGGGTTTCAGGACCAAACTGTTCTGTTCTCAATTCATTCCCTGTGCTTTGATCTTGCTGGTGAGAAATCCATTGTGGGTCTGTGGCAGGGAGGCCCCGCTGAGCCCCAGCACGTTCCCCGCACGCCCAGCGCCTGCGGCCTCAGGGGTTCTGGGGAGGGCTCAGAAGCAGCGCCAGGCACAGCCACATCTATTGTGCCTCTTCTTCCGAGGGCAGCAAACCTTCCTGTACCAACCGGACCCTGCTGACCGCTACGTCTCTGCAGCACAAACCCTGAATGCAAGAAGATAACAGCTGCTATCACAGTGCTTTTTATCTGCGAGGCAAAGTCTAAAATTGCATCTGACCTCGGTGTGCACAGAGACGCCAAGCGAGGAGCGCTCTGCCTGGATCCTCAGAGGGTTTAGATTAAATCACTAAGAGTGAGGTACCTAAATGAATAGTTCTGAGGATAATAGCTTCTGTGACTTCTACTTCATGTGGTACAAAGTAGACTCCAAACTGCAATTTATCAAATGATATATTGCAGGCCTTAGAAAACACAACTCGGCTGTTGTGTTGTTTTTTTCCTATTAGGTTTACTAATATATAAAATTATGACACTCCATTTACTTACAGAATCATACATGTACTTAAACTAGCTATGGTATAGATTTAAATTGTTTATTTATAGGTGACGTTTCTGGTTGCCCTAGGTCAAAGGTTTTTAGCAACAAAGTTCCATAAGAACGGATTTTCTTAATAATGCCAATAGCCTATGTAAAACAAAAAGTAAACAAGCACATATTGGTCTGTCGAGTGTGTGTGTGTATCCTTCTTTACATATCTATGTTTCTGTACAGCACAGGCTTAGGGAAAAGCAGATCAAAACCACATGCTACGTGTCCAGACAAATAATCCTTTTGAGCTTTGCCAAGGCAACAGAATGAGTTCTTATTTTTCTTGTATATTGGGGTCTGCTTGCTTGCCCGGTCATTTGTTTAGAATTCAATGGGAAAATAACAAAGCTAAAACCGACACACTGCAAAATTAAATTAATTGGAATTCTGTTCCTCCATGATAAGACTTGAAATGAGATTTGAATCGGTATGTGGTTGGTAAAACATGACAATTTGATGTCTGTTCCATAAAATTGACAACCACATCTAGTTGTTTTTCTTCTGAATTTGATCAGATAATTTGGTCAAACTTGGAGAATATCTGACAGTTACACAATCAGACAGATTTGCTCAGAAAATTACAACATAGTGAGGGAAACTCAATTAGTTTTGTCAGCAAACATAAAAGCACTAGCTTGCATTTCCAGAAACTGTCCAAAGCTTTTACAAATACTCTTGATTCAGCTAAAATCAAGCTAATTATACACTGGGCTCAAAAAATCCTCATTAAAAGAACATTATTTGTGTTATAATGTCCAAACTTGAAAAGATAGGGAATACTGAAATTAATAAACAATTGCTTTGACAAACTGGTATATATGTATTATATATGACTGTAAAATTTTCTCCCCAGCCCTCCAGACTTGTTCAGTATCTCAGCTACATAACATCTTTTTTAGACCCACTGTGTGGACACGGTGTTAACTTTACTTTATTCAAATTCTATGCAGACAACCGCACTGATTCCTATTATCTTTTTTTTTTCCCTTGTAGTTCCTGTCACTGCAACATTTCCAATGCTTCACAAATTCTAATGGTTATTTTGCCAGTACCTAGGATAAGGTACAGGGTGGTGACAACCTTCTTCTGCATAAGGGGTGCAAGGCAGAGGGAGACCCTATGATTTCTGAGTGCGTTGTTTGGGAGGTAACTAGGATCTGATTTGGTGAAGAATTAATAATAGAGAACTTTGAAACACTACTTCACCTGCTTTCTGCTGCCACTCTTAAGTGCCCAATAATTTTGTGAATCATAACTCAAGTAGAAGCAGCTGGAAAATGAGAATACAGTTAACAACCACATGTGAAAAGCATGGTTTAAATGACCTGCCAAAAACAAACAGGAGCTTGCTGGTAAGAAGCTGAGGAAGTCCAGTTTTCTCAGGCAGCACTTGCCCACGCAAGCTTCTTTTCTCTTCATATACTATCTTTAATGCTAATTGGTTAATTATCACAATATTTCCTGAAATTCTTCATTTATTGGTTTTCTTTCCAGATATAATTTGTTGAGTTGTCACTAGTCCAGCTTTTCTGATTCAGAGGTGCTCATCACTTGGAGAGGCAGCAGTAATCTCTAGTTTATTGCTTTTTTTAAAAAAAAATTATTATATAAAATTTGCATTTGGTTTTGAGTATTTAGAACATTTGTGTGGCTATTGACCAATTTTATAATATTTGGCTAATTAGTGTCAGTAATTACATTTTCTTGTTTCTCAGTCTTAAAAATCAAAAGCAAGCTCTTGTAGAAATCTGTGTTTAATGTGTGTGAGTTTAAGAATGCAGAGAGACAGTGAGAGAAGGTGAAAGAAAAATGCGAGAGAACTCTCCAGAGTTTCTGGAAGTAGATGATCAAAACTGTTACAAAGAATAAATCTTAAGAATTTACTACAAACAAAATTTGCAATAAAAGTCTAATCCTGTATATACCGAAGTGATATTTCTACTCGTTTACAAGACCCCTTAACCAGAAGAGAAGCTAAATATATAACTAAGCATTGAAAAAACATGTGTTCTAGCACCAATTAAGGAAATTTTCAGATCTTGTTTTTAAGGATGTTAAGTATACTTCCATTTTTTTCCAACCATTAGCTTTCGTCTAGTTTTCACTAATTATTACAGGTACCAAGCCAGTGTTTTGCAGTTATTGTCCAGGAATAGTTTAAAGGTATGAAAGCATCATTAACTTAGTCAAGAAGCTGAAGTTTAGGACAGAAAAAAGTGAACATACAGAGAAATCACCTTCTTTCTTTTGGTAAGAATTCTGAATTTGGAGTTAATATGCTGATGTTTTAGTATACAAAACTTATTCACAGTTGCCAAGACACATGTATTTACCTATGCCAGTGGGAGCACCTCTGGGTGTTAGTGGGAGAGGGAGAGAGAGGACACTGAAAGTGTATTGAATTAACTGGATGGCACAGTCAGTGCCCTCAGCTGGAGTCTCCCAGGGTTCAGGCATTATGGCATTGGTACAGCCCAGAGCTTTCGCTCGTTCTCTGCTCCCAAGAAGCGGCACATGACAGCACACAGATGAGAGGCAGCGGAGCTGCAGGAGAGGGGCGACTCTCAGAGTTACTTACGTTGACAGCCCAAGCTGTGCCAGATATATCCCGGCAGACATTTATCACATTTAGGCCCTGATGTTCCCTCCTTACACTCACAAAATCCTCTGTCATTACAGCGATCATGGACTGAACCAAAAGGGTTACAATAACAGTCTGCAGAAACAAGACAACACATACACACTGGATTCAGGTCTACATGTGGAGATAATTCATTCAATACCAATAAAGGGTGCATTTCCAGTGCTAAAGGTAAAGGAAGACTGTCTATTAAGGATATCTAGAGTAGTGAATATAACTACTACATGTCCATTTATTTGTTTGCATGTGTCATTTCAGGAAGAGGCGTTTTATGATGCAAAGAGAAAGTAAACAGAAAAGATATAAAGGCAGAAGATACCACGGTCTTTGTGGGTAAGTGATTGTAACAGATTCTCTTTGGCAAGAATATTTTTGACAATTTAATGAACATTAGAAAAGCTTTGCATAGTATGGATATATCCATGTGTCATCAGGGCGAAATGTTTCGCTTTATTAAAATAGGCTTATCTGTATTACTCAATGTTTTCAGAAGTGCTGAATGTCTTTATACAGCTATATAAATGCACTTTACTTATTTCCAAGATAGTCTTCCTTTATAGGTTTGAGCAGTATAATAATTTATGTGAATATTTGCCATTAAATTGATGAGATTGTATTTATCAGTGACATTAATAAACCTTTTGCGTATTCTGCAATGAAAAGCTTGAGGTGAGCACTAATGTAATGCAAAACCGTTAAGAACAGGCTTTATGCAGCCATTTTAATTTCTCTCACCTCCCAGCGTGCAGATGGAAAATGCAGTGAGGCTCATTCCCCGCTGTATATTTTTCACATGTGTTCAGCTAATTAAAGAATAAGTAGGGTAACACATTTCCTCCCACAACACTTACTGCGTTGTTCATTCACAGCCCTTTTCTTTAATGTGATTACAATATCTGCGTTCAGCTTTTAGCCAGCTGAACAAAGGCAAGGAGCTCACAGAGCTCATTTTTGGCACTTCTGTTCTTCACCTTGGTTACTCAGAATTTTTTGTTTTCAAATGAAGGACTATCTTATTTGTATGTAGACCCATGTAGACCCAGAGTAACTTCACTGTTAACTGAGACCACAGACACCTTTTGGAAGCATCTGATCTCTGCTGCTTCCTGATTTGGGGCAACTTGCTGGGAGTCTGGATTTATATGTCTGTGAATCAGTGCTACTTTGATGACTATGTTTGGCAATTGTTCCCTGGCATTAGGTTAAACTTCAGTGGTACCATAAATGAAAAAATAGAGTTGAACTGGGAAGTTACATATGTATGCATCTCCAGTGAAAAAACTAACAGGAAAAAAATTACCAGAAAGACATTTGTCATCTGTTGTCTCACTGTTTATTAACTATAAATTACAGATGGCACTTTGAACATTTGGGATGCTGAAGAAGAATAGTTACCTTTGGCAAAAGGGTTCCACAATAATAACAGAGTCAATTAGCTGGCAACATTCATTAATGAAGCAGAAAACTGACATGCCAAAAATACTGTGCAAGGCTGAGTATTATAGCAAAGTGAGTGCCGTTTGAAAAGCTTGGAATTCTGATGTTAATCAGATGTATCAAATGTTTATGTAAACAGGCATAGACTTGAGATACATTTTGAATGCAGGAAGGAAAATATGCTTGAAGAGTGTTTATAGAAAACCTCGAAAGACAAAATCTTGGAATTACATTAAAAACAGAGGGCCCAATTCTTGTTAAAAACAGCTTTGTTAGACATAATGAAGTTACAGTGATTTAAACAAGTATTTGTAAAAGAAATGTATAGCCTGTGTTACTGGATGTTATATTTTCCAGAGAACAAGACCCTGAACCAGTGAAACCGTTCCTTCTGAACTCTATCACAGAAGCATCCAGGAAGTTCCAGGCCCATATCACGCTATTAAAGGGGAAGCAGATAGTAGAAACAAAGCTTTAAGCCAGGCCCTTTTGCAAAACTAGTAGATCCAGTCAGGACACCCAACAGACTGATTCTAGCCTCCATCTTTCCCAGCTGATACCACAGTAATACAAACTACATAGGCCCACAGAACATTCAGGGTCATTGTCCAACACAGTATCACAGGCTGTGGAACACTTCCCAAGGCCTACCAAATACTTAAGACATTAAAAATCTCAAAGGTCACAATTTCAGTGTGCCACAGGGAGGTAATGAATATCTCCAATGCCCTCACAACAACAGGGCACTAAATAACACTAAACTAACATTCCCAGATCACCCTCAAAAGCAAACCACACACAGGCTCCAGGGTGGGGGAAAAAGCCCCTGCAGATCTGAACTGAGAAAGAATTTTCCTCCTAACCTTCATCTGGTGACTATTTGTAAGGATGGGAGATAACAGAAATAGTCATCTGTTCACTGAGGTTCACTCTATCAATGTGATGCTGCCAACAAAACGCAATCAAAGTATATAAAAAAGAAGGTGGGGAAATGGGCTGAGGCTTGCAGGCTTGCTGCTTATCAGTCTGGGCTAACACTGGCTACAGAACAACCCTCAGGGTTCACTTAACCATGCATCATTAGGGCTTCTGGTGTTAATTGAAGCTGAAGCCTAAGTGACTTCAAGGGTGGCTTTGTTAAAAGTGTGACAGCAATCACCAGGTCAGTATTTATGCTGTGAGGCAAAGGCCGTGTTTTATTACTCTGGGTCTACTTGGTGGTTTCCATGCTATCCTTGCTTGTCAGTGTGTGTATTTACTGAAAGTTACTAGGGCTTTATCAAGAAATAAAAAACTCTTCAAGCTGTTAAATTCTTTTTCACACAGAATGAATTAATTTTAGCTTCAAAATACCTTGATTGATTCAGAAACTGCAGTTTCCTGTATGAGGTAATTTTGCAGTTAGCACACAAATCCGCAAATTTTTGATATTTCATTTTAGGAAATAAAATCTATTTTGCTTCTAAAGAAATTAAGGGCATCAAGAATTTAGATTTAGGCCCACTGTATAATACATTGCATTTGGTTCACTGGTAAAAACCTTCTCAGTATTTGAATTCTTTAGTCTTAAAAATTAAACATTTTACATTTTCTCCATTTATTTAGCATCAGCTAAGATTCACAGATTTGTTATCCATGTACTTACCATATGTATTTCTGAAAACTGTGTAAGCAGTTTTGATAAATCAGAGCCAAAGCCCTATTAGCTGCCATTCAACTAGCTTATCCAAACATTTTTTACCTTTCTACATACATGGCTGAAGAGGAAAGAATTAGCCCGGAAAAATGACTTTCATACGGGAATAAGACTTGCACATATCACTGGAAATCTGCTTATTAAAATGTTCATGCCAACATTTCACTTGTAGTTAAACCACAGAACACTGCTTTTAAATTCGGAGAAAAGAGAAATGAGCGTTTCCAATAGAGCAAGACTGTGCTTGACCTAGAAGTGTGGTGAATCCATCAACTCTCTCAGAGGTGAAAATACTCCATTTTTGCCCAATTAAATCTTAGGAGCCCCAGATCAAGACAGCACTTTAAGAACAAACTTCTCTGTTTTCTGAGAAGTGCTTAGGTGTCTTTTCATTTCATTGACTTTACAAAAGAAGCAGGAAAGACCTCTTAAGTTGGCAAATCAGCTAGGACACATACATTGGGAAACATACATTTTGTATGATAATTGTGATCCTGAAAACTTAGTCCAGCAAGAATGTTATTTATTTAAAATCAATTACCTAATATGTAGCAAACCAAGGTTTGATCCTATAGTTATTTCACATGGTACAATTCTCATGGGAGCCCAAGAGAATTCTGCTTGCATTAAGGTGGAAACTCAGCAAATGTTTCACATTGCCTTTTTTTTTTTCAGACTCATGCTAAATGAAAGATTTAAAAATTTTATTTCCTCAGTGTGTCAGCAATTTCAAAGTGCACAGTTGTCTTACCATGACATTCTAAATATATCACTCATAAATTAATTTTAAAATTACTTATTTTTGGCTTTTTATTTACTAACTTCCTTGTCTTATATAGCTGCAGCTGCTGTCGTAGCATTTCAGTGTACGTGGGAAAACAACACACTGAATGAGCTGATGAAAAATTCCAAACAGATTAATTTAGAGTTGTATTCATTAGGCCTATTTAGGCAGCTGAAATTATACAGCCCTGATGTCATACCAATGATGTCTGTCATCTACCTCAAACAAATATGTGGGACAGTAGTTTTTTTCCAAGAACATTTGATTGTGTTAATCTCCTCAGCACAGTCATACAAAATCATGACTTGCCTACTAAAGATCTTATTAGCTCAGACTAATTACTGTCAAAGGAGATCATGCATTTCCTGAATGCATTGCCAAGCAAAGTTAGAAGAAGGACACATGAAATGCAGTGCATGGATGGATCTGTGTGTTTATCACAAGATAAAAATGTAAATCTGTCAAGTTACAAACTCAAACAAATAATAGCAACCTAAAGAGTTCTGGCCTGAATCTCAGCAATGGATTTTAAAAGATATTAAAATATGATTTATTCACCCATAGTCTATTTTGATTTTACAATATCTGCTAACTACTCTTTGCTTCCTGGAAGATGGAAAGAAAAAAAGTCACAGTGAAAATCCAGAACAGGTCCTACTGATGCTTATGTCTATAAGAAACATGGTATAATTAAATTCTCCACCTCCGTTTGTTATTAGAACATCTTTAGTGGCTACCTGTTAATTACTGGCCATTGTACAAAGCTTCCTTTATTGCTTATGTTCAGGCTTCACCTAAAGTGTCCTAACTTGTGCTGTATGCTGTCTGTGGTGACATGAGAACAATGCATATTCTTCTAGAGTGATAAAGATCTTAAATTTTTTCCTAATATGCTTTTCTTATTACGTTCTGACATTTTCTCTAATTCTGCAGTTTGAATATTTATAGCAGATGCTTGTTCTAAAGCACTGTTTTCACCTAGGAATCCCTTTTCTAAATTGACATCATGTCACACTGACTTGACAAATTCTGTTCCTAACCTCATGGGCATCATTTCAGTTTCTCCTCTAAGGAGAGGGGAGGTAACACCGCATTTACAACCCTGTGTCTGGGAGCAGAGTTAGCTGCAACATGTTTGTGTGAAATTTAGTGAATAAAAGGGGTTAATAGAGATCCCTCCCCATGTCCTCTTGACGCAGCTGGCAAGTTTTAAAGGTCTCCAGGCAAGTATTCAAGAGTCTATGCTAGTAATAGCAAAAGTCAGATTGGGAACAGGTATTTAAGACTCAACCCCTTGATTTTCACGTGTGACCCCAGTGTGGCTCCCTCCTGTGTGAGGACAGCACATCCAGTTTCTCAGGGGCTTCTGGGGAAAGTCTACCCAGGTCCTGTAGCCAGAGAGGTTCGTCATCATTTATGGATTCAAAATGCCTCCTTGGGGCTACCAGGGCAATAGAAATGAGGTGAGAAGTCCACACAGATGTTCTTATCCATTGAAAAAGCTCATTCTGGCTTAAGTGGCAAGTAAGCAGCAGTGGTCCCTAGCAGCTGCCAGGAGCTGAAAAGGCACAGAAGAAAAGGAGCAGTTATCCCGGGACTGACCTATGCACACATTTTCATCGTCCAGCTCTGCAGAAGCATTTCTGAAGTAGCCCAGCCTGCATAACTCGCAGTGCTGACCTCTAGTGTTGTGCTTACAGCTCACGCAAATGACCGTATTGAGCAGCTCGATGTAACTGCACCGGTTGGAGTGCCCGAAGCATTCACAGTCTTTCAAGGAAGAACAGAAATGTATACAAAGTGTATACAGCAGCAGAGTCATAGCACATTACATGCTTAGTAAAAATGAACCATGAGCAGAAGTATGAATGAATGGCACATACATGTTAATCAATGTAACATGGGCAGCAGCAGATGCTTATCTGCAATGGAAGTGGAGCTGGTTTCAGGCAGGTTAGCGTGACCCGACAACCACGGCATGATGTCGGAGGCTGGCTGTTGTTGGCAGACCTGATGGAACTGAAGCATTTGCAGTTGTAAACCTTTCAGGGTTACTGGAGGCTCAGTTTCCGCTGAGAGAAATGCACATATTTTTGCACATTTGAGATGAATATAAATCAAGACCTGGGAAAAACTTCCTTGTATTAAAAATGTTAAATTCAGTGGACAAAATTGTCAAACTTCATTATGCTTAAATCCACAACTGTAAGCAAAATAAAAGATTTTTTTTCTGACAGAAATGGCGAGTATTCAAAAATGCTACTGAACTTGGGGTGCTATAACTGGTAGGCACCTTGAGAACCAGACTGTTTTATTTCAAGGCCAAACAAATCTCTAGTTTGACAATTTTGGCCAACACCTTCTGAAACGATTAACAGCGAAGAAAAGGACGGAAGACAGTTACTGGAGAACTACATCCACTGTACTTTTGAGGTAAGCATTAACCAATTTTTGTATTCTGAGATGAAAAACAGTTGGGCCAGAAAAGATTATGAAAATTCTGAAATGTGTACTGACTAGAAAGCGTGCTTACTGCAGCCATCTGAAATGAGGTTGGCATGACAGCCACTTTCAAAAAACCCCTTCGTTAAATATAGAATGCTAGTGCCTTTTAGTCTTTAATCACAAGCAAAGCTTGTCTTTATGCAGAATGAAGGAGAAATTAGAAATGTATCAATAACATTGTGGAAGACACAGCTCTGCTTTGTGTAGAACACTTGTGTAAGCCTGATCACTCAACTCTTGAGTTGAGCCCAGAATGAATGCAGGAAAGGTTACTAGGATAATCAGAGAAGTTGAGTCTATTTAAAAAGTGAAGACTAGGAAAATTTGGCTTGTTTAGTCTGGGAAACTGATGATAGAAGATATCACTCGGCCATAAACACAACAAGGAGATAAGCCTCCTGCCATCCTGATGGACAACACTGGCACAAGAACAAATGGGTGTTAACTGGCTTCTAAGAAATTTCAGCTGGAAATTAGGACATGGTATCTAGCCATTAGGGCAGTGAGGTTCTTGAACACTTTCCATTTGTAGCAAAATAACACTGATGCATTACAGATGTAGTTTATTAACTGGTGGAATAAATTACAGGATGTTTCCTGCAATAATGCAGCACTGGATGCAGTGACTTGGAAGGGCTTAGAGGTCTTGAAGTTAACTTATCTTGTAATTAGATAAAGCTGTAGCAGAGGGTGTAAAATGTTTCCATACATGACAGAGGCCAAGTCTCCGTGCTGCCTTTCCTCTGGTATGCTCCTGCTTATGCTGGGGCACCTCACCATCCACCATCCATGGTGGGGTAGGGTATCACACACAGTACTTGTGCCTGTCTGTATTTTTGTAGAGAAACAACAGTCTCAGTATATGTTTCTGAGTATGCTCTGCACTCCTAATACATGGATATTTCTTTGCCTTTTGTCTGATGTACTGGACCATAAATAGATTGCAACGTAAATAGATTACATTTTTTCTTAGACACTTAGCACAACATATGTTTCAATCTTGAGAGCTGCCTTTCTGCTGCCAGAAAACATTAATCCATTTCACATATACGCATTCAGTTAACATATATTTCTTGTTCTCTTCAATGTTATTCTGCTAAACCAGTGTTTTGTGGTTTGTGGTAATCTGGTAATTTTGATGCCAGTGACGGCGGGAGTACAGGAAAACATTTGGTATATCAGTCTCAGTATGTTACCGCTTGACACAATTGAGTAGTGGGGGAAAAAAGTTAATGTTTGTTGTCTTTTGCAGCTGGTCAGCCTGATTCAGCATCTCAGCCAGCCACCCTGCAGCACTTCTCCCCAAGTATATCCATCTCCCTCAAGTGAAAACTGCCTGTGTGGAGCAGACGAGATCTAAAAGTGGAAACTAGCACTAGCAAACAGGAGTCATGGAAAACTGTTGTGATTATGTTTATGTGTTTGATTTTTAAAGTAAGAAAGACTGACTAGTGATAAGCAATCTGATCTTTCTGAATCTTGGGTTCAGAAGCAAGGCTGTCTTAGTCTTTCCGTCTGACAAAGGACCTGTCTTCTGCTACCAACAGAGAATTTGTTTTGGAATACTGTATTGGTATGTTGGTCAGACTTGTTGCTAAACATTTTCATACTCCAGGTGAATTTAGAGGAAATGACTTGCCTATATACTACAAAGAAAAGCTTACTATGCTACATATCTTTTGTATTTAAAGCAGCTGAAAGAAATTGAGAATATTCTGTGAATGAATGACTCCACTACTTCCACTCTGAAATTGCAATATGACCTCCAATAATATTACTACTACTACTACACATAATTAGCAATTACAGAAGTACAAGAAACAAAGCTGCACATTAAGCAATTCACTCTGTAACAAGGCTTGCTCCAAGTTATGATTTGGAGTGAAGAAACATCTAATAATTATGAAGCACTTGGATGTACACACATGCTCCTAAACTTATGCAGAAGGACTGCCCAAGTTCAGATGTGGGTCATCAACATGAAAGGTAAACAATGAGACCAGTTCTTAAACTTGGTTGCATTTCTATGGGTATTGCTCTTTTGTAACACCTGTGCTGTGTGAAACAAAGCCTTTGTCTCAAAGTTAACTAATGCTAAGGTACAGGAATGCTCTAGGAGTCTTGATCAGACTAGGAAATGTACATGGTGTAGAAAAAACCAGTTAACTTGAAAACAGTCTAACATCTGATCAAACATTAGCAATGGCGAAAGGAAAAAAAAAGAAATGACAAGTAACGATTAAATCAATTTTGTGATAATGTTTGCTTCCCCCCTGCCTCCCCACCATGTTAGTGCAATAATTCGTTGCTGTTGGCCTGGTCAGTGAATCGTTTTTACATCCCTCTGTGCTTACAAAACTAAGCTATGTAAAAAGTCCTCCTATGATCAAAATGGAATTAGTTTTTCTACTGGCTATATGAGGTGCTACCCTAAACCACTCAAACATAGCATGTAGAATTGCATTCAGAACCATGCCAGCTGGGAAGCTGTCAGTGTTGTATGGCCCTTCTAGCTTATCATGTGGTTCTCCTTAACCAGAAAGTTTGACCTGTCAGAAGCACAGCTTAGGGTCTCTAGGTACACAGCTCTGGCTAGCAGCCTAAGCACTTTCACGCACTGGCAAAGTCATGCAATCACTGAAAGAGATGGGAGAAAAGTATCAAAATCAGGCTGCAAATGGTTCACCAACCATTGTGAAATGACACGAGCTTCTTACAGTGTGAGAAAATGCTGCTTTCAGTTCTGAGTACCACATGTCAGAAAAGACACAGATAAGTTGAATAACAATGAGGAGTGAATGGTTCAGAAACTAAAATCTCAGAGGAGAGGTAATGATAGCTAGATAGATTTAATGTGAAGGAAACAGGGTTTGCCATGTTAGATGTGATCATTGTTTTTGGATGATTCAGGAACTGTCAAATCCCTTGCAAACTCACAGAAGCATTGACTCTCTGAGCCTCCCTGACTATTTTCCAATGCAATGATTTTATTGAAACAATCTTGATCCTGTTGCAGAAAGCATGATAAAATTACCCACTGATGGAGTCTCATGAAGAGGTTGACAATCTAATTGTTTTGTTTCTATAAATTGAAAACTTTCCCCCATTCTAATGCTATGCATTTACATCTTTGAGATACTATTATTGCAGGGATGAGGTTCAGCTGAAGCTTCAGCTGCAACCATTAAAACATGAAATGTCATCACATGAAACAATGGTAAACACACACGGAAGGGTAGCATCTAAACTAAGACAGGTTGCATGCAACAGCTATCAGTGTCACTTTTTAATTAAAAGCACAAAGCATATTTCAAGAAAAGTGCAATCACAAATCATTAAATTATTTTTTCTTTCTCATTTTCCAGTCACTCCGTGTTCCTCCTCCATACACTAAGGCAAACAAAGGAGATTTCATTGTAACCTTAGAAATTACCTGCTTCATAACAAACAGTATGGCTCATTACCATGATCTCATCAAATGGGTCAAACTAAGTTCAAACATTTCTTAATAACCCTTTTCCTTGTTAATACGTATTTCATGAATAATGAGATATTCACAATAGCTACAGAAAGACAAAACATCTTCATACATACTCTTTACAGATAAATTGATGAGAAAAAACAATGAAAAGATCTCAGGGTTCAGACTGTGAATGACAGATATGCAAATGAAACAGGTTGCCTGTAAGTCAGAGAGAATATTGGCATCCTTTATTATGTCCATATAATTCCATTATTTTGATAAAACACTGGAACATCAGTTCAAAATGTAATGCCTGCACTCTGAATTTGCACACTTACAATAAAATGAAGACATAAGGCACACTTACAATGCATTAAAAGACACAACAATGCATCACATTCCATGGCATTTACAGATACTTCTTGAGGACATGGACAATTGATGTTTATGGATTATTTGCCCTCAACTAATCTGCTTATGTTTCCTCTTTTACAATTTATGCATCTCACTGAGGAAAACAAGACTCTAGTAAACATTTGCTTTCTGAGCAAGGATCTGAATAGTCATATTCATACATTTAACTCCTTTAAAAATAAATGCCATGCCACTCCATTTGCCACCAACAACTGTCTAAGAAGCATACTTATTTTTCTTTGTATGGCTTATGTTTATGCGACTTAATGCTTCTGTTGTATTCAATGAAGATGCCTCACCAGTAAACTAATGGGTACACTTCACAGATATTCCAGATTCATACAGTGCAATGTTTTCACAACACAGAGCACTATGGGATCACTGTATGAATCCTAGAATTCCTACCTCTCTTGTGGTTTGCAACTTGAACAGAAGAAACAGTTGACATAGCTAATTTGGGAGCAACTGGATAGGTAATAAAATGAACAGCAAATTAGAAAAGGTATCATATAGGAAAAAATCAAAATATTAAAATAAACATCTTTATTCTCTAACTTTTAAATTTAACAATGGTTATTTTTTTGTAAGGAAAGGGTGAAAGTTACAGAAAATGAGTTATACACTATCAATTATTGAATCATTTGAGCTGTAATATCCAAGATCAAGAAGGGAATGTAATTCACATCCAGCACTTTGGCAGTTTTGTGTTAGAGGTTATTTGGTGGTTTCTCCCAGTCCGTGACAAATGACTATATGGTAACCAGAGTTGTCTGAAAAGAGTTTTATTGAATTTGAATGCTTATTTACCCTGGCCAAAAAGTATAAACCTAAACCCCACAATAAATTAATTAGATATAGGCATATTTCTGTAATCATTCTTTTCATACACTATCCTTAACTGAAATTTTAATCTACACTATATGTTAATCACTGTAACAGTATGCTGCAAACACACAAAAGCTGAATAGAAATGCTTTGAAGTTTTTGTGTTTTGTGCTCCCTACCAAAATATCAAAACTAAATTTACTTGAACTCTTATTTTTGGGGAAGAAGCACTGAATAATTCTGTGCTGTTCAACATGTATTCTGCAATGAATTTAGGTCTTAGATCACACACAGTATAATTAAGCAATGAAATCCATTAGAAATGCTAAGTATAATTTAATTCGGAATGTTTTGATATAAAATTCCTCTGAATAACACAGGCTAATCCTTACAGAAAGCAGAGGAAAAGAGATCAATCTGGGTGGGCTTTTTTTGTTTGTTTGTTTAAAAACCACATGCAAAAACTTGGAAAATACAACATAAGCTAAATGAATTATTGGAATGCTAGGTATTACTTTATCAGGGATAGTTAGTTTTAAATATATGTGAATAATCCTGACTAAAGTACATTGCTGATCCTTACAGAGAGCACAGATCAATGAATATTTTCTATTTTGTTGAGCACATAAAAACTTCCACATATAACATGGTAGATTTCACATGCACATGCATATGTTTGATTTGGTGATTGTGATCCATAGATTTAATTACAGCCCTTCCAGTGTAATTCCCAACAGATTCTCAATACATCTTGTTTGGTTTAGTGGCTAATTTCTAGACTGCCTTTTCATTAATTTTATTCTCCACCTCTATAGCACAGAAAGGACACCCTCTGAACATGAAAGCAAGCCACAGGCCAGATTTCTGCAGGGACTTTTGGGAGAGGAAAGGGCAGTAAATAAGAAGAACAAAAGGACATTATTTTTATAATGAGCAATCACTTTGAAATGTGAAGTATAACTGAGTGTTTCTTCAACTAAAAAAGAATCTCAGTTTTATTAGTCATCTTAAAAAGTAATTTTATTTCTTTCATTGCTCATCATCATGCCACAGTCTGTGAGTAATTTTTTGTGTAGCACTCAAATTGCAGAAAACCATGGGTCTATCCTGCAGAGAGCTTGCTTGTCTTGTGGATGGCATGAAAGCTGAGAATGCTTCTCAGCTCACTTGGGAAAACGAAGTGGAAACAAGACATTAAAAATGGGTTTGATGTAGACAGTGACAACCTTGATTCACTTAAAACTCCTAAAACTTACTCAAAATGTAGATTGTACTATCTAAACAAGTCCAAATTGATCTTGGGCTTTCTGTGTATCACAAAATTTAATCTGTGTTTCTACTATTCCCATACTTGCAGTAATGTGCACAGTCTGAGAGTTGGAAGACTCCCTTTCAGGTAAGGTTTGTTTTATAGTTATTTTCTCACAGGATAGCATTACTTAGCACCAGAGCAAAATGAGTTGGATTATCATTGTTACTACTTTTGCCACCACGTGAGACTCATTGAGTGCAATTTCAGTACCTTTAGACCACTAGGAATTTTACAGCATCCTACCTTGGTTTGGTTTAGAAACCTCAAGGGAAGAAATATTCGGCCATATCCTATCAAACTTTGGAGGATCTGCATGCATCAGGAAAAATCAGTTTTTGTTATTTACATCTGTGATATTGTTCTAAACAGGCAAGCATATGGACAAAGACAGAGATTACACACAGCTATTACTGGACTAGTCTAAGTTGCACTAGAACAGAACATGACTCCACAGTGAACAAGAAAACAAGCAATTGATGATTCCCAAAACACCAAATGGACATAAAATATTGTGCATAACAATTTCTCTTCAGTGGCTTAAAATATAATTTTTCGTGATGAGAAGATATCCTAGGCCAATATATATGGTTCCAACACGAGGAACAAAACAGGAACATATTGTGTTAAATCTGCTCTGCAGAGATAAAACGACAGTATCAGACAAATATGGATTTCTTACCAAAGACACATATCTTACTGTAACATCCTGTTTCAGGGCCTTTTGAGTGAATTACATATCTGTTATCAGAAGAAATATATTTACCAGTAGAGTGGGCCTTTTCTTTGGCTCTCACACTTTGTGTGTTTCATCTATTTCCTATCACCTCTGCTGATATATTTTACAGCTTGATTTTTTTTTGTCATAACGTTAAATGTCTAAATTTCTTGTAAGTTCTACAAAATGTATTACTTGCATGAAGCATTTTGTGTGAGCAAAAGAATTAGCTGTGTCTCTTTAGAGCTTTATCTCCTTTGGTTAAAGAGTTATGGGGCCGGGGAAGTGGGGAGAGACAACCCTTAGTAGAATGGTGCTGGGTGTTGGAGCTGAAAGTGAAGGGGATGGGGTTATAGGGAAGGAAAGAAAATTTTTTTCTGTCTGCCTAGCTTTGAACATTAGATTTGGACCATGCTTTTATCATCTTCTCTGAGTACTGCAGTGGTTGTGTCTTGTCTGAACCAAAGAGAAAGGATCACATCAGCCGACACTGGTGATGTTAGTGGTGAGAGAGCTATTCCTTCTCTTCTATTTATGAGGAATTCAGCTGGGTAGTGAGTAGGTTGCAGTTGTCATAACCTGGTTGGCATCAAGGGGCTAGGCCTGTATGTCTTTATCAAGGTGCTGTATTTCACTTTTACATCCATCTTAGTGGAAAACCTGTAGGGAATCTATGACGACACGACTGGGGCTTCAAACATCTGACATGGAAGGAGGACATCCCAATGTATCTTCTGACCCGTTTGCCAAGGATGAAAAGAAATTGTCTGGGTGGGGCTTTCTGTCCCTAAAGTCCTCCCACACAGAGAACAATTAAAGGAAAGGATGGGGACCTGCACTGTGCCTTTTACTGTTAGGCAGTCTTCTGCAATTGAATGGGTCAAGTTGTAATATAATCACATAATTACATCAGATTCTTGCCTTTTTGTGCTTTTTCCTTCTCAGTCAAGAAAACAGAAGAAAGAAAAACTGGGTCAGTTTGCTAGATTCTTAGTCTATCTATTGACTAACATTAACCTGCCTCTACAGGTCAGATCCACCAATTCCCACACATAGGAAGTGCAAATGCCCCAGTCAGAGTGGATACAAAAAGTATCTACAAGCTGTACCTAGTGAGGTGATGTGGTAACCCTCGCCCCCTCCACTGACAGACTGCTACCACGCACCTGAGAGACCACCTTCCTCCTCCTCAAACACTCACTGACAGATCACTTGCACAGTTAATTCCCTGTTAAAATTTTGGTAGCTTTAGGAACAACTAAGACTTGACCTAAACATTTTAAAGTGACTGGACATTACACATAACATAAAAATCAGCAGGTAAAAAAGGAAAAGCAATTGTTAAGGACTGTGTTGTCCTGTTGTCCCCTGAGCCTTTTTTTCTTTTAGCATTGTGCAGCATCAAAGTTGTTGCAGAAACCTGGTCACATTTCAGACTGGAGCTCCCAATATCCTCCTTGTGTTATTGAGTACTGTGTGGCACACCTGCTACAGAAACTCACACGTGTAGTGGTCTTCAACTGAAAAGGCCTAGGTATTACCAGAGGTAAAATTAATAGTGTCAAATAACTTTGTAATACCTTACGACTAACCCTCTGGAATTTGTCATTTAATAAACTGTAGGTTCTATATAGTAAATCAGATAACTTTACAGAACCAAACTGATATAACCGGTAATATTTAATATATAATTTATCCTGATTGTGATTTCTCTTACATAATCTCATGTCCAAGTAAAATCACTCCTTGTAAGGCAGAAAAAAAAAATTCACATATTTCTTAGAGATTCTATAGATGCTATAGATCCGCGCTTGTTTTAGCAAACTTACTTAAAATAGAGGTTGTGACTTACTGCAAAATAATTAAACATTCCCTGATCCTCTAAATTAGATAACACTGAACTAAGTTTCTTAATAGGCACCCAAAACAATACAGAGCATATTTACAGTGCCTGGAGAATACCATTTAAGTATTATTACTAGTCATTATTACTGGTAATTACTGATAATTATAATCATCTTAGAAGGGACTTCTGGAGGTCGGTTATTTCCACAGTTTGCTCATGGCAGGGTCAACTTTAAAGTTAGATGAGGTTGTTGAGGGTCATATCCAGCTGAGACCAGCTGCTGCTTGGCAATGTGGTTAATGCTCCTGAGACTTAATGCTTCTGTTGTGTGCTTTTTTCAATCTTTGGTAAAGAGGATATCTTTCTCTCATATTTTTTATTCATGGCCTGTATTTCCATCAAGATTACGGGTTTCTTGATAAAGGTCTTTCTTCAAATCTTTGAATTTTTTTAAATGGAGATGACTTTAAATGCTTTATCTGAAAAGGTAGGTGAGATGTCCAAGTCAAAGAAAGTTGGCTGTCATTCCCACATGTATATTGGAGCAGATGAGTCATCCTTTGAACAGGCACTGGGAAGATTCATTTAGCAGCTAGTTATTCTTTCACAGCAACCTGTGAAAATATTTCTAGTCCTTGGCGATTACCACCAAGGGTTTTATTTATAGAGAAGTTGACTAGATAAACCAATCTTTTCCAGACCAGTTCCATGTCTGGAAACTGCATTTTGTAATTAGAGTCATTATTTGCCAGAATAATAAATGAATCTTGGTGTAGGTATTCTATAAGATGTGCTATTTCGATCTACTGTAACATATTCCATGACAGTTATTCTGGGCAAACAAGGCTGAGAAATGTGAAAGAGAGTTTCTAAATGTATGTTTGAGTGTTATTATTTAAAAGTGAAGCTACTGTAGGCATCTTTAACAGTGGAGGTATGCAAGCTATGTGACTGAGCAGAAAATCAGATATGACATTTTAAATTTGCATTGGATATTTTTACATTTTTAGTTACTATTGTTCCAAAGCCAATTATATGTAGAAAGCAACTATTGGGAAAAAAATCTTACTTTCATGAAGTAAGGAAAAAACTTACTGCATTATATTTATTAGACATATGATAATTTCCTTTTTCTCCTCCCAATCTTTTTTTCTTTTTCCTTACTTCTGATATTAAACGAAGCAAATCTGTCTCAAATATTCACTGGAAGTAGAGTCTGCACCATGGGCTACATCATGGTTTCAAATTGGGGAAATAAAGGAAATGAATGGGTAGTTTCAGCCTAATTCCAACCAGACAGCTGCACATGAAAAAAACCTGTCACGATCTTGGCAGAAATTAATTGGCATTTTGTTGGTTTCTCACTCCAACCAAGTACTGAGCTGGCAGTAAAATTAAAATGTATTCCCACTGAGAGGAGCTATCCCTCCTCAGAGACAAGAGCAGAGGTGATGGAGCGCAGGAATTCTCTGCTGCTGCCTGGGCACCTGCGCTCTGCAGCCAACAGTGCCTGATCATCTCCTCAAGTGATTCTGCTGGCCCAGCCCACAAACAACGCATCTGCTCAAAATTACTACTCATAAATCTGTAAGTCTTAAATAATGCTCACTAATGGCAGACAGGGAGCACTTGTGTTGGCAACTATCATTAATAATTTAATTTTTAATAACAATAAGGAAGCCTAGTGAGATAAGCTGATTAAGATGTTTTCTAACTTCTTTCCATTTAAAACAAACAAAAAAAATGTATCAGTATAAACTTAATGATTGAGTAGAACTTCATGTTTTCAGCCATAGAAAGCTGGCCTTGCCACTGCCTATTTTAAACCATGAGTAGGCAGCAGCAACTATCTGTTCTAAATTATAGATGTCTGCTGAGGACAGTGGAGTTATGACAATTGTTTTAGGTGCTAATATTGGACAAAAAATTAGGATTACTAAAAGATAATGCTTACTGAAATCACTGGCAGATTTAGTAGCTGCTGGAGGAATCGAGTGTTTATATCAGATTGTATTCCACCACTTCTTGCGAGCATCATGATATTGTTGTTACAGCATTTCTATCTCCTTTAGTCTTTTTGAAGTGATGACAATCTACCTCACATAAAATTTACCTTTCAGCACTTTCATTACACTGCAAAATCTAAATCACTGAAAGAGTGAAATGCTGGGTTTTTTTTTTTATCAACCCTTTATTTTATTAAGTTAAAAAAAATACTTGGCCAGGATTAGGCAATCTTTCTTGGAGCAATGTAGGAAGTTTCATACCTGTTCCTTTGAAGAAAGGAGAATTCTGCATAAATGTGAAGATGTGGTTGTTTTATGGTAGCTCCTCAGCCATAACAGCTTTTATAACTGTTGGAAGAATTTAAATGTAATTAGTCCTTTATGTGTCCACTTGTTGTTGTAGAGTAAAAAAGAAAGTGATCTTTTCCGAGGCTTAAAAAGATAATCCAATGATCCATCTCTGGAAACTTTCAGATATGAGAAAAAAATCCACTGATTTGAACAAATTGTTGGCTGATTCTCAAAACAGTGAGGGCTGAGGGAATTCTTCAATTTTACGTATTTCCACTAAAATGTTTGTAGAAGTGCACAATGAATTCAAGTATTTTTGGAACGAAACATTTAGGTACATTCTCATGAAGAAAAGAATTACTTTGTTGATAGTTTGCAGGGGCTGTGTTCTTTTTTATTTGGACTGGTTCTGCTTTTTCCTATAAAAATGCTGAAATTGGCTGATAGCCTGGAATTATTGTACAGTATTCACAACTGATGAACAGTCAATCAAGGTCTTTTTTTAAAAAATCACTATGCTGATTTGGAAACCTCATTCTTTGCTTAACTCTGTGAAATAAACTGATTACTTGTCAAAAGAACAGAAAGAAAAAGATTAGAGGGTAACAGAGAAATACATTTTTTCCTGGCAACTTCTCCCCAAGCTTTATAGATAATTAAATTTTAAAATATCTTTTTGGATCATATCTACTCTCTGTAAACTTCCCTGAGTGACTGAGCTCAACTTGCATATTGCAAGTGCCATGTGTTTTGCATGGGTACCATGGTACATATTGAAATGTTGATATCTTATTTTCTAGAGTATCCTATCACTTGATTATTTATTAATGGTTAAAAGAAAGACAACTGTGAACTGAGTAATTTTCCAAATATTGCAGCAAATCAAAAAGCATTGAAAACACTACTTGACTGATAGACGGATTTAAACTAACTCAAGATAATGACAGTAAACTGGAAAGAGGAGAGAGAAACAGCTCTAAACTGTCAGTGGCCATGTCTGTGAGACTGCTGAGCACAGCTCTTCTTATCTGTTAAAATTGGTGGATCTGGCAAAACCAAAACGGAAACAAAGGCTCCCCCAAATCCCATCCCAATGACCTCTCAGTGCTCCTTGGGGCAGCACTGGTGATTTCTGACTCTGCCCTCGAAATCGCTGCAAAGAGGTGGTTTCTGCTCAGTGCTGGGCTCAGTTCTGCTTCCTCACCTTCAGGGGTCACATCCCAGCTATACAGAAGGAAACTGGCTTTGTTGTGAATCCTACCAGGTGAAACTAACCGTAATGGATTTATTTGGAATGTAAATTTCTTTCAGATCCAGTATTCAAATGAGCACATCATACCACAAAGGCTGTTTGTATTTTCTTTCAGCTCAGTAATCTTTTAATATAATGGAAAATTTAATTTTTAAAGCAAAAGATTTTTTATTGTGCTTCAAAGTATTAAAGGAGGGAATACAAATACTGGTTTGATATTATAATCAGTTATCTAGATAAGGTGATTGCCTTAGACTGGAAGCCTGATTAACAACAGTAATTATTAAAAGGTCAGGTTTGGATAAAATTAAATTGAAATGAGAACATTTTGCTAATATGTCCAAAATAATAGATACAGTCTGAAGACAATATTTAAATGTTTTAAGGAGATAAATATCTTAGTGGTCTCTCTGGAGTGGTACAGCTGTCTTTAAAACTTGACCTCAAATAATAATAGAAAAGTACTATACAACCTAGTTATATTTATACCCTGCTGACATGTGTTGGGTATATACTCTAGTCCAGAGCTTGGCATGGTAATGGCTTTGATCACACGATTGAAGATTTAATGAGAGAACTTCTTAGTTACTGCAGAGGGCAAAATCAGGTCCAAAATACTTTGTGTTGTTATTAAAAAAGAAAAAAACAATCCACTAGTATTTGCTCTCACCACCTTTTAAGATATATATTTACCACATTAAAATTTCATGACAAATATGAAAAACAAATAAAGCTACACTCATCCAGACACTATTTTAGGTCCAGAAGAATACCGACTAGATTTTTCAAGGTTAAGAAAACAATAAAATAAGAAAGTGCCCATTCAGTCTTTTTTTTTTTACTTCTGTGTCTTGCATTCATTATCATAAACAAAAAACTCTCTTAATTTAAAATTGGCTATAAGAAAGAACAAAAACATAGAGAACAAAGCAGAAAATACCGTTTGATTATTGTGATTGCATCTTGCACTTGGGTGCATGGTCTGTCTCTAAACTCTGACTCATCTGCCAGCAGCAGGCTTTAAGGTGATAATCACCCACACAGAGCTATTTGCACATCATGTCTATCCTATCCTCTATCTAATTATACCCTTTATAACAAACTGTTTAGCATAATTAGTGGAGTTACGCTTTACAGGAAAAAAGATAGAAGCAATAGTTTAGAAGATTCAACTTTTTGAAGGCATACACGTACAGATTAGCAATGTCGGTATTCGGTCACAATAATGAACATTCTGATGCACTGGTCTATGTAAAATTGTACAATCATTATTTTAGCAAGTAAAATAATGTAGTTTTCTGAATATTTACATATTGTATGTAAGCATTGCTTAAAATTATGAAATGGTTTTGGGACTCATTAATTGCTAATACTTTCACCAGTATTTTTTCAGACATGGCTGAAAAATGCTGAAAGGGCCAGCATTATTGTCAAGAATGCTGGAAATGATCAGAGTACCTATTATCCAACTGATAGACAACAGCAGGTACAAATGACCTTAATTTGACCCAGGGAAATGACCCAGGGAAAGCTCTGGGTTTTGTTTGGTTTGTTTTCTTCTAGATGATCAGAAAGGATGTTTACTAATGACCACTCTTTTCTTTGTGTTCTAATTTTAGTGCTGCTTTAATACAAAATCCTCTGAGGTAAAAAAGGAAAGTAGAGAATAATACATATATGTGCACACAGGTAAACAGATTTTATTTTTCTTTGCTGGCTTTCATTGCAGTCTTAAAAAAGTGTTAAATGAACATTGCTTGAGGTGGCATCTTCTCTGCATGCTGGAAGTTTAGCCTTTCTAACGCCCCTGCCCCAACCCCATCCTCCTTATGAACTAGAAAGAGCTGGGAGCACACAAAAGCCAATACCCCCTGTAAGTGTTTGCTGCCAGGCAAAATGAAACCCAAACTGTATCTCTCAAGAGTAACTTCCTGTCCCCAGATGGGAAAAAACTCTGCTGATATGAAAACAAATACTGCATTAGCATAGACAAAACAAAAATCATGCAGAATCCATTAAAGCAGCCACAACTAATTAATCTTGTTTGGTTTTGTGTGTTAATTGGACTTTTGTTAAATTCTCTTTGAGAACAGGATAAATTTATGGACTGTATCCTTGTTTAATAAAAATTCTGCTATTCCTATGTTGTAGGAAAGATGTTGAGAACATGGAGCAAGTAGAGTTATTTCCTCCCTGAGCTATTTAAGAAAAAACACATGGAAAAATAAGCAGAGTATCAGTATTTCCTTGTGCTCATGAAGAGATGCTCATACTTCACCCTTTTCAGGTAGGCAAAGAAATTTGTTGAATTCTACCACATATTATTCCAAGACATTTACAGCAGAGTAAAGATAAAACATAGATTTGCAGAAATTCTTGTATTTCCTATAGAATGTTAAACAGAATTTTCTCCATTTGTAATAAATAAACTGTACTAATCACCCCAGGGTAAAATACAAAGAGGTCAACAATGCATCCTTTCAGCTCACCATTGTTCAAAAGGTATTTGAATTTCCCTATTAAGTTTTCAAAGGCCAACATCTGCTGATGCTCAGAAATGGTAGATGTGGTGACGAAGGCTGTATGGAGTGTGAAGTGAATACGCAACCATATAGACCATGCAACACACTACTAAGAAACTATAGCACAATCAAACTCCAAAGAGCTATTTCCCATTCATCCCATTTCTGTTATTAATGGCATGAATATTTCTGAGAACGGTGACATAAACTTATTCTCTTTCCTTTAGTTAATTTTTTTTGTTATGAAACATATGTATAAACACAAAGTTTTGAAAATAGCATATCACTATGAATCTGCAGTCGTACAAATCCAGAGGAGACACTAGAGCAGGCAAATGACATTATTAAGATTGAAGGCTTTCATTTGCACGTTATTGTCATTGATGCTGTTTTGCTATTTAAAGCAGAAAACAGATGCTGTGGCATTCAGCTGCTAACATTGCTCTCACTTGCAAGGCAGATAGTTTCGATGGCATTTAACTTGGCTGTCTAGAGCTTAACAAATCAGTGCTATTCATGAGCTTAAGTAAACTGAGTTGATTATAAATTGATAGTCCTGACCCTGCATCATAAAAAGTGAGACAGTTTTACCCAAATTATTAAAAACTTTTCAGTTGGATATCGGGTATGGCAAATTGCATTTAACAACTGTGATATTTTATAACTGTGATAGTCCTGCATTATGCAAGTTGTGTCTAAAGTATCAGCAAAGCTGAGGCTGTGGGGAATATTCTTTCTGTGAGCCGCAGCAGGATCCCATTTCTCCCTCCCTGCTTTATTGGCAATTAACTAACGTGCCATGACTGTGTGCCCTCTTCAGCTGTGGAGCCCAGCCGAGGCTCACAGCTGAGCTGCTGTGCATTTGCTCTCTTCACGTGTTTTGTTTAAGTAATCATCTATTTCATTGATATAGTAGTTCTTTACAAAATGGTGTCATGGTTTTGTTATAGCTTAAGAGTAGTATTTTGGTCCTTTAATTGCATACAGGAAAGCATTTTTCTGTGAAGGAACACAATTCAATTTATTTTGTGGAGTAAAGCTGAGTGCAAAGCCCGCTAGAGTTAATGCAGATTCCAGCAGATATGCTGCATTTGCTAATCTACTTCATAGAAATGCAAGCTATTCCATTTATAAACTTTTCCATTTGCTCTTTGAACTTTTGCACACGTATACATGTATGAAAATTATTGGTCCTATATGTCTGTTATTAGCAAACACTTTTCCAAGATGCTCAACAAATATTGTCTCTGCAATAGTGTCTTAATTCTTTGTGTCACACTCAGTTTTGTAGGACTCAGTGCTCATCTGCTGGTAAGAATCGATCGGAAAATCTGGGGCTGAATGCAGATGTAAGGAGTGACATTCTCTCCGACCATGTAATAACAGTTACATGTTAATGCCAGAGAGGAAGGCCAATACACAGCCCCTGCACCACAGGGCCTGCTGTCAGAGGAACATTATCTACGCCAGAAAGGGATGTTGGGAAATCAGATCCATGAAGCTGAACGACAATGCAAAACAATACTGGTTTCATTACTTACTACCAATACTGGAAATACTGGGTATACCTGTAGAGAAAGAAAACACAAAGAAGTGTAGTTAGCTGTTTTCTGTAGTTGGCTGAGCTATTATATCTAAGATTCTGAAAACATTTTCAGAATACTTTATCAACACATAGTTAAACTCGAGCATCTGCCATTATGCGCCCAGTCCTTTATAAATGCAGAGTCTTTAGATTTTTCAGTATGAGGCTGCAGGGACCACTAAAATGCATTGACAGATGGGATCTATACCAGCCCTCTGAACTTCATGAATTTGTTCAGAACATTTTTGTATTTCAACTAACCAGCCATTAGGTTTAATGCTCTAGATAAAAATATCAGTCATGCATGTATTATGCAGATCTAGGAGAGTAATTTAACCAAGGGATAGATGCACTGCTAACTGCTTTGGCCAGCTGCTTAAATCAGTTGGTACCTTCTGTTGCATTAATTGTATATAGCTATTTTTCCCTCTTTTACCTGACAGTTATCTAAATTAAGCTATGTAAAAGAAATGTAATTGAGTGAAACAATCTAATGCAGTAGGTTGGCTTTATTGATTAAGCCTCTCATTGATTTTTTTTTTCCTGTGTTCATTTCAATTCCTAAACTGAATTAATGCAAGGAAACCGTTCCAGAGGCAGGTGAGATTTACCATAAGTGGTGGGGCTGTACAGGAGTAAAACTCCTTTACTGGGTAAGCAATGTGGGATCTCATGTTGTATAATGCAATCCCAAGAACTAGCTTCTTGTCAGGTCTGCCCTGAAACCTAGGATTTGTGTGTAGCACAAATCCATGGATATGAAATCTTTCCTGAAATGTCATTTTCTTAAGATTAAATGCCATTGTTAATAGCACTATGGCTCATCACTTGGGTTCGTCAGAAACTTCGGATCAGTATTGAAATCCTGGATATTTGCATCCTCTTCCTTAAATACAGTTTGCCTTTTTTAAGTTATATTGACTTTTGTGGCATGCATTTTGTTGCAGAAATTGTCTGTTTCTCCATTAAACATCTGCTACACAACTTTCAACATCTATCTTGAAGTTCTCCCTTACTCAGAGATGGCATGGACCTCACTCTGCAATTAAGTAAACTGGAGTGAAGGAATGCCTTGAGAATAAATGGTATTCAATGTAAGCAAGGTTGCAGAGTCAAGCTGGGAACACTCCTAACTTGTGGCATGGCTGAGACAATGCTGAAGTAACAGAATTTGCAGAATGGGGACCAAACCCAGATTTGTTATGTTTCACCACATCAATCCTGGGGCACATGTCAGAATTGCAGCTCTCTGGTTTCATATCCTGTGGCACCTGGGGCCTGGCAGAGCACTGTAGACAGCACCTGCTGCTCACCTGGGCCCACACTCAGATGTTGTTTGCAAACTTAATTATTTCTACTTCTGCTGAGATCAATGTGTATTTTCTGAAATTTTAGCACCATGAGGTATCAAAAGCTAAATGCAAATATCATCATAATAAAACAATGCGATCATAGTTCTAATAGTAACAAAAAGTGCTTTTTTTAGTTAGGATAATTAAAGAATACTTCTATCTCCTTGTTTTAAATGTCAAAAAGACAATCAATTTTCAAATAATTTTCCCTGAAGTTTCAACAGGAGCTTGTTTAATTTTTTGCAAGTCATTGTAGCTGGTTTAAATTAGCAGGATTGGTTTTCCTTTATACACTCATGGAACCTACTCAAATATTAGATAAAAGACAAAAACTGTGTTCTCGCACTCACACTTGCACTGTGAAATGGTATTTGTATTTCCTCTGGGTATACTCCCCCGCCTCAAACCTCTCTGTCTCCTACACACACATACAAATATCCTTTCCTTTCTCTCCTGAGGAGATTGTAGCAAAGAGGTTTTCCTGCAAGTCTGCTCTCCTCATATTATCGTACTTCAAAATTTTCAATGAATTCACAGTGATAAAGGCTTCCTGGGCAGAGAATAATGAACACAAGATGCCTGCTAGCCTAAGGGCTTTGTATTAACCTTGCAAAGATATTTTCAGGTTCTGTTTCAAAAGCTGTTTTGCTATTTCTGTACAGAGTTTCTTAGTTAGTGTGGTCTTCTGTAACCAGACTGATTTTTGTACTACCAGGTATCCCTGTGTGGGGTGACTGGCCTTGATAGTGCACTACTTTATGCCCTTCTTACTAAAGAGAGTGAGAATGACACTTCTGAGTTTGTCTGGAAAGGAGCTGGTTATGTAGGGCCATGAAGCAGGATCTATTAACACTCTGTGAAAACCACACATATGATGGGGAAATTATTCTTAGAAGGAGTGTTTGTGTGAGATCTGGAGTTACATATTGAGGCTAGCTCTTGAATTCAGCTGAGCTGTATTTGGTGCAAGTCCTTAGGTAACGAGGCACAGGAGGTGTGATTCTGCTCTCCCTCTCTCTCAGTGTGGAGGCAGGTGAGGGCCTGAGCGCACGGCTCTGCATGTGCCACCACTGCTGGGGACAACCACAGGCTGTGAGGTCATTCCCCCACTGCTGGGGACAACCACAGGCTGTGGGGTCATCCCCCTGCTGCTGGCCCTTGGCATGAAGCTGGTCTGTTACATGGCATGGGTCGTTTCCCGTCAGGCTTGTACTGAAATCTGTGAGTACTTTGCAGCAGTGAAGTGATGGGGACAGTTTAGAGAGATGAAAGATCAGGCCCATTACCTCCTTTGATGGGCAATTCTATTGAGCAAGGTATAAAGAGTAAATAGACCCAAAGGGATTGAATTTAGATATACTCAGTTGTTAAACCAAAGCAATGTTCAGCCTAAATTATCTTCTAGTTGAAATCACTGGGATGGTTATTAATGGTAATAGATTTATAGCGAGGGACATCAAGTAAAGCATGCAAAGAAAGTTCAGAGGTATGTACTGCCCCTGAAATGGCAAACATTGCAGGAGAAAGTCACTAATACTATTTATTATTTTTGACTTGACTTGAGGGTGGTGGTTTGGTATATTACATGTTCACTGTAAGTGCATCTAAATATATATGCATTACTTGAGAGGAAAAAAATCTGGTGTTTTCCTTTCATACGATCTTCTGCATCTGCCCTGTAATTTTCTCATTTCCCCTGCTTCCAGAAATGGGTTGCTTTAGCTCTTAGCTACCATGGAGCTGGCTATTGAGATGGAAGAAAAAAGCAAATCAGATGCTAGCAAAGAAAGCAAGTTTTGTCTATAGTTTGTGTCAGTGTGAAATCCTTAACACAAAGGAAATGGATCAAGCTTTCAGTGAGAAGGACCACACTGCTGCTTCCAGTCTCAGGGCAGGTCATACCCTGCAGACCCTCTTAGCACCTCCATTGTCAATGCCCTCGTGTGCTTCTGGCAGGACTCTTAAACAGGAACAAAATATAGAGTTTTTCACAGCAGAGTCAGAGCAGGGATGTTAATGCCTCATCTGATCTTTTGCTAGAATATCTGTCCTGCAGCGTGACAGCACTCCCTGCAGTGAGTCTTTCTTCCCTTTGCAGCTCTTCCATTGAGGCATGATTGCAATATCAGATGCTCAGCATCAATTTCAGAACTTCTGAATTCTCTAGCAATTTAAAGCCCTGAGAAGCTCGATGATACTGGTGTCTTGTAATCCCTCAAGGGGACTGATCATTATGATCATAGGAGTAAACTTTTCATGTATTTTTAAACCTGTATTCAGACAAAGGACTACACACAGTGAAAGAAAATTCTTTGGAAATTTCATGTGTTTCATTGCAAGAGCCCCAGAACTCCTGCTACTGTTAATTTTGCAGCTGTTTCTCTGTAAAGATTGAAAATTTTTCAATTCATAGAAAAAGAACTGCTTTGATGAACTTTATTATCCCTCACCTCTGCTTTCCCAAGCGATATCACCAGAAATAAATGGGACAGAGAAAATATTGTTTTACTGGGTAACATCTTTTAAAATTTGCACTTTTTCATGTTATGTTTTAGTGAGTCCAAACCAGTACTGAAAACTCTGTCTAGGAAACACCCAGTGAGATCAAAGGATTTTTTTCATGTAATTGTAACTTATTGATAGAATATTAGAAACTTTGAAAAGCCTGAAACTCAGACCATTTTTAGCACTTTGAATATCTTCAAACAGAGACTTTGCCTTCCTGTGCTGCTGCTGCTTAAGGACCAGAAGTCTCTTTCATTTCACCTCTTCACTGTATACGGCAAAAATAGAGTTGTTTGAAACCAGTGACGTATGGAAGCAGTTCATTTCTCAGCAACAGATGTCACCATAGCCAGCATAAACAACCAGCTGAGCAGGGTCATGCAAGAGAGTAGAGCACTGAAGGATAATTTTTCAAGCCCTACTTGAAAAGATATACAGCACATTATTTATAGCACACTGTTTTTAGGTAGGTACCTGCAATGTTTCGCTGGCTACTGCACTGGATATCCAGTGGAAGGAAAATGAGTTTATCACTTGCAGATTTTTGCGGTTTTTCCTGACGCTCCTGTTTACGTGAATGCTCTCGATACACTGCAGTTTTGCCCTCACCACTAGGTTTCCCAGCCGTCTGTGTGACATGTTCCTATGGCTTTATGCCTCCTGTGAGCTTCATGGGCTAAGATTAATATGTAATATAAAACAGGAGCAATATGAAGCTTTGATGTTTTGTAACTTATTATTGATTCAAATCTTCCTTTTTCTCTTTGAAATACATTGTCAAAAGCATCAAGGAGCAATATTTTATAACTTCAACATAAGTGTCCCATTCCTTCAAATCGAGTCATGAAGAAGGCACTGGAAAACTCCTTCCAGTGCTGGGGAGAATGGGCCCTTAGAAAATGGGACACTCTCTACTTTATGAGTCTGCTTTGACTGGAAAGCAGGATGTGTGATCCTTTCAGTTAGAGGGATGCTTGTTACTTGGATTCCTGACTAGAAAGCACAACTTCCTGGCCAGCTTCATTTATGCTGGTCCTTCAAGATGGTTTTGTGTCAGCCAGTATTTATGGGGAAAACTGAACATCGATGAGATTAACCAGTGCAGTTCTGGAGGTGCCATAAGTTTTGCCAGAAACTATTTCTGTGGCAGCTGTGCTGCATGGATGCCTCGTAAGTCTCTTCCCATTCTGGGAGGTTTAAGGCTGTGCTGCTGAGACAGAAGCTGTACGATGGGAGGGGAACCCACTGCAGGAGAAATTCAGTAAGCTGACTGTATGCCTGACTCTTGACTGAAAAGAACCACCAATGTTTCCCATGTTCTGGTCAAGCCTTTGTCTCATGTTGCACTATGAATTAGGAAAGTCCTATAACAGCTGGGAGGGGGTTTTGCTGAGTGTCAGGCACAGGTTGTTGGTTGTGAAGGGACTGACACAAAGCGAGCAGGCTTTGATCCATGGCAGCTCAGTGCAGTCTGAGACAACTCCATCTGATGGAGCAAAGAACATAAGTGCCAAAGATGATCTAAACAGCAGGAGGAAGAAAAGGGCTAGTGCTGTCAGACACATACAGCTGCTGAGGAGAAAAGCTATCCTGTAATACCAAGTAGAGAGAAATTCAATAAGTTCACTTTGTGTGTCAAAACATATTGCAGAAAAAACTATCTACAGAATGTGGCAGCACAGGAGAATGAATGTAATCACAAAATAGTCAATAAGATAGAGTGGAAATATAAAATAAATGCTCTGTGGAGACAAATGGAGAAATATTGTTAGTGCCAGAAAACAACAGAGTACTTGCTGTCTTTCACAGGCAAAGCATGGAAACATGCTTTGCATTCTCCAGAAAAACTCATGCTGACTTAAAATGAGAAGGATAAAGAAAATAGCTTTGTATCGAGGTTTCCGCTATGACTAGAGAATAATCTGGAATGGTTTCCTGTTTCATGAGCTGTAGCTTGAAAAGGTATGATGAAGTCTTACTGGCCATAAAAAATGGCAGAAACAAAGCAATGGAAATAACAGAAGTTCCAGCTGGGAAGGATTTGGAAATAGACATTAAACTTCTTGTTGAATCTGAACAAATTTCACAAATTCAGAGAATCTCAAGAAACAGTATCTTTTTATTTTGTGAAAAGAAGAAAAAAAAATTCCGAGTGTTTCATTTATACAGCTATTTTTAACGGTATCTTATTTAAGCATATTCATGTAAAGTTCAAATATATTTAAATTTTAAAATAATTTTGTCTTAGATGAAAAAGATGGTCTTTGAAAATTGGAGGAAGGCGAAGTATCAAAGGGACACTGTATTACTGGATTATACAAAGTGCCCCCAGGGAACTGAAGTAATATATGAAGGGAAGTTACTTCTATCAACATGTTCCAGGAACTATTTCAGAATCCACACCTGACTAGGGAGACTGCAACACCACGGCTGCATTGCTGACCACACGATGGAGATGGTGACATAAAGGCAACAAGGTAAGTGAAATTACATTGGCTGTGCAGAGAGTTTACCCAATAACGCATGACTTCATATGCTCCAACACATGCAGCCTTAAATCAGAAAGCGACAAAAGAAATGAAGCTTTTACATATCATAAATGATTGCTGCTTGTAGCAAGGAATCAGACAGCCCACAAGAAGAGAAGCTGATTTAGTTTTGAAGCAGTGCATAGGACACAATTCAAGAAGTAGTTATCAGAGAACCACTTCTGGACTGAAACTCAACATGCTTGTTGAGAAGGAAAAGGATAAAAAAAATCTACTGCAGTAATATTTAACTTTGAGAGAGCGAGGAAATGAAAATCAGGAAGTTAGATAAAAGAAAAATGAAAATAACATCTAAAAAGATATGCCTGCAAACAGCATGGAAGCAGGCTGGAGACAAGTGTATGAGAGGCTCAGAATAATCATATATAACTCATCTTTTTTTTTAACTTATAAAAATTAACTCTCTTATAAGCAAAAAAAAAAAATCCAAACCAGCACAAAATTGAAAACAACAGAATGTAGATGATTTTGTAAAGATACCCTTCAGAAGTGTAAGTCTTCTCAATGGGGAAGATATAGGGAAAAAAAGCATAAAACCTGCCAATTTATATATAAACCACAGTATTTCGAGAATCAGCTTCCTACGAACATAAAAGTTCGTAATAATATTTTGTTAAAAGAATCACACTACAAGCAGGAGGCCCAGAGAGATAACTGGGAAGATAGGCAATCGAGGTATAATGGTAAAATAAGGTAATACTATGACTAATTAAAAATTAATTTAATATTGAGTACTAAATTAATTGTTTTCACTGATGTTCACAACAAATAAAGATTCTCACATGCTGAGGAATTTTCTCAAAGTCTGTTAGCATCTGAAGTAAATGGTATCGAACAAGAATTGCCATGAGGAGATGCTGTGCCAAGAAGTATTTTAAAGGAACTCAAATATGATGTTTCTGAACTAACTATTGTAGCATATAACCTGTCATTTAAGTCAGCCTTGAGGCCAGAAGAAACGTTTTAACTGTGGTACAGTCTTAAAAAAGGACTCAAGGACTGATCCATAGGGTAACAAAATACCAAACAGACACTTTTTAATGTGATTGTAGAAGAGCCATGTTGTTGTCATGTTTAGAATACCGTGTGTAGTTTTAGTCTCACCAAATAAAAAAATGACATCATAGAACCAGAAGAGAGCAAGAAAGCACAGATGACCAGAGTTGTGGCATGGTTTTATGATGAGATGAAATAGATCAAGATCTGTCATTTAAAAAAAGAGTGGAGCAGTGGGTAAGGTCAAGTCTATGTAATTATAAATGGTGGAACAGATGTAAACAAAGGTGCTTTATTCTTTGTTCCTTCCTTGTCTAAGGAGGTACTGGCTTAGCCATAGAAAAACATTTAAGGCAAGCAAAATAAAATACCTTTCACCCACTGTCTCACTAAAATATGAAATGTATTGCCAAAAGGTATCACTGAGGTCAGTCTTATGTCAGCTGGGTGTCTCTCTGTGTTCGGCAGCAAGCAACCCCTGCAGAGCAGCTCAGAAAGCCAGTTTATTCATGGTAACTGAGAAGGTGAAGAAGAAACCCTTCATGCTTTTTCCTGTTTGCCATCAATTCCTACTGCCGATCACTGCTGAAGTCAGGATTTGAGGGTAAGTGAAGAATTCGTCAGCTCAAACAAGGCTATGTTTTCATGATGCCATCATCATCATCATAAACCCCAGAAATGACTACCTATTATTTGCAAAACTTTTTGATTTTCGATGAAACTGTATATTTGCTGAAACTCACTAATGTTGTTTTAACGTAAAGTTGTTTTAACAAGCTTCAGGCACTCTTTCAGTAGGTGCTAATTCCACTGTTCTGTCTGGTGTGTGCTCGACTGACTGGGAATGAGGTAAATGACACAGCAAGCTGTATTTAGCTAAAATCAACCTGGTAAATCTCGCCATATTTCCCAAACACAGCTTTCAAGTATTAATTCTGTGAGCCACACTCACTTTTTATAACAGGCGAAAA
This sequence comes from Rhagologus leucostigma, assembly GCA_013397725.1. Taxonomy (NCBI): domain Eukaryota; kingdom Metazoa; phylum Chordata; class Aves; order Passeriformes; genus Rhagologus; species Rhagologus leucostigma. Next base: position 343,018 of record VZTD01001820.1, read on the forward strand.
AAAGTGAATACTCTTACAAAATGTTTTTCCCTGCTTTTTGGAAGTTCATTTTTTTCTGCTCAGTAAGAATTTTATCATAATTTCATGCTCCCACACTTCATGGTTTGTTACTTGGTCTATTACTCTCACATTTTACTTGATAAGGTCCTGCTTCCTATGATCTTCATTTCTGAGTTTTGATTCTTCACAGCTGCTGCTTTGAAGTCTTAGATAACATTCTGAGCATTGCACACTGCTTCTGGTTTAAACTTTTTATTCAGCTGCATACACAGCTCTGTTTCTCTCAAATAACTTTTTTAATAAACTGTTATATCTAATATTCTAAAATGAATGTTTTGCTTTTAATCAGGGCAAAACTGTGGACTCTTTTCTTAAAAGAAGCTAGTAACTTCTGTCAAAAGGTTTATCCTCATTTTCAATCCTTTCTTCAAAGGAATTTAAGTCTGTTACTCAGTTCAGGAGGATTCTGAATCACTGTGTATTTCACACATGCATGAAAGGGCGAACTGGCGCTCATACTTGTCTTTGTGCCCTCCCTTTAACCACCATGTTTTATTTTGACCCAATCCTGTCCAGGACCAGGAAATGCAGGTGTCAGTAACTTCTTCCTTTGGATAATATGGAAGTGTGCTGGAATAGAACATATGTGTGTTGTGGAGTGGCTGTCACCTGGAAACAAGCAGATAGAAAATCTCTGGTTTTGCCCTTGCTTTCTCTCTTCAACATTTGATCTACAAGAGTACATACGAATCTGGACTGCAGGTCAACATCAGGTAAATGTTTCCCAACCTTTAGATCTTTAGTTATTAATATGAAAAATTTTGCCTGAGTTTTCTTTTTTCACTTTTTTAAATGGACAAAAAGTGGGCAAGGACCTCATCTCACACGTTGAGCTGAGAGCGTTGCCAGTCTCAAGCCAATAAGGATGTATGAATGGAGAGCTGAGGGCACTGTGGCTGGAGCAGTACTGCAGTTATTCCCACTGTTTTTTCTCACTTGTGTGTATTTTTCATGTGAAGAGTCTTAATCTTTTCACTCCTTAGCCCTTTCTGTGCAGTGTCTAGGGATGTGTGTATGGATACAAACATGTGGTTCTCCTGGAAGTTATTTACAACCATGTGAGAGGCACAGATGATGTACTCTTACAAACAGCACTTACAAATTGACACCTTGTCCAATTATACATGCCGAGTCATAAAGAAATGACAAACCTTTGCAAGCATTAATCTTCCTTCAGAGTCATGATATGGGGCAGAATTGTAATAATGAAATATCCTTATTATACAAAACTACTTACAGATATTGGCAGTGCCCTTAGGTATAGGCAGATAAGAACCAGGGCTCCACGGTCGGCCCTGATAATTCTTCTTGCATTTTCCACAGTCTGGGCCCGTTGTGTTATGCTCACACTCACAAAGTAGTCTTTTGTTTTCTTCTTTACAGCCAGTAGCGTGAAGGTTGCACTTACACCTAATTTTAAAAGGCAAAAATAAAACAAAGTGGGATATTATTTAGAGGTGAGGTGAGTTTAAGCTCAAGTTTTAGAAAAGCATGTCCTATGGCAACGGTTTGATTTCTGTGTTGTGCCTACAGTATTTTTCTACCATGAAAGCATGACATGACAAGACATCACTGCAAAGAGCAAGCTGCAGGATCTTCAGCTCACACAGGTCTAAAAGCAGAAATGTCACCAAGACTCCAGGATGCTGAATCTTTTCTTGTTTTCACTAATGCAGCTCCACTGAGAGCAACTAAATGATTCCTAATTTTTACTATAGACAGGTCTATAATCTCGCAAAAATTCAAGAGTTATTACTCCCAGGAATAAAACAAGTCCTCTGCTTATGTCCTTACAGAATCTGATCCAAATTAAGGTCCTGGGAGCCTGAGAAAACAGACTTCATTTAAATATCCTCTGTAATGCCACACTTCAATAGCAGGAAAGCTCACTATAATGGTATCCTGCCATTCTTGTTCAGCAAGTACTGTCTTGTTCAGAAAGGAAATTTCTTTTCCTGCTTTAATTCAATATAGCTGTAGTAGCTGAAGGTCAGACAAAATATTTTGGCAGGCACATTTAGTTTTACTTGGGAAAGAAACCTAATTGAGCCTTGTGACAAAATCATTAGATAAACCAGATTCTGCATCTGGTCTTAGAACAATTGTATTTTCCTTAAATTCCCCTCTTTTCCTGAAACTAGGACACTTACAGAATGGGAAGTTAGTTTCATGAACAGTAAGGTATTTTCACCTCTTTCCATCCCTTTCCAACAGATGTCAAAACCAGCTAAAGTCTATTTCTGTTTGAGGCTGGAGAGAAAACCAGTATTTAACGACCTTTCTTATTTGTTTTCCTAATGACTGTACATCTAGTAATTTACAGGGTTCTCATGTGGGCATTTGTCACCTGTTCCATACAGTGACCAATAATTAGAGCAAAACAACACATGGAACGGCCAAGTGCAAATTAACAGCTGTCAAGCTGACTTCCATTTGGAAGGAATATGACCTGAAGCAATTGGCCACATACATATATATCCCCAGGGTAAAACAAGCTTGCAGTTGTCATAAGTAGCTGCTGGAGAAAATCCACAAGAGTATGTAATACAGTAGATGGTGGAGCATTCTCCTCAGTGCTAGAAATGAGGCAGATGAAACTGCTGTTATTTGAGCAGTGCTCATTCTAAAGAGAAACAGGTTCAACACCTTTAAAATTGAAATTAGCAAAATGTATTCAATATGCTGAACAAGAGAGAGTACTTTTTACGCAATTTCCAAAATATTGGTGCTTGAAGACTAAATCAATTATGAATTTTCAGTGACTAGCCACTGCAGAATGGAAGATGCCTGTCTGAGCATCAGTGGATGACATCTGCCTATTCACTAGACACTGAACATTTTGGTAAAGACATTTGGTAAAAACATTTTGCTATTAAGAAAAGCTGTGGGTTGTTTTACTGTCTGCAGGAATACAAAAATAGAAGACTCCAAACAGGAGAGATATACAGTAAGAACAAGACCAAAAAATAGAGGAGAAAAGCAGGAGAGACTGTCAAGTAACTAGAACAAATTAGAGAGAGGAAGGGAGTGGATTTCTTTCAGGAGGAGATTTCTGTTTTATTGTAGGGATTGATCAGTGTCAGAGGCAGCAAACTGATTGAGGCAACAAGAAAAAAGAGGTTGATTCTGAGGAAAAGCTGTAGTACCTAGTGCTCTGAAAGGGTGCTACAGACTTGTAGGGGAAATGAGGTGGGGGAAGATAAAGGTATGTCCATCTGCTAATTGGTGTAAATATGCACAGCTATTTTAACTAGCACCTGAAAATAAAGGATAGTTGTGTCACAAAACCTTGTGCAAAATCTCTTTGCACTTCTTTGATGCTGTGCTTGTCATATGTTCCTGAAGAGAGACTGACCCTTGCTTAGTTTTGCTTGCATGGGTAAAAGTCTTGGATGGACTCTGGCCTTCTCCACCCTCCTCTGCTTCTACGCCTCTTCATACATATATATATATATGCAAAACATATGCATATATTGATATGTATGGATGTTTACACGCATACACAAACAACTCCAGTATAGTCTCACAATTTCCTTTTACTGCCCGCTTTCCCTAATCCCACCATGTCCCACCTCTTTACAGGCTGCCTTCTGCTTTTCCTTATTCCCCAGGCAAGAGAGCACGGGCAGCACAGCTCTGCTGCCTGTTCTGGTGTCCATTTTTTTAATTTCTGAGGGCAAGATTGCTGCAGAGGAAATGCTTCTCAGGCCAAGGTGCAGCACCACACCCTCACCGGGCAGCTGTTCCGGGTGCACGTGGCAGGGCCCAGGTGCTCCAGCAATGGGCAGGGTCCTGCACAAGGCATCTTGTGTGACTTCAGCCACCAAGCCCCGCCAGACAGAACGAGGCATCCTGGAGGGCTGTGTTTGTACCAGATGCAGGCAGCTTTGCACGAAAACAGCAAAATGCATTTGCTTCTAGAACTAGCTGGCAACCTCCTGTCAAATTTTAAAACCCTATTAACTGAGATTTAAAACCAACAGCCCCCATATGCGCATTCAGACTAAACACACACAAAATAGACAAAGCAGGGACATTTTCGCCACTTAGCTTCCTAAATAGAAGAATTGCTAAATGGCTTTTCTTGTCCTAAACCAGTAGAATAATCAACGATTCATTCAATCAATGCCTTTATGGAAATCAACTTATTTATACGCTTTATATGTATTTTTGAAAGCTTTCCCAGCAGAATTACCCAGAATGCTGCATCCTGTCTTAAAAGAAAATTCCATGTAATAATAAAAAACTGAAAAAAAAAAACCCCAAACCAAACCCCAAAGCATTCTCCCCGCCCCAAGAAATAAAGGGGTGGGGAGAGACTGTAGCCTTCTAGGAGTATGATTTAAAGAGAATAAGAGAAACAGTAAATTTGATCATTGGGAAAAAATAAAGGACTGATCTAAAGCTTTTGTGGGCAGAGGATAGTCCAAATCTAACATTAATAACAGCAAAAAAAGAGCCAACAATGGTGAATTTCCAAAGAATCCTCAGAATACTTCAAACTTAGCTGTGTACACTTTATAAGGAGAAGACAGTAAGGAACAAATGTGGTCACTATGTTTTACTAGAAGACTAGCTAAAAATTAAGGTTAAAAATACATTTATATTAAAAATGTCAAATTTGACTTAAGGAGAGTTAGTTGTACTGGGCACAAAAAGAAATGTTTAAAAAAACTTCTAAACCCAAACCACAAAATATCAGATAAGGTGTGGTAAAAACTTTGCCTTAGTGTATAGACAACAGAAAAGTTGGGTTTGGCTCGTGATTATTAGTGTTATCCAAGTATGAAATAATCTGTAGATTAATACAGTCTGAAGAGATTGAACTGAAAGTCTTGTTGATGTCAGCAACTACATATAAGGAGTAAAAGAGTAGAAGCATCAGTAAAATAAGACATTTAGAAGACTGAACCAGAGGCTCTGATTCTCCTCTTGCACCATTTTTTGTTGAAGCCACTTGACAGATCTTGAAGAGATTGACCATGATTTCCACTGCAAATCAAGGACGTAGCTGAACAGTGTATGTGTGTAAAATGCAGGCAGTGCTGAAACTGCAAGAGAACAAAAAGCATCTGTAGAAAGCAAACTGGAGGGGGCACCATGTCTGGGGAAAACCAAGCCCACATCAAAATCTGTGGTGTATGTGGAGAGAGAAACAGGGAAATAATATTTCATATGCTTTTGTTTTTTCAGGAAGCCTGCACCAGGAATTGGGCAGTCTGTCCCAGGGACCCCATCAGAGAGTACACATGCACAGTCTCAGATACTTCTGCAAAGAGAAATGCCTGTTATGCTTGAGGGACAGACTTCTCTGGATGACTGAGAGAGGTAAATGAGCGTAGCGGGGCTGAGAGATGACTAGAGCACAATCAAAAGCTGCTTCTGTTTGCAGGATAGGCAGTAAGGAAAATAGAAATATTTAGGGATACAGAAAGAAGGCTATTTCAGTAAAAGTAGTACCCAGACGGACTATGAGAGAAGCACTCTTGTGATGAGATACACTGGATTGTCAGCACTGTGAAAACAAAGCAGCAGAGTCTGGACCTTAGGAATTGCAGCTGTCAATCAGCTGAGCACCACTGATCTGGGAGCTGACCTGGGCTCCCAGCAGATCACTGTCAAGATGTGCATATCAGCTTCCTGTGGAGGATATCCAAATTCATCTCTTTCTTATGAAAGATTACCTTTCTTTTCTGCTCCAGAGGTAAGGAAATATTTTGTTGTGTTATATGAATATCTAAGGTGATAAATTATTACTGAAAATCCTAGGTCCCTTTTGTAATTTCATTAAACACTTGTTTTGAAGGCTGTTGCTAGCTGTTACTGCTTTCTATCTGAGATACTAACAAAAGGTTTAATTACATTTACATACAAAGCACATTCAACACAACATTTCTTATAGCCTGTGTTGATGCTTCCATTAGCAGAATGTGGTTGCTTTGGCTGCTTGTATAAGAAAGGAGAAGGTCTGAAAACCTAAAAAACTGGTTCCACCTCCTGTGTACTGAGTTCCATATGACAGTATTCCATGCCTACCTAGTTTCTTGAAATCCAAAGAAGAAAGTCCAAGTCCTGTACAGGGTATTATGTACACACACCCAGAAATGCAATTACTGGGTAGCAGTGGGTGGGAAGCAGCCGCTGGCACACCAAGTGGGTTTGCCTGTGCAGAGAAGGGGTGACAGAGGGAGCTGTAATCAGTACAGCAGGTTTGAGAGCACAGGTTAAGGTCTGGCGAACAGAAGAGGATCTGTGCTGCAGCCTCTGCACTGCACCGGCAAACAGCTTAAGGGCAAAATTTCATATAAGGACACAGAAAATGTTAAGGGCAAAGTGCAGTTCTGAGATACAGTACATGCTCACTGTAAATGGCACTGCTGAGGTCTAACGCTTGTACGACTTCACAGAGAATGACTGAAGTCCACGATTATAAATATCAACAACTCCATGGACAATTAGGTCACGTACAGAGAGATGTAGGCCTTGAAATGGCTTTCTACCTGAAGGGAAAAGCTGTCTGCCATTTATATCTGGTGACAGTTTTTGTAGACTTTTTTGTTATTGCTCCTGGTGGGGCAGCTCTGTCAGTTCTGAGCTTGTGGAAGTGAATACCATGGCCCCACATTACTTGTCTGCATTTGGAAACTTCCACCCTGATGTTTCCGCAGCACAGTGGATATCCATCTCTGCAGTTCAACCTGCGCGGACTCTCCCTGCTAAGCAGCCTGGTTATAGCACACGCAAGAACACATTTCCCTCAACGTGCAAATTCAATTTTGAATCACTGGAGATTGATATTGCTGTCCAATGCTATAAACCCTAATTGTGTGGGAGAACAAATTTGTTTTTCTGACCACTCATCTCTGACAGACTCATTATTTTGTCATAAAGCAATTGAAATGATATTTTTGGCAGTTACATAAGGCACAGGAGCGCTCTGGCGCACTGACGGAGCAGTGCTGTTGTAGTGGGAAGCCCTGGGTGCGCTGTGCTCCTCACAGACTCTATTTACATACAGACAAGTGACATTAAAATGCTGTAAATATCACTAAGGTAATTGCTAATAGCGTGCTGACGCTCTGGCAGGGGAGTGCCAACCAACAGACTGGGGGCACGTGAGGGGATCCTTGATGTTCACGGGATCATTCATGAGAAAGGAAGACAAGAGGAGCTCTTTGATACATTTTTAACAACTAGCCATATGTTCCTCACTTAGATACATCTTTGAATCATTCTAGGTCATCGCCAAAGTTTAGAAAATTAACTTGAAACCAACTTGGAAGCCTTCTGCACAGAATCTTCGCTTTTGCATGCCACGAGTCGGCTCCCTGCTCCCAGGTAAGCAAAGCCTGAACTTGCAGAGGAGTTGGCATGTTTGCTCTTCGCATTACTACCCACACAACGTAAAATACCATCCCCACACCGTTTTAATTAGGCATTTTAAAGCACTGTTGGCAATGCTGGGAGCCTTAGTCAGCTCCCCAGTGCTAGCAACTACTTTGAGCACCTTGTTACACTTGTCCTAAAGGACTTGGCTGCGTTCATCATGACATCAAACGTGTTAAGGCTGTCATCTACATTATGCCTCTCAAGCTTACTTGAGGCAGCTTCACCAGGAAGATTTAGTTTTCTAATGTAATGTAGACAAAGATGAAAATTCCACATTACAAATACATTTGAAGTGATACCTCAGCCAGGAAGGAGGATGAGATGTAAGCTGAGAAAGCAAAAGTCAAATTATAAGCACCTTTAAAATATACCATGAAATCTTTGCAACTGAATCATTATTTTTCAGGTTTAAAAAAAATTTTTTTTTACTCTTTATGAGACAAGTTCATCATAACTTGAGAAACTACATATAAAGGTAAGTTACAAAACTCTTGCACCATTGAGCATACAAGGTAAACATCATTACTTAGGTAAGTCTGGTTATCCTTTAATTTTCTCTGACAAGTGAATATGTTTTCATTGAGGCTCACAGTCTCAGAAACACCATGTCTGCTGAATAGTATTGTTCATTATATTTTTCTATAATATAAGATTTTTCTATGTCATGTCAAAACCCCAAGGTGTGCTGGTCCTTATCCTAATTTCCTAAGCTTAATAGATTTTGTGGGGATAAAAACAAGTATAAAGGATACTGTTGTGAAGAAATAAAATGACTGCTGGCCAATTTATTTCTGTAGAGATGCAGCAGACACACTTACCTAAAAGAGGTAACAAGATAATTACTGCAATCTTGGCTACAAGTGCTCACTGTAAGGACTACCCGTCTGAAGAAGTTCTGAGCTAAAAGAGTCAAAAACACCTAAGGACAGTTGACAATTAGAAAATGGCATGGATTGCTGGCTGCAAGTAGGTCTGCTGAACACATGTGCCAGCTCACACGAAGCAAAAAAGTACCTGTTTTCTATTCATATTTTTTTGAGTCATGTGAATATCTCAGGTCCACACTGCTGTATGGAATCTAAATCCAAAGAGGGCACTGCATCTTTTTCTGGACATTAGGAATAAGACCCCTGTGGTCTGGTGGTAAAATGTAGCCACTGTAGCAAGAGTAATGAAATGTGAGTCCTTTTTTTCACGTGTTTATTTCTGAAAATGCATTTGGTCACCAGTTTTTTCCCCTGTCCTTTTCCCCGAATTTATCTAACGCATCATAATCTCTCACGGAAAAAAAGATTTCTTTGTGGAATAGGGCTACATCAATAATAAGGGATAAACAAATTCAATAATAAAAAATATAACTTTTTATAGGTAGATATATTATTCTTTCATTTGCAAAGCAAGGACTAATGTTGGATCAGGTTTTTAAGCTTCTTAAATCTGTAAGTAGCTTTGTGGTTAGAAAAGAAGTTTAACCTGTGCTCAGTAATCCTGCTGCACCTTAGTACCTTAGAATCCAGAGATTTACAGAAGCCTCTTCAACTTTATTCTTTACTATTTCGTTTTCACTGCTAAATTTGGGAGGAAATTGAATTAGATTCCCACAGGCAGTATGGAAAATTGGGGAAAATAGCTTCTTATTCTCCCTCAGCTGAATATAATGTATCTAGTGGGGAACAGCAAAGCTGAGGCACAGAGAGCATGTTTGCTTTGCTTTCTCAGCGGCCTACTTCTAAGCAGTTCGGAGAGCTTGAAATTAAAAAAGAAAACAAAGTCCAAAAGGGCAGCATAATTCCCTTTCCCACAGTTCGAAGGCTCGCAGAAAGCCTGCAGGGCATGGAATTGCCCACTGTTTGCATTAAGCCAACCCAACAATAAGAGTACGCAAGTGCTAAATTTAAATATTAATCTGTTTATAAGATTTACGGTGTTCATATGCTAGTAAATGCATTTATATATACTGTCAAATAAATGCTGGCCATACAAACAACTACAGGATCACTACTGATCAATTTGTATCTCAACCTGTATTTGATTAAGATTGATTACTGGCTGATAGATGCATACTGTCTTCCTTTAGAAGCATAATATCGAGGCAGGTTCTTTTGGCTTTGCTTCTCCTTTTGCCCTGCCCCTTTCAGACAGAGGGCCACAAGTTACCATACCTTGCCAAATAAACTGTAAACGTTTCTGAAATGCAGCAGTTTACCAGATGACAGCCTTCCAGACAAACAGAGGCAACTGAAAAATGTTACAGCCTAGACCAACAGCACTCATCACAAACACAGAAAGGAGGAGGCAGTAACCTGAGCAAACGCCTCAGCAGTTAAGCATTTAGAACTGTTCTGATTTTGTGGCTGGATAAAAAATGTCACCGACCAACAGATATGAAAATATTCAGACTTTCTTCAGTCTCTTAGATCCAAAGTCTAAAAATAATCCACTGATACTTATGTCTAGTAGAACAGAACAGCTAATTCCAAGTCTGAGTTATTTCAGTTTACCACATTAAAAAACACCTATCCTTAGTATTAAATACTTTTTAAACTTAGCCAAGTGGAATGGACACATGCTTTTTCTAACTTTGATTCCATATTCTCTAAGTGTTAAAGTGGAAATGTCTGAAAATATAGCTGCTTGAGCTGCTGTAGAGAACTAACTAACTTGCATTCCCTTCCTAAACATTCATTTTTGCTTTTTTTCTTCAGAGGTATTAGTGTTTATGGAAATGTGTCAATAAAGAAAGTGATTATAAAATCTGCTAGAGTTTGCCAGCAGCGTGTTCTGTAAATACTTTCACTTGTGAACACACTTTGTCAGATTCTTAGCCGATGTAAATCCATCTGGCTGCCGTAGATTCAGTGAATTTATGTTAGTTCACACTGCCTGAAATGAAGCCTAATTTGCTTCCAGCTTTCATTCATATTATCCTAGGCTTGGTGGCTGTATTTTTTAAATAGATAATGACAGATAATCTTTTTATAATTTTCAGTGGCAGGTCCAAGACCTTGAGTAATCATGGGGAGGAAACTGGGAGTCAGTGGAGGATAAGGAGCCAAGGTGTGATGTGCTTAGGGACAGGAGTGCTGACAAGGCAGGATGCCAGTATTCCACACCGTTTCCACGCATCTATTTTGCTCCAGTCTTTAACCTCAGAAATAGGAAGCTTTTCTTACCTACACGAAGGATGCTGAATGGGAACAAAGACAGTCATGTCGCTCCCAGAGAGGAAGACAAACCTCTCGTGAAGATGAAGATCAAGAATGACAGTTTCTTCCAGTGCTGCCAACTGGTCATTTAATACTAGTGATTGTTTTGGTAGGTTCCCAGACTACCAATGAAGAACTGAGAAAAAGCAGCTGATGTAAACTCTAAGAACATCAGTGTTACAATTAGTTTTGCTTTTTCTTTCTCTCACTTGAAAATTTCTTTCTTTCTCACTGGAATTCCTTTGGTGTCACCTACTAAGTTGCTGTACTTCACACAGCAATCAATGTCTTGATACAGGGATGGGACGAGAGGGCAGAGGGGGAAGAAGGTGTTGCAGAGGTATGACACAGCTCAGGTGTTCTGAGTTGTCATGATGTATCTCCTGTTCTAACTGGTTTGCTCTAAATATCAAGAAAAACTTGGAGATGCTAAAAACCTGAATATCCTCAGCTGCCCATAGTGTTATATATCAGAGATGCAAGGGGTACTGGGACAAGAATACATCTCTCTCCACCAGCTTGGCAGTACCCTGCCATTATGTGCCTGATAGTGCAAAGAAGTTAGAGAGCATGTTATCTGAGATTTGACAACTGCTCATTGCCATCAGGATATTAAGAAAGAAAAGCTTTCGGTATTTTAAATTTTTTTGGTGCTGTCCAATGTCCTTTTTAGCCAGTCTTAGTTTGCCATCCATCACTGAGCAGTCAGTCATTATCAATAAGTCAATAGACATGAAAAGATACCTGAAAACCACCTCCTATTTTAATCACTATAATACTACTAGGCAGAATTTAACCACTGTATTGCAGCAATTGTAAAAGTCTGTACCACAACCTGCTAGATTGTTAAGACTGTGGCACACAAACCTCTGATGAAAGGTGCAGCTATGTATCACTGCAAAGTTTTATAGCTTATAAACGTTAAAAGAGAAGTTAAGAAATCTTTAGGAGTCACTTTTTCTTCTCTTTTCTCCTGATACAAATCTGAACACTAGATTTGAAACTCCCGGCATTGTGCTAATGTGCATCACCACTTTTAAGTTTATTGAGAAATCAATTTTTCTGGGTTTAATTTAATTAATAAGTACCAGTCTTACATCTGCTCAGCAGCCCTCCCAAGAAAGCTGCTCTAAGATGCTAGTGATTACACCAAACTTCCTGTCTTTTTTTGTAAGTAGTATTTCACAGCATCAGCTGCCAGCTGGTCCTGAATTCTTTTTCCCAGCACAGCACTGAAAAGGAACAATTTGTTGTGTGGGAGGTCTAAAACTGTGGTCATTAAATTACCATCCAAGTGGACATGGTTTACAATACCATTCAAAAATGTCGTTTAACTATCTGCAATGGGAGAAATTTTATTCTTGCATGCAGCAATACCCCAAGTGAGCTGTTACAAATTTGTGTCCATGATTGATGCAGGACAGACCTGGCTGAAGCAGAAATATCTTTACTAACTTAGAAAAAGACTCAGACCGTAGCACCTATTGTGTCACAGTAGGGAATAAAGTTTTATTGTCAAGAGAGCAGTGTTTCTGCTACATGAGAAACAAGCAAGGTTAATTTCATACTGATTTTGGTAACCTTTGGGCGCCTGTAATAGAGAAAAGCAGCATAAAGATATCCATGGTGCGCAGAGAATTCAACACCAGGGAAACCAGCTCTGTGAAGCCGCACATCTGTGGCTCTTTTAAAAAGGTTTTAAAGCATTTCTGTTTAAGAGACCTCCTAAGGACTCGTTTAAAAGCTCAAATGTGTCCCCAGCAGTCACTGCTGCAGATGGTATATATGGAAGGGTCAGGTATGGGCTGTAACTGGCTGTCTCCAAGGGAGAGAAGATATGCCTTGTCCTACTGCTGGAGGAGCAGTGGGTTTCCAGGGCTCGCTGCTGTCCTCTCCGGCAGAACCTCTGCACCCCAGGCAGCTGCAGAGCTGGGAGGGCAGCACCCCTGCACGTAGGCACAGAAGGGGTGCAGAATAGCCCACCCCACACACACTGGCTTTTGGACACCAGGTATCACCTGAAAAAGTGAGACCTCTGATAGCTTAAATGCAATGAATAGCTAGGTCCTGCTCCTACTGCATCAGTAACAGGAAAGGTTTTCCTGTGGGTGCTGCTATCAGGATTCAGTGAGAAACCTCCCCTTCTCATTCTCTGAGATGTATCTGTTATGACCAGCTCTGCTTTAAAGCTCTCTTGTTATGTTTATGTCTGTAGGTGAGGGGATTTTACAAACCAAATAGTCCTGAGGAAACTTTCACCTCCTTTCCAAACAAACATAAAGACCAGGGAAAAATTTGTTTCCAAGAGGAAAATAAGAAGATGAGTTGTATTGAGAAAAAAGCGAACACAAAGCAGAACTATTTAGGGAGCCTAACCCTGCCAGAGGTGCTGGTTAAACCCAGCTCATGGAAGCTCCTATGGATGCCCTGAGTGACAGGAGCCATGCAGGACATGCAAGGATATGGAGCTGAAGCAAGGGAAAGGAGCTAGCAGGAAAGCTTCAGGCAGTTAATCAGGAGACCCGCTTACTTCTCTTTGAAAACAGCCAGAAAGAAGTCAGACTTTTCTCCAACGATAAAAGGTCTATTGAACATATCCTTGGTTTTTTGCTATGTATGTTGGCCACCTTTTGCTTTAGGTGAACCCCCAATACACACAACCAGTAATAAAGCACACTGAAAAACAAAGGCTAAGTTCTCTTCCCAGTTAAATTCTGTTAATAGTTACATATGACCTAACAGTCCCTGAAAAGCCCAGGATGTAAGTGCTTTAAACAGACAAAATCAGATTTCCTTTCTTTTATCTCTCTTGTTTTATAGGAGATGTGTTGGGGAAAGGTAAAGAAATACTGATAAAAGCACTCTTTTATTTTCAATATCACCATGAGATGTCTAGGCACTGTTTGGACATTTAGAAAGACCACTGGGGTAAGTGAGAGCATAAGTAGAAAAGTAATTCAGGTGGTTGTCTTTAGGACTTCTGAGAATCCAGACACGAAAACTTTTTGGCATATGATTTAGTGGCCTGTCCTCTTATTGGATATTTTAAAACGAAAAATATCTAAAATGTTTTTGAATTGTGCAGACACAGCCTAGCCAAAAACTAATGCTTAACATTTCTCTTTTCAGCCTTATACCTTCATCTCATCTGCACAGAAGCCACTGCCCAAGGTTCAGTGCTGCAACCACTTTGAAAGGCACCTTTTTAGCCAGGTAAGCTGTGTCCTGCTGTTCCCCACCCGTGGTTTGCTGTTCTGCTGGTTGTTGCTGATATTACCTCTCGGTGTTACTGAATTTAAGGCCTTGGAATGCCCTCTGTCCCTGTGCAGCACTGCCGTGGTTCCCAGAGCGAGGAGCACTGGGCACACGGCCACTGCTCTCTGCTGTGTCCTGCTGCTGCCTCTGCTTGATGCCTTTCATGAGGGCGAAGGAGAACAAGGTGCTTACTCTGAGGACAGGTTAACTGATCTCTTTCTGAAAAACCATGTTGCTGAACTTGAACTTTAATGATAATTATAAGGCAGCTCTGTTCTTTTCTGGACTGTGTTCTGGGGTATTCATGATTAAACCAGGAAAGCCGAGGGTGCTTAATGACCTGTTCAGAGCAAGTGAAGCTGAGTAAAGATTTCAAAAGTGGTTTTGTCCTGCTGTTTTCTTGTGTTTCATTAGGGTTGGCTTTTAAAATGGTTAGGTCTCACAGCTCCATCTAGAATAATTGGGAAGTGGTAGCTGCTTATTATCAAAGCAGACACTCCCAATCCACTTTAAAATACATACAGCTTTTACTGTTCCTCTTTTTGCCTTTTTTTCTTTTTGTTTTTCATCTCAATTGGAGGTCATAACTTGAAAGAGAAAAGTGAAAAAACAAAACAACTTTTCTCAGTGTTCATTATGCTAGCCTCAATTTTTAAACTTCTAAATTCCATACAGTATAAGCTCCTTGTCACAGAATAATTCCCTCTGGAATGATTATGATAAGAATTATTTGCCAGTAGTGCCATTTCAAGTAATTTATTTTTCAGTTCACTGACTGAACTGAAAAAAAACTGGGGGGAAAAATTATTTGTGTCAAATGTGTAGTTTTATTTTCAGATTTCAAATCCCATTTTAGAAATTTTTTTGGACAATTTTTTAAGAAGACTATTTCCAAAGGAAAAATTGTGCCTTTTTTGAGTTTTCAGAAAAATTAGTCAAAATTATTTATTAATGTGGGTTAAATTCTGAGGGTACTTTCGGCCATCCCGGACAGAAAGTTCTTCTGTGAATAGTTTATACTTCAAAAATACTAATCCTTTCTCCTGCTGGAGAAAATTCGATGAAAAGCAAGCTGCTGAAATATGCCAAAAGCAACTTAGCATCCTATAGCTAACTTAAGATACTGAAAAAGAGATACTGGGTCACCTTATTTCTAGCCCTGTTGGTATAACAACACAACAAACACAATGCTATATGTTGGAAGTAATTTTAAACAGTTTAGGAAATAAAGTTCTAAGCGTATATTTTCCTTTTAATTTGGGAAAACAATTCTCTTTCATCTAATGTATTTCAAAGGCTGATTTCGTGTAGAAAAAGTTTACTTTCTTTTTCAAAAATACGATATGACAGTACTTTTTAATTATAGACACTAGTTATTGTTATCTTGAAGCCAATAAACTGGCTAGAATCTGCAAACGTTTTATGACATTGTATTAAAGTCAGTGGAATCATACAAAGATGAGAAAATTGAAAATATGTTTTAGTACTAGAATTCTTGAGATAGATGATAAATGGTCACATTTTTACTTGCTTTTTACCAAAGAAGAATCTGAATATAATAATTTAAGTGCAGAATCGCAGAATATCCTGAGTTGGAAGGGACCCACAAGGTGGACCCTAGATGGCCTGGGGGTGTGACTCCTAATGGCTGGCATGGTCTTCTCAGAGGTGGGTGGCCAGAGCAAGGCAGTCCTGAGCAGAGGCAGCTGGAAGGGAGCTCTTAGACCTCAGATGGTCAAAGGCAGAGGGGACCTGGCTTCTGGCACTGGCCTTGGAGCAGAGAGTGGGTGATGTGTGGACACGAGCAGGTGACACGTGTGGACATGAGCAGGTGACACGTGTGGACATGCATACAGGCCTGCCCATCATGGTACCACCGACGCTGGTTTTCCCCGAGTGCCAAAACAGCTCTGCCACTGGGTTTAGTACCTGTCCTAGCCTCAAACTTATGTGACATGGGACAAGAGACGTTATGTATGTCATTGTGAAATGGGGTTGCTGACACTGCTTTGGTAAGTTTAAGTGGCAAAGGGCTGGTAGTTTTAAAGTCTTGTATTTTAAAGTCTTAAGATTCTGACCTAATGTCAGATGAGAATAAAATAGTGATCGCTTTTGGCCTTCAAGTGCTCTGGAACATTCATCATTCATGTTTGTTTTTAACAAATACTGAGTAAATCAAAGAATGTTCACACAGAAGCTGCAGTGTCCACTGAGAGGCTGGGAACATGTTTTTGTTGTCTTTGAAAACAGACATGCTGGGGGGTCGAATCTGATCCAGTGACTATAATATTCCATGTACCAGAAGAACTAAACAACTTCATTTATATTTTAAATGTTTCAAATCAATACTTCCCTTCATATTCTGTGACCCCCGCCAGGAAACTCTTATAACTGAAAATTTAAAGAATAGATTTTAAGTTATGAATAATGTAAGGCTGTCATAGGGGAAAGCAACAGTGAAATACTGCTGACAGAAACAATCAGTACATATTTATACTGAAGAACAAACCTTAGCAATTCCATCTTGCATAACACAGCTTTTAAAATCCTATACAAACTTTTCAGTTTTCCCTGAAATGTCAAGCAGGCTTCCTCAGACTCCAGCTCCATTGGAAAATATACAAGCTGTTTCTGTTTCTTAAAGAATGAGCTAATCTGGAAGTAAAATGCACGCATATATATATATAATATAAATAGCTCTATGAAAAATAATACAGAACTAATAGATGAACGTAAAGAAAGAGCTTAGGTTTGGAAAAAACCCCAAAAGTCCTTAATACAGGGAGGTCTATCAGTATCTATTTCTCAAGCAGCAGGTTATTAGAAGGAATAGATCTAGCAAGATGAGACAGGATCCATTTCAGGGCACAGACAGTCAGATGGTGAACAAGAGCTTCCCTGCACTAAAGCGTTCTTCATAACATAAGCATGCTGTTCCAAATGAATTGAGTTTTGTTTGCACACTGACAGGGAGTTGCCATCCAGTGAAAATAAGAAGAGGTATTTGTCCTAAAGACCTAATGAACAGGAAGAGACACAGTGCCCTGAGAGAATCCTTATAAAAATGCCTGCACGACACAGAGCTTTATCTTTAGTGAATTTCGGCATAATTATCAGAAACTCCCTGAATTACGCAAAGAAAAAAAAAAATTTAATGGCCACGTCATTAGAAAATATTTTTGTAAGTAATACTGGGGATGAAGGAGTTATTGTTTGTGCCTGAGGTGTTTTATAGCTGTGTTCTCTCTCTCTCTCAGACAATGAGAGCTGCAGAGGAGAAGGAGGGAGACAGCTCACTGGGATTTAGGATGGTGCCCACAGCAGTTCTGACCTCCTTTTCCCACCACTGCTGTTCATTGTCATTCCTCATCTAGTCTCGTGCCTGCTCAGCATTTCCTCCTGTTGACCTCCACAAGCCAGGAGGGGGGAGCATTACACAGGACTCAGAAGTGTCCCCAAATCTTGTTAAAGCAGTTCTCTGCTTGCAAACTGGGCAAAAAATATCAGGAGAGAAAAAGGGCAGCACTTGTACATTTTCTGGTATACACAGATTTATCATGATATGTAGCAGATTGACTGAACCAAATGACTTAGTGGCCATATAATCATATCGCAAAGGGCACAAGCTTCTGGCATCTGTTCAAGCTTATTCTAACAAAAGTTGAATGTAGCTTGGGTTTTTTTGTTTGAGAATGCAATATTTTTATTATTCTTCTTTTTTTTCCCTATGGCAATCACTCCTGTATTTTGTCTCAGTTTTACCCCTTCATAATATTCTCTGAGTTTTCAGATGCTGACCTACCTGTGAAGATAAAGAACTCTATAAAATAAGGAAAAAAGTCTTAGTCTGTAATAGATTTCTCTTGAGATGCAGGCACTGCAGACAGTGAGAACTCTGAGACGACCCCTGACAAAACAGCTGCCCCTTCTCACTCTTACCAGCCCCTGCTCCTGTGGCTGGACAAGTGCCCTGCTCTCTCTCCCACACCTCAGGGCAATTCTTTCTCTTTCTTGCTTGGCTAATGTAGTTACAGCAGCTGAATTTTCAAACCTGTTCTTTTTTAAAAAAATGTGCTAAGTTTATGAGGATATAAAAAGTACACATTTTATGTGTTAGGAATTAAGGGGAAGCTCCTGCATACAGGACACTGAGACTGGACTTTATGTTGTATTAACTGTGTTTGAATTGCAGCAATATTTGCACAACTCTCCAAAAGGTCTCCCTCCTGTTACAACATACACTCAGGCCATTTTAAATTGCTGAATCTTTTTCAGTGGCAGTAAGCCCTTTTTTTGTGGTCCTAATATGTGCAAGAGATTGTTCAAAAGCCGTGGTATAATAAAACACAGTCAAAATTTACAAAATCTCCTATTTTTAACAAGAGTCATCACTAAACCACTGTTACATAATTTAATTTTAAATGCCAAATGTCTCTAAAAACTTGTGAGTGATGCATCAAGCTATGCTCTTTGGATGAAGCCTTTAGAGCATATGTATCTCCTCTCACCAATTCACAAGCCGGCTGAATGTCAGCCACACACTTCTTGTGCATTTGTTAGTCCAACCCCAGGTATGATTGTACAGTGAGGAAACCAGTGAACAACACTAAAAGTGTATCCTTTGGAATCAGAACACATAACCCTTTGTCATTCCCGTGCTATCGCTGTCTCACATCTCTCCTATTTAAAGCATCAATATTTTATGAAGCACTAACAGACAAACAAACAAACCAACATATAGACCACAAAGTCAGCATTAGTCTCCAAAAGTACACCCTCATCGGAAAGATGAGATATTTCAGAAGCTGCTCTCTCAATATAGGGATTCAGTATCTTTAAAAACCAAAAGTTTGGATCTCTATTTTAAGGCATGAAGTCTAAAGCATGAGATATTTATACATATCAGAATGGAGGCCATTGCTGTCAACCACCTGGAAGGACTGTTGGAAAGAATCACCACACTGAGAGTTACTCCTGCAGTGTCTAACAGATCTACATGATGAGAAGGTAAAATGATGCAAACTGCTTTGGGTATGTAAGGGTTCTACACCGTTGAAAATTTCTTTGAAGACATGTACACTAGAGAGATAATGAAATACTATTTTTCATTTTACTTTTCATTTCATCCAACTCTTTCTCCACTCCCCCTTCACCATTCAGGAATAAAACAAATGGAAAAGGACGGTGAAGCCCTTTATTTACCTCCACCCCAACTCCCCTCCCATCTAGCTTCTGGATTAGGTTAAACATTTTCAGTAGCAGAATATTAGCAGTTAATGACACTCAGATTGTTTGATCTTTAGCTCATTACTAACCGTAACCCACCATTCTCAAACCACAGCTTCCCATCTTTTAATTCTTCTCCTGTGTTGCTGAGAGGAAGGAGCTGCCCTTGCTGGCAGACTGCAATTCCTATGGGACACAAGTGATTAAAAATGTAACTGGCTCCTTGCTGTTTTGCTGTCCTGCTGGAAGAATTATTTCAGGGGCATTCAAAGGAAGGAAAGCATGGTTCCATAAACAAAGGATCCTTAATGAAGCTTGTTAAATGATAAGCAATTTTCTGCATTGACAAAGTATAATAGGTTTACTTTTTTGTTGTAAGGAGAGATGCTCCTCCTGAAGGTTTCTATTCCTTCTTTGAGCCACGCGGGCAGCGACTCCCCATGCGCTACAACTGAAGGAGTGATGATCACATCACGGAAAAGAGAAACAAAGACAGTGAGAAATGAGCAGCTGGAGGTACGCAGGGTGTGGGAGGAGGGAAGGAGGATTTCCCAAAGTGGGTCACTGACAAAACAGATGCCTTGTCATTCTGCAGCTCTGTCCCCTGTCCCACCTGCCACTCCTGCTCCCTGTTCCTGCTGTCTCCACTCCCCCAAAAGAGCAGAAGGTTGTGGGACCTGCTGTGCTCTAACTGGGGGGCAGAAATGGTAATTTTTTGAAAAAAAAAAAAACAAAAAAACTTTTTCAAGTCAATTCATGGTTGTGTTTACATGGCAAAATCAACAGTTCTAGTTCTATCGAAGGGAAGAAACAGCCCACAGTTCAATAAATACGAGAAAAATCTAAGGCAAATTAAAAAGATCAGCTACTGAGGGAATGAATTTCACATTTCCTCTCCTGCACAAAAGGCTGCCAGAGTTTCCTGGACTCCAGTGCATGTTCATGTGCTTTGGACTGGCTTTTCTGAACAGGCCTAAACAAAAGCACTATAGAACTATTACCAAATCAAAGAAGTTAAATTTCTATGGTTATGACAACTTCAGTGAACACCATCCCAACATCTAAAGATCCTTAATGCACAAGAGAGTTAAAGGGGAAAATAAGTAAAATCTGGTTTACCACATATAAAAGTCAGAAACAATAAACAGTCATGCAACCATTCTGTATCTGATAACTTGCATTAAAATATATATAAAGTGTTCTGGGAACTGAAGCAATGCTTCAGTTCAATAAAACTAATGCAATTAAAGAGAAAGAATGCTGTTTTTCCTCTGCTTGCAATTTCAAATGAGAGCTTCCTAAAACTTGTGACCATTGCTGGAATCCAATTCAGGACCTCAGCTTATCAAATTCCCAGCTCTGGCACCATGCCTTTGAGGTATTATAAAGTGCTGCTCATCACAACATCTCTGTCTATAAATGCTCCAGATAACTTTAAAGTGCAGACACCCCATTTTGAAACAGGCAAGTGTTCACTGTGAATCAAAATGGAGTCACCAAACACGTGCAGCATTCAGCTGGTGCTTCTTTTCTTGCAGGGCAACAAAGGAAAATGTGTTCGCACAAAAAGTGTCCTTGTAACATTTTTTTAAAGCTTTGCAGGACAACACACCTACACAAAGCCACAGCTTTTGAGACCCTGTAGACCACGCATCTTATTCAGGAATTCATTGTGGGACTGAGAAACTGCAAGGCTAATGAGCTCTCCTGCAGCCTCTTCCTCTGCAGGTGCTTCCCTGGAAGCACAATCTTAAATCAGACACTGCCATGCCAGATGTAACCTCCTGAACACCAATCCTCACTCCCAACGTGGTCTGAGCAAGCCACGGCAGCACTAGCTTCTGACTTTGATGAAATCACAAACTTCTTTTCCATTCAGACAGTGGAAGCCAAATTAATTCCTTAGCTTCTTTAATGCTGAGAGCCACATCTTGGGAATTCAATACAGGAACATATTAATCTCTCTGATAGGTGATAGTGCAATATATTACTGATGGGGGAGCCAGCACTGTGATAGTGACCCTGACCAGCAGATGACTGAATGGGTAAGGAGTGAAGGAGCTGCTCTGGCTTGAAGGCACAGCCTCAACTTTGGCAGGCAGTCCTTCACTCTTGTCCCACTACTAATTTTCCAACGCATTACTTTGTCGCTTGGGTATCCAGGAAAGGTCATTACGAAGGTATGTGACATCCCCTGATAATACATGTCTGTGGCAAAATAATTGATCCCTCTTTGCAGTGGTGATCTTTAATGCTCATAGGGCATGGGAGGTTATTAGATGGCAGGCACCCTTTGATGGTCTTTAGCGTAATACGTTACCAGACAGGAATGTGCCACCTATCTATCACTTACAAAATAATATCATCTCTGAAAAAGGGCCTGGCAGCCAGGGTTAGGGGAGGAAGAGGGTTTAATTATATTTGTGGATTAAAAGATGTCCCGAGAAAAGTGCGCAGCCTGATTATTTATTGGCTGTTCAAAAGCACTCAACACAATATAAGGAAAAGATCAGGCTCTGCAATACGGTGGTTCACATTGCTGTTACAGACTCTAGCCTTGAAATCAAGTTCAAGCTGAAGAACAAAATTACCTCTTACAATATGTGGTTTACTTCTGAAAATGAAAAGGGTAAGAGACGTATTAGCAATGTTGGCATTAGTGGAGGCAGCTGTTTTTAGATATTTGGTATTTCAGGGATGTGAGTTTAGCATCGTTACTAGAAGTACAGCTTACTATATTCCTCTGCTAACTTTCCAACAGGGAGCAGATGGTTACCCTATTACCAACCATTTGCATTTAACATATTGTAATGATTTATATACCACATGTCACCGAGCAAAGTGAAAACAGTTGATGGTAACTAATTAGTTGAGTGTGAAGATGCATATCTCAATGTGTATTTCCTTATTGTAATAAAATTTTATCTTCTTGGTTATTAATAGGTTTAATGTGTGGTGTAACAGAAATACTGGTGGCAGTTAAATGTGAACCACCATGTCACTTCACCACTGGGACAGTATTGGTATCATTAACATTTCCACCAGCACTCTCTTACATGCCTATTTTGTGAATGATGGTGCACAGAGGACAGATTATAACAATCCATTGTGCTTCTCTACCAATCCTTCTGAAGTGTATTTCAAAGCACTTTATAAATCTTAATATATCAGATATTGGCTCATATTACAGGACAACACACATCTGGAGAGGGTGGAAGTGGGAATGTTGCTTGGCAGAGAGGAAAGACGCTCAGAGCTACCATAAAGACAGAAATGGATTTAAGAGAGAAAATGAAAAGAATCACAAGGTCTTCAAGGGAGTTTGCAAGGAAGAAGCAGCCAACTATTGACATTTACACGAACATAAACGTCAGAAGATAGACTCGAGGGTTCAGAGGAAGAGCTTAACTTCAGAAACCTGCCCTCCACAACTAGAATATGGGCAGGTGTATGTACCATATATCGCACTATCCATGGTACGTCCCAAGACCTCATCAGACGTGACCTAGAGTATGAAGCTGTGGTTTATCTGCCTTATCCTGAAATGGTTTTGTTTACTTTTGTGCTTATTTTAAAATGGTGGCCATCACCCCAGAAATGTCAAAATAATTGTTAGTGAAGTACAGCTGGGTTACTCCAGAGTATAGCAGCATTTCCAGCATAAAAGTCTGGATGAACTGTTGTGTGAACAACCAGGTGCTGTTGACAGACTGACTCGAAGGCTCCAAGGACTCAGTATGCTGCAAAAATTACAGGTGGTCTCATTCAGGACTGGTAGCATGTCAAGAAGTTCAGCAGTTCCTGCTCCCTCCTAATGTGATTAGGACACCTCTTGCTATTCAGCATCCTTTCATTTCTACCATATCCCACAGATCTCCCGGGACACAGCCCGTTCTCCTGCAAAGGGCTGCAGCCAGCATTATGCTTTCCTGAATGTGTCAGCAGCCAGCCTTTCTCTTGGGAATACGACCTGCAGTGTAACTCCTTGTCTCCTTTTCCCTGACCGTATTTCTGCCTGCTAAAATCACAGCATCGCCATTTGTTTCTGTAGCTCTTTCCTTACTTTTCCATGAACGAGATGATAATCTGTGGGAACAGAATCACAGCAGTGTTGAAAAGTTACCCTGTAGTTCAGCCCAATTAACAATAAGCTTCACCTGTGTTTTACCGAGGATTCTTCACTACAGCCTGCTGTGATCAAGTAGGGACTGTGATGATTCCCTTTGTGCATGGGTCACTAGTACTGCTGAGGCACATCGATCCCAGAGGTGGACTCCAGAGGGAATGATAGGAAGAGTCTAGCAGACCTCACATAATGATACTATTAGACCTTGACCTTTACTAATTCACTTTCTAGTTTCTGAATAGGTGTGACTCTATCACTGGACTTAACAGAACTGGCTGCTTTACATCAGCTCTATCATACAAACATGAGACAGGATGAACAGACTGAGAGGTGTGGGTTTTTTATCATTTTTCAAACAGAAGCTGGGATAGCCTTCTTACTTCTGTCCCCCCTCCCTCCTTTTTTTTCTTTTGTTCCTTCTGTCCTCCCTTCCTTTCCATCTGTTGTTTTCCCTCATTCCTCCTACATGCATTTGAAACTCAATGGGTTAATAAGAGTAACTTCACTCAAATTAATCCTGATTTACAGGATGGCATCTGAAACTAGTATCAGGACTGGTTTCTTGTTTCAATACTTAACTTCTTGTAATGTATAGGGATAGCATACTATGGCACTATTCTAAAGGGAAATGAGAGGAAAGGCAGCAGAGTTAACTCTCTTAAAGAGTTTCAAATATTTTCCTAGATCACAGCTGAATGGTTATTTATTACAGCTACCAAACAAAAAAACCAACAGAGAGGGAGAGAGAGAGAAACATCACCTATGTCAAGACAAAGGACGTGGATATTTTGGGTTCAGCTACTACCTTCTGAGGCACTTCACACACTGAGGAGTGCCCAGGAAAAATCAGCTCCTAAGCAGATGCAATCAGTTACTGACATGAACAAAATTAATGGCAGGCAATACCACCACACTGGTACCCCTGGAAAGGAGCAGAATGAAAACTTAAAAAAACCCCAAACAAACCCACACCTAAAAGCTGGTAGTTCCTATTACATATAGGAAATAAGTAAAATAGAGAAGTGAAATAGTCGGAAATTTTTAAACTTTTAATGTGATACTATGCTGTACCACTCCAGCTTTAACTTCAGCCAGCAGGACATCCCTGTGCCAGGAATCATTTGTATATACGATACAGAAGATCCTTAAGCTTATTTCAGTGTTTGCATTAAATTGCACTCTTTTCAAATGAAAAGCTTAAAGGAAAGAAAGTTTCTGCAAGCTATCGGAGTCAATGAATTTATTCAGAAAGGCTCTTTGGATTGCTTTTCAGCATACAAAGCAATACAGAACGAAAAATCCTCATTTCTTTCATCAGGATTTTTATCTCTACTCCTTTAATATTCAATGGCAAAATGAATTACACTACAAAAAGGCTTGGTGCCTCTCCTCAAACATCCTGATCCTGCACGATACTGAGCTTTCTTGAAAGACAGCTGGGGGAGATCAGTATGGAAATACTCGATGCCTCGCAAAATGGGCCAAGAAAAGATGACCAGATGCTAATGAGCAAAGGTGGTGAGTGAAACCAGGTGATTTAAACCCACTAATTTCAAAAGCATATAGCAGAATGAGAGCCCTAGACAGCATTCAGACTCCACGGCTCTGCTCCCCTTCCAGCCACTGTGACTGCAGCCACACTGAGCTGATGGACAGGAGTTGTGTCACCAGGACGGAGGGAGGAAATCAGTATTATCAGAATGCAGGCAGGAGTAAAACCCACCCAGGACACCTGTACTGAGTAAACCCCTGGAGACTGCTCATGTGTCAATAAACACTGTGACCGTTTAATTATTTTGATTCCTGATAATCCTAGATTTGCTTACAGAAAATGAAGGACCATTTTTCCTTACTGACATATTACAGTAGATATATTAAAGAAGCAAATTGCACTTGGGAGTTACAGATAAACTGACATGCTCTTAAATACATCTGTTTCTTTTTCTTTCCTGTTCTCTAATGAGTTTATAATTTAATCAGAGAAATTGCTAGATTCCGTCCAAATACTGGTGAAAATCTCAAAGGAGAAAAGCTGCTTATGCAAGTGTTCCTGTAAAACAAAGAGTACTGAAGTATGGTAAATAAATACTAGAGTCAAGAATGGTATTCGGTTGTCTCCTTAAAGGCTTGAA
The DNA here is from genome assembly GCA_013397725.1 of Rhagologus leucostigma. NCBI lineage: Eukaryota > Metazoa > Chordata > Aves > Passeriformes > Rhagologus > Rhagologus leucostigma. The sequence continues at coordinate 368,412 of VZTD01001820.1, forward strand.
GCCTATATATCTTAGTATTGATGGTCTAGTTCTGAGCTGAACGTCAATGAAAACATTTTTTTTATAAATAAAACTACAGCATTCATATTATAAATTCCCTAGGGTAAAGTTCTGCTTTTGGGTAAGTTACAGAGGGACATTATTATATAGTGTTCCCAAGTGTAGGACAGAGTAACATAAGAGATTTACTCCAATTAATCCATCCGTAGACTGGATCTGCTGAATAAGCCAGAGGATGGGACCCAGTACAGCGCAGCCTCCCTGGCAGAACCACCTGCCCAAAGCTGCAGTGTGAGCTCCCACTCAGGGCAAGGGCCCTCACCCACCCCAAATCCACCACAGCCTCAGGAGCAGGTCAGGCTCACAGCTGGCAGGAGGGGCGGGCTGACTAAGAAGACAAAAAGGCCCCAACTCCCTAAGTAGCAAATATCTTTTCCTTCAGAGCAATTTATTCAGATGCTGAAATGGATTTAAATTTAGAAGAGATAATGTGAGAGCAAGGAAGTGTTAAAACTGAGGTTACTTTTTATTTGCGTACTGTGAGTTAGAGGTTTCTATTGCAGCTGGAACTGCAGCCGCAGCTGAGACGCGGTCAGAAAACCCTGGGGCTTAAATACAGAAGCTTCAAGGCGAGAAGAGTATAAAAATAAATTCCAAAGGGCTTAATAACATTGTGCAGAGAGTGGATATTCTGGTGTCAGAAAGAAACTGGTGGCTCTTAGATCAAAACCTAATCATTCAAAAGCAATAAGAGCCTTTGTTTTACCCAGCCAGTCATTCTGTTACCCACTGGGGCCATGTTTTCTTACAAGCATTCTGAATTACAGTTAATTTACAGTGTATAAATGTACATGTCACTGACAATATAACAGAGCAAAAATACTTTAAAATTAACATGGTTAAACCTTCAGCAGTCTGATCCAAAATCTGCTAGGAACCTTTAGCTTGACTTCAAAGGAATTATTATCAGCATTTTAGTGAACAACTTCTACAAAAATAAGTTTAAAACTGGGAGCTGTACCTCACTGCTTACTGCCAGCACTGTCCTTCATGTGGAATTGAAGAGAGGCAGAGGCTGCAGATAGCTCAGGCCACCTCTGCAGGCAGCACAGCGAGAGAAACCTTCCTGAGGCTGTGGCACAGGACACCCTGTGATCCTCTGCAGCAAGGCCAGACGCAGAGAAAATGTCTGCTCTTTCTTAGCTTCCCATCCCAGAAGACTTTATTTATGCATTAGTCGACCTTTCTAGCTGTTAGGACCATCTTGCTTCAGCAGTTAATTAACACAAGTGCCATAATTTAATACAGTTAATGCTACTTTATGCCCTTTAATGTACCTTCCATTAGTGATATTATTGTAGTATTACCCTGTAAATTAAAATAAGATCAAGAATAAGAGAGGCTCTCTTTAATTAAGGTACTGGCACACTGCATCGTCCATTATTCACTAGAAAAAATCACCCTGATTTAGTGAAGCAGACCATCAGTAAGTCAGAATTAGTTCATGTGGATTATTAGGTTTCTTGAATAATGTGAGCACAATGGGGTTGCTGAAATTGCTAACAGCCACGTTTCCTTTTTTTCATCACCTTAATAAATACACAATGGAAGTGGTAAACTGAAGAAGAATAAACAGGTGGTAATAGAGGAGGAAAGGTGTTCACTGAGAGTACACAGGTTTTCATCTCTAATGCAACATACATCAGGCTTATTTCACACCAAAATGCAAAGCAATGACAAAACAAACCCTATATTAAGTGGGCAAATCTCCCACCTGTAATTCATTGTGAAGTATTAACCACCCCAGTATCCTGTGTATTTAACATATTGGCTTTAAGATAGATGCTTTTCACTGTCATTGATGCTTAAAACACAGAGTGAAACAAATTACATTTTATGCTGCCTTTAGAAATATGCTATTATGAGCTTTGGTGATTTTAACTATACTTAACCTACAGGTTATGTTTTCCAGAAAAAGCACTAGCTTTAAAGTGTGTCTGCTAGCATCCCTCATCCACTGCATGGCAAGCTCCTCGCTTTGTATCCTGTCTTCATGAAATACTCTAGTCTAGTTTTACCAAATTTGTATAAATAGCTGGGTCTCAAAGCCCAGAATATGAATCTTGGTAGCAAAACAAAATAATTTTGTAACAATTTCCAGTTAACATCCTAAATTAAGGAGCAAGAGCTGGAAAGCTCAGCTAAACTGGAAACAGTGGCACAACTACCCTGGTAACCCTTGCTTCCCTCCCCTGGGTCCCATGCTCAGGGCATGCCAGTGCACGTGCTGAGAATGTTGATTGGGAGACTCTCGTGGGGAGAGGCCATAAAGTTTCTGAAAGAGACAAAAAATACCTAAAACTACGTAACAGTGGGCTTATTGCAAGTTACAGTTGGTGCAAGTAAACAACCAGGGGCTGTGTACTGCAGCCCCAGAGCTACTCAGCAGCAAGCAAGCCCTAAAGACTTTAACAAGGAGGGCTCACTAGATATTGAAGCAAATGGCACCAAATCCCAAAAGAGCTGTTCTTCTCATTAGCAGGAAAGTGATAAGAATTCACATGAATCTAATCTAGTGAGGTACTATTACACATCAGATACTTCTTTTAAAGCACGTGTCCAATTACTGCAGCATTTAGACAACAAGCATCAGCATCAGATAAGTTCTCTGTACAGTCACGCTTCATTTCTATAGATAATTTTTCACAAGATTGGTGAGCCCCAGATGTGCTCAGAAGGTTTCTGTTTCTAATTTGCATGCAATGCACTCTTTTTTAATCCTTCAGATGCTTTCTTTGATAAAGTAATGATAATCTAATTGAAGTCAGACTAAGCTCCAAATGGGTTTTTAGACAGGGAACAGGCTTTCCTTAAAGCCTACAGACCTACAAATCCTGAGCTTTGATATGATGCCTCAGTAGAGCTAACCTATGTGGAGCCCAGTGGAGAAAATATACACATTAAATAGGTGTTATTTTTTTAAACTGAGGATAATTTTACCAAACTGTTTCAAACAGTATCTTAAGCTGTTCATGATCCACTTAGCCCTCCCAAATGACTTCTGAAAAATAATTTACAATGTAACTAATGAGCATGGCAAGAAGAATTCTTAAAACAGCAACATTTATTTTAGATTTTCAAATGTTGGATTAGTAATTCTGTATGTATGGATATATAGTTGGTGTGGACACAGAAGACTGTAACTGCATGTTAAATCTCCAGTTCTAAGAAATGTATTTTGATGATTTTGATTTTCACTACAGGAATAATAAAAATATAGTCAGCAGTGTTTTATATAATCACTGTCGCTGTTTTTTTTCACTTAGTTCTGAGTCTGCAAAGAAGGTCCCTGGCCTTCCAAAATAGATTAGCTTTTCTGCTTGTTTTGATACTTAGATTCTCTTAAAGAAAAATAAAAGAGTTTTTTACAAAGGAAGTCTTAAACTCTGTATAGAAGAAACAGAGGAGGAAGAAAAGGTATATTAGACTGGTGAGTGAATTGCTAATAGAGGTGATCCCACTTATTTCTTCTGAACAAATTGGCATCCAAGACCGATACAAAGGGATCACCCTCCTGCTTGAGGGCATCAGTCAATTGCTAGTTTGAGTTGGGAAGAAAATTTCCCGATAGGAATGTCACTGCAGTTATTATTTTTGGGACTACGGCACCTGATACCAGCCACCACTTGCCCTAGAGGGAACCATTTGTCTTGAACCCAGCTGAATAATCATCTTTTTTATATTCAAATCAGTCTATCTAAAACGCTGTTGGTTTTTTTCCATTTTAATTTAGCTTCTCTGCATTTCAGAGCTAATTAAGTACAAGGAATGGACTCTAATCTCTGCTGCTTTCCTTGTTCACAGGCAGACCTAGTGGGAAGGGTTTGTGCAAGGGCTGCTGTATCAATCACAGCTTACATTAGAGGCCTGGAAAAGTCAAATGATAAAACAGAATCTCTGTTTTTAGTTAACTGCCACTGGATCAGACTCCAACTACATCAGAAAAGAAAGTGTCCCACTGCTCGGGTGAATTCCTGAGCCAGTGCATGAACCAATGCCCTCCTGCCTGTGAGACCCAGGGCTCAGAATCCAAGGCGAGTGCCAGCAAACACCCCGACCTTGTGCCACTGAGTCAGAAACTTCTGATATGGCAGCAATGGCCTTCAGCTGAGCCAGATTTCCAATGATCATTGGCAGAAAAATACCATCTTCTTTGGGGAAATAAACAGTTTTGAATAACTTATCAAACCAAACACATATGCCTGTTTCTAAAGTTATGTATTCTCTTACCTTCCATATACCCTTATGTCTGAAATTGCATAAAAGTAGCGTGCCAGGTGTTGCTCATCTACATATATTTCACCAGTTGCTGGCCTAAGCAGTCTTATCCTCAGATCTGTGATGGTAAAGAAATCTCTTAACTTCTTGGTGGTGTCAAGCTGGCCATAAAGAGAAGCCATGTTATGAAGCCGAGGTCCAGCAAAAAAAGCAAATCTATCTTTAATTTCAAAGTGGATTATTTTACTATTTGTCATGTACCCGGTAGAGTATTCCTCTGTGCAAATGATTTCTAGGACTGTGTGCTGTGATAAATCCCTCACTGATTTTGGATCCATGTGAAAGGCATCTAAGCAGTCTGTGGCATAGTATTGGTAGGGCTGCCATGTTCGTCCATAGTCGAGTGATTTCTCCAGGATCATTTGGTCTGGACGGCCAGATTCAAAGGTGATAACTATGTTATCTGTTAGCTCAATGGTTTTGTTCCAGGAGAGCGTAATATTAACATGAAGAGGCTTCGGATAGTCCTTCCAAGTTGTGGACTGCCAAAACGTGGAGGGATGTCTTCCTTCCAGATCGAACATCAGTTCTGGAGGATGAGCCAGTTCTTGGGTACTCGCATCACATTCATTATTGCACATGTAGGGATTCCCCTGGAAAAGAGCAAAGCTGTGTTACAAGGGGCACCACAGAGGTGAGTGTGACACGTAAGATGTTTCTTGACTGAGAACTGCTTTTCTCCAGGAGGGAAGCCAAGAAAGAAAAAACAAATGCTTGCAAGTAATAACTTTATCTTAATGAGATTCATCCTGGCTGTTTTACCTGTTAAAGTAAATGTACAAACACAACATAGAGAGCACCCTTGCTTCTGTAATATAAACATTTTTCTTAGTATAGGTTAAAGAAAGAAAAAAGCTTATTTACCCTGAACAACTCGGACCAGGGACCGAGTCACAGAAGACTGAGAACAGTATGCAAGTCATTAACAGCTCAGTAACTCCACCTCTTTTAAGAAAGATGCAGCAGCCAAAGAGAATTTCTTTTTGTAACAAGCACGTTCCTCAGACCTCTGCCCAAAAAATAACTAATTTTTAAGGCAAGAATATTTTGTTAGCAGTGCAGCCAGTGTGTACTCAGTACGAGCCAGTATTCAGCACACTTTCAAGTTTCCTTTCACCCAGGTGGGAAATCTATCATGCTTAACTTGTGCTCCCAGCTCAACACTGCCTTGCCTTAAAACATTTACACTTGCAACCAAAAGCCATTAGAAAAAGAGTGCTCTGTCAGGTCTGGGGCTTGATTCAGGTATCTGCTATCTTATTACAGGGTACCAAAGTACTTCAGAAAAGACTTTTCATGAGGCACCAGGTTCAATTTATCAGGACAAGATAATCCAGCACTTGATTAGGTGGGAGATGTCAGTGGCTCCAGCTGGAACACTGCCGAGGTGGCTGGAGCTCTGAACTGAGGGTTGAGTTAAAAACAGCAACAACAACAAAAAAAAAAAATAGTGCACAGCTTTTACTGCTGCCTGTCCTCTGTAGAAAGGTGAGAGTGAATTATTCTCTTTCTGGCCTTTTGATGCATTAACTTTCACACTACAATCTTCTGCTTCTTCACAAAGGCTATTTAGTCTGCAGATTGGGGATATCTTGCAGCAGTTGCCAAGATATCAGCCCCTGTAGGCTGCACTGAATCACATATATCTAATTTCAGCTTTCAGCAGTACATTAGAATTTTGCTACTTGTTCAATCTGTGTTTGTTCCAGAGAGCAACTGCTGCTCTGTATCCTTCCCTCCGCCTGACATAGACATTGTGGAAGAAGCCTCTATTCACTGATAGTCAGCACTGCGGGGAAAAATATGCACATGCCTATACCTAGCAGAGCTCAATGAGGTCATAAATGTAGCTGTTATTGTCATTAATAAGAGTTCCCTGCACCTAGCCTGGAAAGAGAACAAGCCCTGGTATGATGATCAACTTTTTCTTATAATTGCAGTTATACTTCTCTTCATCTCAAAGCCTGAGGGCAATGAAGCGACTCAGTGCCCTCCGGCGTGGAAAACGGGTTTCAAACATGAGTTTCCACCTTGGCCACTACTCTGCCCCTTGACATACTCCCAAAAAACACAAGTAAAAGAACTGCGCTCACTTTGACCTCCCCACTGGCAACTTCCTCTCACCTGGGCTGGGAAATACTATTTTATTTCTCTGTCTTTCTTGCTAATACAGCTGAATGCTAAAACTGACGATTCACTGGGACTGGAAGTTAGGAAAAAAAACTACAAGACAACAAAAAGGGTTATTTGAGAACCAACATGCTGCTTGTTACACTGACAGCTTCAAAGCACGCAGCTGTAACTGGAAATACTCTGCAAAATATTTTCTATAATAAGTCTGTTACAGCTCTGATTTCAAGCTCATGGTTGCTATTTCTATGCCTTCCTTTTGAATAAAACAGTGAAAATTAAAAGTAAGTTTCAAGCAGAAGAGAGAAAACACAGAATTTTTTAATATTTAAGCTCCATTTAATATATCAGATACAAATGCCAGAATTTGATAACTTACACAGGCCTATTTTCCTCAGGGAAAATATGCATATTGTGAAATTTGTAAGGTTCCAGACCCTTTGGCTAAATGTAAACATCAGTTTATCAGAAGATGCTCAGATTGCATAAATCACACCTGTCTGCGGTTGCCCAGAAAGATCTGGTCACTTCTATCGGTGTACCTCTAACCTACATGCTTTATGCTTCTGCCTTTGCTTTGGCAAAAGCAACTACGCTGGGAAGTCACAGGTATCAAAACCCAGCAAATAAATGTTCCCGTGTAGCCAGACAGGTGCATTAAGCACTGCTGAGGGATGGCTTCAGTTCCCTGCTCCACAAGCAACCACTGAGTCTGTTGTGATTCTTCCTGCTAAACACCAAAGCCGCTCTGATCCGTTAGTCCCTGGGTGCTGGAGGAAGCATGTTTTATGACTTCCAGCAGGTAACCCAGGTTGTATGGGATGTAGTGGTTCTTTCTGTACATTAGTTGATTTATTTTACTCCCTTTGCCTTTCATCTTTTGCTTTTTAGCAAAAGCTGAGGTGCCAACAGAATCGGAATAGCTGGGAGAGAGGCTCTAAAAACACCCTACAAGCTAATGTGAATACAGTGAGGCATTGAGAGCTGGTAGGCCTTGCTTGCAACTGAAATGCAATCTACAGCTCTGTGCACAAAGCTTTTCAGGGAAAGATGAGACCCAGTTAATGGCAGAGTATTGTGAGAAACTGGTCAGAATCACTGTGCTCTCCTGTCCTGCACCTGAAACTCTTACCAGTGGTAAGAGTGGTGTCACCACCTGCCACACTGGGGTAAGCATGTCACTGCAAATGAGAATCCTAATAAAACCTTCACGCATATCCTCCCCAATAAACTGAATTATTCTTTTAATTTTATGGCACAGAATTCTCTTTTAAGAGGTGAAGGATTTGATGACACCAGAATAACCTGTGTGGAGTTCAAATGCTTGAAAAAGAAAATTAGGAGAAAAGAAATCTAAGATGATCATAAGCCAATAAAATAAATGTCCTGAATTCTAACAGGAGGAGGAGAGAAATTACAAGTTTATGTAAATTCCCCTCTGTCTACTGACATGGCAAGTGCTGACGTAATTTTGAAATATTTAACATAGTTATTGCTTCAGAGGCTTGGAATCAGGTTCCCATTTTCTCTACCAGCAACTTGGCTTTCAACTGCTTCTAAATAATCTTAAATGTAATTTGCATGGTAAGTCATACTTACATTACCAAAACACTCTAAAAGGGTCTTGCTCTACACAAACATCCCTCAGTACATGCTATTATGAAAACAATTAATTTAACTGGGATTAGTAACATATTTTAATGTCTTGATCTCTATGATAATCCTCTTTAATGCTTTTGTCTCAGTAAAATGAATACAACAAACTTTGCCCAGTTTGTGAAAACTAAGCTCAGTCTGTGTTGGGGCCATCTGAAGGACCAGAGCATTAGCATCTGTAAGTAATTTTGTGACTAGCAGGCAGCCGTAAATAGATCTTCATTTAAGCCTTCCAAGGAGCAGCTCTTCAGTAGGACACGGTAGAAAATATTTATAACTTTTCAAAATTATATTTAAGCCATTAGGACAGTTCTAAATAATTAAATACTGATAAATACTTCTAAACACTTTACTGCCAATTAGCGTAAAAGGTAGCTGAGTCTTTCCCAACACCACAACCATGACCATCTAAAAGAAACCCGCTATTTTCCTGTACAGTAATAGGAGATTGATATTAAATAGCTCCTTGCAGGCAGGCAAATTAAACTGCTATTTATTTTGGTTTTGGCTGTTCATGGAATTGAAAATATTACTGAAACTACTGCCATAGTCTCAGTGTTGGCTTTAGGAGGAGGTGCCCAGTTTGCAGGCACAGCGAGGGCATGTGGCTGTATCACATGACTTGTTCACATTCAGCCCTGGCTGGAAAAGCAGAGCTACTTGAGAAGCTCCTGAGTAGGGCTGACTGGTCCCAGTAGGGTTTCCCCTCAAGTAGCTGGATTTAGTATGTTTTAGCACACAGCAATGTCTCTGTGCCAGGCAGCTCAAACTTTTATAGTGGTGTTGGAGGTGCTCTGCAAGTGTCCCTGGCTGGGATGGGGTGCCGGGCTGGTCTTGCTCCCTCTGGGCAGCAATGTGTCCTACCAAAAGCCTCTCCAGGAACAGCACAGTGACCCTAGGCTGAGGACTGAGGTCAAAAACAGAGGTCCAGCAGTAGTGTGACCTTTGAATGTCAGCAGGGGAGCAGCAGCAGTGCTGCAGCTGCTGTTCAAGGGCTGAAGTTTGAGTGCTGCTGCTGCTCAGTTGAAGCCTCTGGTCTCTCACCTGTACAGCTCCTCAGTGGCCCTCACACAGGCTTAGGGTTTGATTGAAGATGTTGCTTCTTTCAATGTGTTCCCTGTCCACATTAAGACCTCACAGACTTTTTCACTCAGGAACAAAGACAGAGGGGCTTAACTCTTCTGTAGCGTGAATATTGGAAGCTGTATCACAGATTACATGCTGTAATGGACACCTGGCTAAATCCCTAGAGAGGATTATGACTTGCATTTTCAAACTGGTGAAGGCTGCTGAGGTCAAGCTGGCCAAGATTTTATGAAGAACCAAAATAAATTTTCAAGAAGTGAGTCACTGCAACTGAACTTTATACCACTGCCACAAGGTAATTAGCTCAGATCCACAAGACAAGAAATAAATGCAGCCTCACTCATGTTTGGAGTGTGGCTGTGTGGTAAATTACTGCATTCAAGTCACACTTTTGGACTAGAGTATTTCTGTTTCCCTTTTCAAGAGATCATTACAATTGGTGCCATGCTGTACACTGTAGATGATTAATTAGACAGTAATAGCTACCAGCAGCAATTGCCCTAATGCTTGTATTTTGCATGTGGTTTCTAACCAGGAATTACTTGTTTACCATGACAGAGCCAGATTACGAAACCATTAATTTTGAGATACTACTTATTAGGTGTTGTCTTGCTAAGGGCAAACAGTCAGTGAGGTGGAGGATTGGCAAGGCCCAGGATCTGTTGCATGATAATTGATGTTATCAAAGCCACTACATCCATTAGCTGGTTTGAGAGCATCTCGGTCAATGTCTGCAGAATTATTGTTGTGATGACGACAGGAACGGCTGTAGACAAGAACATTTTACCATCAATAGCCTTTCATCACTGCAGTGACAGCATTTTAAGTTGAAGTTATTTAAGTTAAAAAAGAAAAAGTGCTAAGATCTGAGTGGAAGATTTGATGCTCTTTCAAGAGCTCCCAAGTGAGAGGCATCTGGATGCCCAGACTAGTACTTTGAACTCTGAGCTGCAGGCTGAACAATGTACATTCTTCAAAATGAGCAAAAAAGAAAATAAAAGCATGTTTAAATCAATACCTTCTGGGGAGACTTAAAAAGATTAAACCAGGGAGGATGTGACTGGCCAAAAATAGATAATAATGCTTAACAACTTTGTGCACTTTTAAGCTTGAAAGTGCATTGCAGATTATGGTCCTGATCCTGCAACTAACTTGGTGCAAGAAGACCTGTGTAATTCAGATTTATTAAAGATATGTAAGCTTCTGAAAATCTGGCACTTTGCCATGTGGCATATGAACCTAGTTAATTATTCTTCATGACAACACCTCCACGAGGTATGGAATCCTATACCAAATTTACATATAGATACAGAATTAGAGAGAAATGCTTTTGCATGATGAACTCTGTAATCCCTGATTATACTGTACTGTTTCTTGCAAAGCCTTTTGGTAGATCATGCAAAGGTATTCCTGGCATGCAGAGTAGTTCTCAGATTACTGCCTTTTTTCAATACTATGGATTGAAAATGTTGCATAGGAAAATATTTTAATATTTGCAGCACCAAATGCATTGGTGCATTTGCCAAAGGCATTCAATTCGTAGCAGAAAATTCTCTCTTTTTAGTAACTAGTTACTTTTTGAAAATTATTTTCAATTTACTTTATGTGGCAAGTGGAGTTTTGTTTCCTCTGAGATATTTCTATCCACTTTCGGGGAGTGAAAATCCTTCTTTTCCTCACTGGTATCTTTCTGCTACTGAAACTATCTCTGACTTGGCAACCATGCTGATATAACTTTGGCTACTTGGTCATTCTGGCACAACCTTATGGCAGATCTACAGGCACTGACCCCAGTGTGGTTTTGTTATTTCAGAAGCTCAGTATTGGTGTTTTCCTCTTGCATCAGCAGGTGTCTGGCAACATAATCACTTTCCTACTTATAGCTCTTGCAGTGTCATGACATGCCTGATGCTGGAACCCCATTTGCTGAGCTCTGGCTGAACAATACGGCAAATGTTCCAAGAAAACCTGAGTTTCTTTTACACTGGATGCATACCTGGATTTAAGATCCTGAAATCCCAGGGGATGTAGCATCCCCTTCTCTCAGCACAGTGGCACTCGTTCTGGATAAACCAGCCCATCCGTGAGAGCACTCCTTGGACAAGGCAGCAGAGGGTATCCATCTCCAGCATCGTGCCCAGCTCACATCAGTGCATTTTTTTCTGAGCCAGTTTTCCAGCCATCCTGCTGCCCTGCAGGAGCTCTGGCAAGGAAGTTGTGCAGGAGATACAGGGGGTGTCCTCAGCTGGGAATAGCTTATGCTGTCAGTAACAACAGCCTGGGGTGTCTCTGCCTTAGATTTTGTCTTCTGATACAGCTCTCATCTCCCTCACTTTCTGATTATTTTGGATTCTCCGTGCATTAGAATGGGAACCCATTAGAAAGGGAAGGTAGAAAGAAAGATAAGTCTCAAACACTACAGCTGAAAGGTGCCCTCCCTGGACAAGGAAAATCCAGCACAAAGGGAAGTCGGTCCATTATCATGAACAGATGGTATCAGTGATCCCAGTGATCATGGAGGGAATGTGAGCATCAAAATCTGAGAAATTAAATCATCCTGGTGGGGACAGGAGGAATCAGGCGGCTGGAAACACTAAAAAAATTTTTTTGTTGCTTTTTGTGTTCCCTTGTAGTTATAAATGATTGTGTTCAGAGTTTAGGTCCAAAAAAGAAATCTGTACATAGCAAAAAATTTGAGAAACAGATTTTGATAGCATGGAAGACCCCTGCAGGCCTTAATGTCTCCGGTCAGCCCCACCTGGGAGCAGGGGTCCATGTCCCTGGCCAGCCCCACCTGGGTCCCAGGCCAGACCCTATTTAAACTCAGGCTGAGGGCTCTACCTGGTTCTTTCTCCACCTTAGGCTTGTGTTGCAGCCCTGGATTCTTCTCTCATCCTGAGGGGGCTCCCTTGATGCCCCTGATTTGCTCACTTGTTGTACCTGGGACTCCTGATGGGATGTCAAATGTCCCCCGGGTGTGCTCTGGCTGTGTGGGATGGTGCTGAGGTGGGTCTCTGATGGGACATCTTCCCCTGCTGTTCCCTGGCACATGCTGAGGGATGTGCAGGGAGTGAGGGGATGGCCGTAGCAGAAATGCAAAGCTTCCCTGCTGGCCCTAGGGTGGTATATAGAGTTTATACTAGTTTATACTCTTTATACTAGCTGAGTATGAAGTCAGGTCATGAGATACCAAATCATGGGAGTATGGAAATGCTGTGTTAGCAAAAATTCCTGGAAGACAACTAGTGTGAGGAAAGTGGAACACTGCACTCTGGATGCACTCCCGACCCTCCCATGCAGGGCACAGTGGCTGCTGTGAGCTGCGCTGGGCTGGTGCTCCTCTCAGTGTGTGAGAGTGGCAGGAGGGCCTTTTCTGGTACATAACACAATTGAGTATGTAAATGCAGCTAGTTCTGTGTTTTTATTGCCCAGAGGCAAAGTGAAGAAATGTGCCTTGTAGTAATGCCGGAGGCAGGTGGGTTGTAATGGCTGTAGCTTCTGCAAAAGGTTGTTCTTAGGTTTCAAACTGGTTTCTGAGAAACTCCATCTTCTGTCCCTATGGCCACACGCCTGTGGGTAAGGGTTTCCTTGTCCTCCTGGTGACAGCTCTGGAGAATAACTATGGAAGCTTGTGCAAAGTATTGATGCCACAAATCCTGGCCACTGAGTACCTCCAGGTACAGGACACAAATTTCTACCTGATTTTTGTGTAAATCAAATGAAGTGAGCAGAACAGAGCACTGATGTGGTGTTTAACTACAGAGCTACAACAGTGTTCAGTGCAATCCTATCCTGTGCTCGTTTCAGTAAATGCATCTTACTTGGACAGCTCTTTATGTAGAGCGTTCATCACAGCCCTAAAAAAGTCATGTATGTGCCAAATGCCATGTGAGGTTAGAAGTGAGCAGTATAGAAACACAAAAACCCTGAAGTTAATGGAAAATAAATGTACAGTGTTGTAATGACTTAAATGAAAACTACATGGCTCTGGATCTCACCATTAAAGGACAGAACCATGATTTTTGTGTATATAATTTAAAAGGATTTACAGTGAAAAGTTTTTTCACCAAGCTGTTACTGGTTAGTTATATCTCATCATGGTAAGATGTTGGATGTAACAGGATGGGTTTATACTGCAGTTTAAAAATCTTCTGTCCATAACAGATCTGGACTAAAAGTCTCCATTGTTGAATTGCCACATAAGTAGCTTAATGATAATGCTGAATGCATTATTTACTTATTGTGAAGGATGTACAAAGCTCCTTATTCTTTTTTCTCTTAGCCATGGTATTTTTCAATCCAGAAGCTTTCTAAAATGCTGTGTAGCTCATTAACATCACTTTATTAACTGAGTGTCCACCAAAGCAGACCGTCATAGCTTTTTTATGGCACACAGCTATTCTAAAATGTACAAATATTTAGAGAAGAACTGCTGCATTAAACTTGAAAAGTGTTTTACATAAGCACATACAAAAATGTAAAGTGCAAAACAACAAGCTATTCTAAAAAAGCAAAGCTTTTGTGTCTACTTCTACTGTATTTAAGTACAGAGTAATATGAAAAGTCTGCATTATTACAGTTACTGTAAAGCAAATAATATGAAGAATTTTTTTTTTTTTAAAATAACATCCACTTAAGCCCTATATTACTGGCTTCTGTGCAGGTTTAAACTAGGTAGTAGAAATCTGAAATGCTAATATCACTCTAGAATTATGTAAAAACAACTTCAGCACTTCTATGTGTAGTTCATACAATAGCTCAAGTTTCGTGTTAGGCTTGGCTGATGGAACAACATGGTAAGTAATATGCTTTATAATTAGCGTTTAATAAGCTGGGAATTTTAAGATTCAGTGGAGCTCAAATTCTGGTTACAAAGCAGTACTGTGTAGTTTCAAAGGGCTGGTTTTGAGGCCACAGTGCTAAGGGTGAGTGCACGTGTATGCACATGGGCCCAAAGGGCTCCCAGCCATTCACCTGCTGCTCTCTCCCTTAGCACAGCAAAACAAACTAAAGGCTTCCAGTCACTACAAGTAATTTTGCTAAATTAAAATAAGGCTACTCTTTAAAACAGCAGAGACATAATTCTTCTCGGTTTGAAGGGGGGGCCTTGAAAAAATTAGAAAACAATTTAAGAAATCCTGTTGTGCTACTTTTCTGGTCCAGCAACTTCCAGTGGATCTCTTTCCTTGAGGACTGCACCTTTGCCATGGGCTCAGTCCTGCCTCAAGTGAGCATTAGTCTGACATGCAGCAATGTGCTGCTTGCTCAGCCCTTTCCCTGTTTGCCTGTCCCTGCAATTCTGCTGGGGAGCTGATGGTCTCTGAGCTGTGCTTCTCTCTAAGCACAAATTTCCTACAAATTTGGGAGACCCCACCTTTGTGCCTAGAAATTATGCTGCTGTATTGGTGAGCTGCATGTATCTGAAAAACAAGTACTTTTTCCCCCAGTCTGAAGTTTTTCAGCGAGTCAAGTCTCTGTTCTGATGCACTGCTTGGCCAGATGAGTACTGGTACTGCCAGAAGGGATGCAACAGCTGGGAATGAGGTGAAGCAGTGCAGATAGATTGACTGGCTAAAGGGCAACATGAAAATGCACCCTAAATAGTGAACAAAGAGCTAAATTATGCCTGTGCTGTTGTACTCATGCTTATCTGTTAAAAGGTCACTTACATACAAAAATAGCTACTTGCATGTGCAAGTGTTATTTATGTTGTAAAAGACTGCTCAGGGTAGTACATGTGTGTTGGATTTAGGTACAACCATTTCTGTCCCAGCAAAATGAATTTCACTACATATGTCCCCCCAAGGCATCATTACAATTTTATTCTTACAAAGAGCAACAGGATTTAGGACAACAAAATCAGATTATTTCCTTTCTGACAGATGTAAACATAGCACCTGCAAATGCTTACTCTGGTCTGCACTGCAGGTATTGCTGTTGCAGTCTCTACAATCTAAATTCAGATATGAAGGATTCTGTTTTTTCTACAGGCAGTATTTTATTTTCTCTGTATTTATACATCTGTGTGAACATGCTTTATATTTTTAATTTGCTTCATCTCATATTTTTATTCTTTCCTGAAAGTGGAACTGTAGAATATGCTACACCTGGGAAGCACAGCAGTGTGATGGAAGGTATGTCATGTTATGAAATTGTGATTGTAGGTTTTATGTTTTACTCTGAATACTGGCAGACTTTGTTAGTGGAGATAGCCAAGGGCATTGTACCAAGCTATTCTGATTGACAAGAAGTTTATACAAAACTATTTTCATGCACAAAAATGCACAACTCCTGTACTAGGAAGTTAAAAGGGAAACTAACAAAACCAAATCCCAAATCTTACCTAGCTTTGTGAAGACAGAGTCCTTGTTTAAATATTCACCATCAGAAACAATTATAATTTATTTCTCACTTGTAATTTCCACCAACTTAAAAGATGCTATTTGCTTGCCTAGATGTGCAGCTACACAGACAGACATTCTGCAAAATCTGTGGGATATTGACTATGAATTATGGCAAGACAATGAGCAGAAGGATACCAAATCCCCCATGGTATTCATTAATGGTTGCCTGTGACAAACCACTGTCAGCTTTAATAGTTTTCCTGGGGTGATTCCTGCTTCCTCTGTGGGAGACTTTTGAGATTGCTAAAGAGGATTCCTAAGTAGTAGCAATAGTTAAATAACTTTCGTCAAATGTAATGCAAAACATAGGTAGAAAAAAAGTTCTCTTCAATTTTATTTTATTTCTTCCTAAAGAAGTAATCTTAGAACAGATAGTCTAATCAAATACCTGTACAACCTACACTAAGTAATGTGTATATTCACTAAAGCATTACCAAAGCAGTAAGCTGATGTTTTACTAATCACCCCAATGAGAGAAATGCTGAGTGCCATTCCATAAACAGCTAATTTCCTAAAGCTGGACTAACTTTTGCTTTGTTATCATCGAAATCAGACAGCTTTGCTAAGCCAAGGCAGGCTGTCTTCCCTAGCTCTGACGGTCCTTTATTTTACATGCTATCACACGAGTTTGAATAGGATGTAGTGTAGTAGCTACGAATATGGAGAGCAAAACCAGGTCACTTAGAGCTGTAAAAAAACTTTCAATCCACATTTATGTGATACTGCATGTTTATGTTATGTTTTGCATATTACTTTTTAGCTCTAAATCTCCAGAGGTCTTACAAGCAGGTGTATTCAGCTGCCCACAAAGTTACAGGTGGGGGAGATCAGACAAAGAGGTGAAGTAATTAGTACTCAGACAAGTGGTGGCTAAGGCAGCCCTTTTTCCTTTGTCTCACAGGCCTTTTTTCCAAAGAGAAATATTTTGTCTTTTTATTAATTCTGTGGCTAATGCCGTAGAGAAAAGAAACTGCAGAGCCAAACAACAAATAAAAGGGACTAAAGAGACAGAAGAAATTCTTTTCTTGTTGGGGATGTCTCAGCTGTGCTTTTGGGACTGTCTGCATCTGTAGGCACTGTTCATCCTGCTCCAGAGTGTTATTGATTCTGTGCTCGTGGATCTCATGCAAAATTGTATTTCTACAATAACTGTAATTTTATTTCTGATTCTTAATGTCAGTATTATTTTTGACAATTTCGGACCTACTAATACGTCCACTGCCAATTTTAATAAATTTTAGAGCTGATGGATTAAAACTGAATGTCAAACACCGCAATTAGAATTGCTGATGTTATGCAGAAACGCTGCTCTTAATATATATAAAAAACCTCCCGTCTTATTATTGCTACAGAATCTGCACTCATTTCTGTTGAATTTGATGAGTTTTTTGTTACAGGATTCCCAGGTTTAGAGGACCCTTGCATGTATGTGAACCACTTAAAGGAAGAATGAAAAGGAACATAAACAGTAATGACAGTTGTAAGTGAAATCCAATTTCACCTCATTTCTCTTAAAAGGTGGGCCACATTGTTTTCCCTTCATTTGTGTTTGTCAGGATGATAAAATAAATATTTTTAATGAGTCACAGTGTATACCTACATAATGCAGAATTGTTATAGAAACAAATTTGAATGTTGAATTTCATTATACAGTGAAGGGATGTCTTATTAGTATTCACAATGAATTGTGTGATGTCCCTCCACATTCAAATTAGAGCACATAGTGCTTTGAAAAAGAATGAAGTCGCTCATCAAATCCACATTAGGATATTGCACCAATATAAGTAATTCAATCAAAAAACCCCCCACATATTATTTTTTGAGGAAGGGTTGCAAACTTTGTGATAAACTGGTAATTTGTTCAGTTCTGTGCTGGAGAATGTCATGTAATTTCCTTTATTACATATGTCCATAATAAAAAATAACCACACAGCTCTGAAAAATATACAATGACTTCCTAAAATCATTAATACTATTATCTGCAAATTTACAGTTCAGGTATGGCACGTGCTTCCACTGCTTCCTAACCTGTTATTTTAAAAACTTATTTCATCATAGCATGCTGAAATACGGAGAAGCCCAGCTGGCTGAGGGGAAGTGCTGCTTAAAAGGAGAAGGAAACAGGTGCTCCTGTCCCATGCAGAGGGCTGGGGTGCAATGCCTGCATGACCCCTGCTGCTGCCTCAGGTGGGCACCTCAGAGCAATGGGGATAAAACCAATCTCCAACAAGGTTTCATAGCCTCAGGTACTGTCCCAAATGACACAGAGTACCTCCCCAGTCTGAATGTGAATCTTTTACTTGAAGAAAAGCAAGAGCACCTCCAAATGCAAGAAAGGCTTATGACAAGGTATGTAACACTTTCCTTCAACTGAGGTAGACTTTCTTCCTGGGTTGATTTTAAAGTAATTCAAATCTGGAGATGAAGAGGCTTCTTTCCCTATAGAGCTGTGGCAAGACTTCTGCAAGCTGGGGTTTCCCTCTGAACCTCTGCATGCCTCCACTGTACCAGGAGCAGTCACTGGCGCATGACTTGGGCTATCTCAGGTAACCTTCTTAGTAAGACCAGGGCAGCCTGGGCCATGTCGAGGTGCTTGGCATTTCAGTGCTGCTTGCCTATGGGGATGTCGTGCTGCCAGTTCTTTCTCTGTGCTATTAACCCCCTTCAGAGATTAAATCTGCATGTGTATGGCAGGACAAGACAACTGTAACTCATGAACACTGTAGAATGAATATAACCTAAAAAGTATTTGACTTTTGGTAAGCCTTAGGTGGAGGAGTTTCTCATATGAAGAGACTGAATGTAATTTTTCTGTAGTGGTAAAAATAGACTTTCTACAATTGCCTGCTGGGATGCCTGAAGGTAAAGTTTAAGGACAGGGTTTCCTTTTATCCTAATACATTTCAATCTATTACAGAGCAAGCTGATAAGAGAAGCTCTAAGTATGCTTCTTTCCACTGTACCACCCTGGGAAGTAATAAATTACAGCATATTATGTTCCCTATCAGTTCTAGCCATCCCATATGTTAGAGAAGATGTGATAAAGAGAAACACCTTGGATAGAGTAATGCAATTAACTGCTGCCATTTCAAATGTGAAAAATTACATTCTCTTAGCCTGTCTAGTTGCTCAACTAAATTTGAGCAAAAATGCTGTTTAATGACTTGATGGTTGACTGTATGACTAATTTCCAAGAGACTCTGTTTCTTGCAGAAGGTACAAGAAAGGTCAAAACCTTGCACCAGCCTCCAGTGTCCTGGCTGAGCAGCCCAGAGGTCACGGATGCTAAGGGACAGGAGTGTACTGGGACAGCCCAGCTCCACCTTGGCTGCCTCTGTGAGGGGCACAAGAGGGACAGCCCCTCCCTGACACCTGGACGTGCTTCTGATGTCAGGTGGCAGCTGGGCAAGGCAGCATCTGAAGCCAGAAAGGGATGAATATGATAGATTTGCCTCCATGTGTTCCTACAGGGACACTGTAATTTAAACAAGCTAGTGCTGCTCAGCATTTATCTTTAAATGGAATTTGAGGTTCCAGTTTGTATGAAAGGAGCTGTATGAATTGCGCTTACTGGAATGAAAAGTATCTGTTTATAAAATGAGTCAGTACTTGTAAGGGTGCAAAAATAAAAGACCTCAGAGAAGATGAGGCATTCTCTCGTCGGACAGAGAATTTAAGGCTGTACTATGCTACAAACCAAAGCCATATGCCTCTTTCTTTAAAGGTATGCAACATTTACATTTTTTATATAAAAAACCTTTGCATATAGCATCTGAGTATTTTCAGGCCCCAGTAAAGTGTTTTACGGATAAGAAGTGGCATAGCTCTGCTTATAACAATGTCTTTAGATGGCATACAAAATCACCCTGTTCCACATGGCCATCTGTGATATGTTAATGCAGAAGTAAAAAAGAAAAAAGCAACTTCAAAGGATATGCCCTTGGATTTCTTTAATTTTCATTTCTCCAAATTTTTCACTGGGCATTTACTGAAAGTGCTGCAGTGAGATCAATGGAAAATAACTCTAAGTTTTAGCCTATAATGGAAGTGAACATAAGGCTGTAAATAATTTTAAACGGATTTGAGATTATTTTTGTGAATTATGTTATATAGAACTTGAATGCACTAGTTAATAATACTTTGTGGGCATATGCAAATTCAAAAAGCTGGCCAAAAATTAAAAAATATATATAAGAAAAAAGCAAGCCTGTTAAGGTATCTTTGATTTTAATAACTTGTAGTGATACAGTAAGGTTATGGAAATTATGTATTAATGTAATTTATTCAAGAAGCTGGAGAGATACTTGTCTTTGTCAT
This sequence comes from Rhagologus leucostigma, assembly GCA_013397725.1. Taxonomy (NCBI): domain Eukaryota; kingdom Metazoa; phylum Chordata; class Aves; order Passeriformes; genus Rhagologus; species Rhagologus leucostigma. Next base: position 388,343 of record VZTD01001820.1, read on the forward strand.
GGGAGCTATTAAAGAAAAAAATCTGCTGTTTACCTCTCATCTCCTTGCAAACATTTGTGACTCCATATCCCTCTACTTATCTGTATATATTCTGCAACACAGTACTGACTAGATTTTAATCGTAAAATCAATTCCTCCATCTGATATTATGCCTACTCAAGTTCCTTTCCAAGTTCCTTCGTATTTCTTAGACTGCTTTTCTAGACCTAATTTTGTAATCATTATTTTGCGGATATAAGAGAAACTTAGAATCACAACTATATATATATATATATTTATGTAAAAGTTTACAAAAAGGTTTAACTCTGACTTAGCATTTTCTTGTAGGGTCCTGTAACCCCCCAAACCTTGAGAAACTGCCTGCATACTTGCAGGTTCTGGACTTGGCTGATGACAAAATTTTGGATATGATGCTCAAAACTAGAAACTTCTGGCTTTTTTTTAAAATCTGCAAGCACATAAGAAAACCATTAAAACTCTGTGTTGAATATATGATGGGATATTTAAGTAGTTATAAAACAACCCTATGCCACAGAAAATATTTTATTAGGACTTTACAGTTTATTTAAATTCTCTGAAGTTCCTTTCAATGAGGCAGATCCTACCCTGAGATTCAATTAATTTAATTCCTAGGCATGAATTTGCTGAAACCAACAGATGTTCTTACTGAATAAAACCTGAATAGCAATTGAATAAAAGCTCCGGGAGGTATCCCAGTGCTCACGAAGTCCCAGATCATCCTGTCACTTCCCAGCAGCTTTAACTCCGCATACGTTGTGCTTCTCCGAAGCTGCCCTGCTTTGCCATCAGCTGCTCTCCTCAGTGTCAGTGGAGGAAAATGAGGAGGCAGTTTTTGACTGAGGAAAAACTAAAAGTCACCGCTCTGTTCCTGGAGCTTGTAGATGTGGCAGGGCTTAGGACAAGATCCCTGTGACATCCTGGGGCTGTGGGGAGTCCATGAAACTGGGGAATGGGGACCGCAACCCCACCTGAAGACAAATAAAAAGGTGGTAAAACAAGCGTGAGTCAAGTAAGTCTGAAGAGTAATTGTGTTTCTCCAAGTGTAAGGCAAGTGTGTTTCATACCAGTGCTTGCCTTCTCAGCTACTGCCTTTGTTAATTACAGAAATACTTTATAATAGAATAGCTGTCACAGATGATATAATGCTATCACTTTGATATCTTAATTAAATTACACTGCAGGCTCTAAGTCCTTCAGGACACCTTCATTTAAGATGCTCTGTTTGTCACTCACCATCAAAAATGGGATTTTGTTCTGGTTTGGGTTTTTTTAATACTTACACATACAAATGCCTGGCTTTATTAGTTAAGCCTAGGCTAGCAGAGTGAAGGTAGGCATGGGATGATGTAACTACAAGAGATTAGACTGAACAGGCAGATCTGCTGAGGTTCTGGCTAGCTTTTATACAATAATGAATCTTATCACCGTGCAGAAGAGTTTAGCATAAGTTATATAGTAATGGTGTTAAAATGCTGATTATGTACTGGATAGTCCATATTTTCCATTAAAAATCATAAATGTCGAAGAGTCTAAACTCACTCTTTGCCATCCTGCTTGTTATTTGCAGCTCAGGAGCCAATTTTCAGCTTACGCAGTGGTCCAAGGGGCATAACTGTGTTGAATACCATAGGCCTGTGTAAATGTTTCTAGTTCAGTTACAAGAACAAGATTTATACAATGGTTGAAGCTAAGTAGAGACGAAAGCTTTCTGCTGGATGCCATTCTGTTGAATGTCTCAATTACTGCTCTTTGTTTACATGTTGGTATTGCAGTGGCATGTCATGGAGTGGTGCAAGCCCGCAGCTTGCTGAGAGCCATTGTCCAAACAGGGGTGAAGACAATCTCTGCCTGGAGGCATTGCCCATCTTGACAGCATTTTAATATCTCTCATTGTCAGTTTTATTATTTTGTTGATGGCCAGCTGCTCTTTTGTCACTATTACAATGACAAGCTGTCGAGCATGTGCTGGTCTTAGCAAAGCTCAGGTGTTTGCTTGTTGCTGTTCCTTGGACAAGGGGATGCAAAACAGCCACATCCTACACTCTTGAGTAAATCCAAGTAGGAAAACTTCAGGAAGCAGCAGAAGTATAAGAATATATACTTATAGACATATATGTATTTGGTGCTGTTACTCTGGCATTTGTGATGGACAAGTCCTCCATGTGTCACTCTCAGCTCCCACTGAAGACTGTGGGAATCTTTGCATTGATTTAAATTGAAGCAGACTTGCTCCTAGATGCTCCAATTATGTAAACAGCAGAAAGAGTTTATGAGACAAAATTTTCTCACACTGGTAGAAATAATAATGAAGGGACACACTGTATTCGATGTGGGACACTGAATAAAATCAGTCTCTTAATGATGAATAATTGTAAAGGTTAAAAAAATGACATTGCAACAAACAATGTGACCCTCTAATCATCTCAGATGAGGACTGATCTCCCACTGTGTTTCATTGTTTGGAGTTATTTTATTACTGGGCTTAACTTGATGTAAAATTAATTATTCCTTAATATATCTGCATTTAAAAAGTGCCAAACACCAATTATGAATTATGACATTTAAAATAATTCACCAAGTGAGTTTAATTAAGTTACAAATAGAATGTTCTGCAAATAGAACTGCTGCTTTGAGGGCAGGCTGCAGCACGCTGCCTGCATGGCATTAGCCAAACAGGCACTCATGATGCATGTGTGTGCTAGACTTTGGAAATGAAACTTTCTTGAACCGGTGAAATACCAAGAATAATAATTACTTGTGAGAGTGATCTTGTAAGAAAATATACCATTCCTCTATAAAGGCAGTACCCCAGACTCCAGTGTCCTTAGTGGTTTCATGCTTTGTGTTTTTAAAATCATTCTTTAAAGGGCCATTGCAGTATAAACCAACTCAATGGTGAGAAGGCTGCAGAAAGGATTTATTTTGGTTCTGAATCTGTAGCAGAGCAGATGAGTAAGAAGGGCTGGGGAAGGCTTATCAATTCTTGCAGTGATCCAACATTATATTTGTAAGAACAATACATTTCCCTTCTTTCAGTAGTTGCTTTTTCAGTTTTAGAGGAAACTCTTCTTTTTACACTCCTCCATGATATAATATGGAAGAAGGAGATTCCTTCATACAAATACATACAAAGGAGATTCTGTGTTGCATTCCTAAACTGCTCCAGAGTTTGAGGGAAGATTATCTCTAACTTCCTGGATGATATCAATGGTGACTGAATAAATACTCTGGAAAAATATACATTTGCTCTTTAGTGCTGTGAAAATATAGATAATCTAGACTATAGTGCTTGAAATGAAATTCAAGCACTATAGTCTATAGTCTATAACAATGAAATGTTATGGGAAATCTGTGTAAACCAGAATAAAGTGGGAATAACTCTTGTGACTTTGTTAAAGCTACAACAGACAACAAAAAAATTAGGAAATTAAATCTTTAAACATGTATTAGGTTCTCCTGCAGTATCTTTTCTCAAAATCAATTTTCTCTGAAAAATACATTAAGACTTCAGAAGCTGAATATTTTGATATTCAAATATGTGAACTAAATTATATTTTGGATGCTTGACCAATTGCAACTGACGCTGGCATCATTACTGGGATTTTTACTTTTCAAAGTGCTCCAGAATGGGTAACTGCTGCAGAAGGGGAAAGTTTCAGGGACAGAGGAGCAGTGGTCAGGCTGTGCTTTTCACACGCAGCATTTACTGACACGTGCTGTCAATAACGTTCTGGCCAGAGAATTAAATGTGAATTCTTTATTCACAGCTTCAGAGCCTTTGCTCCCCAAAGTCGCCTCCTTAAAGTGACTGCAGCTGTATCCGAGAGCTGATTGTGTGAGCTGCATGTGCTGCTGCATAAACGAGATCAGTGACCGGAGCGTCACGGCAGCGCCTGCTCATGGGAATCCAGCTCTAGGGACTGCACTCCTTCCTCCTGCATTTCTACAGGTAGGCTTTGGGGTGTGTCCTTGGTCAAGAAGGAAGTCTGCAAAGAGAGTGGGGGGGAGCAGGGGGGAGGAAGGAGTACAACTGAATTTTGAAACAAGTTAGTGACAACTGTCGGCAACACCGGATAAAACTGAAACAGAGAGGTGGTAATGGTATGAAACAGGAAAAGAGGGGTGTGAAGCACTCAGGTCATCAGAAAAAAAAAAATGCAAAAGCCAATTGAAGTTTAAAAAGACAACTTCTTTTTGTTACTGTTTTCTTCCTCTTTAGCCCTCAATTATTTCAGGTCATTGCCCTGAATATGTGTCATGGTTTAACCCAGCCACCCTCCAAGCCCCATGGAGCTGCTCACTCATTCCCTCTGCAGAAGACTGGGGACAGAATTGGAAGGGTAAAAGCCAGAAAACTCGTGGGTTGAGATAAAGACAGTTTATAGGGAAAGCAAAAGCACACAAGCAAAGCAAAACAAGGAATTAATTCACTGCTTCCCATGGGCAGGCATTCCTGCTCTTTTTTCTTTTTAAAATCTGTGCTAACACAGTCCAAATTGCTGAACTACATTCATACATATAAAATCACACCTTCATTTTGCTGTGTATGAGGCAGAGAATTGAGTGTCCAGTCCGAAAGCAGTGGAGGAATTTTGCACACAAGAAGAAAAGCAAAAGGAAATAAAAGGTCACTGTCTTAAGATGGGTAAAGAAAATGGGATGTAAAAGGGCTAGATTTAAAAAAAGTGAGTTTCCATTAAGTAATTTTCCCTACTGCCTAATTTCCTATCACTCCTCTAGCTTAGTAGACATTTTGCTAAATGACAAAACAAATGGTAAAGACCAGGACAAGAACTTCTCATGTAGAACAGCCAGAAGTGCAACTTTGTAAGTTATACTTTTCTCTTTTTTTCCCCCAATAGTCTCAAGATGCTCTTATAAAGAGTATATGCTTGTGAACAGAAGTAGGCTCCTAATGGAACTGAACCATAATTTATTTTTATAGCTTGCAATGTTAAGTAATTTTACTTAACATGCCATTTTTGAAACTAAATGCATGAGAGAAGGAAAAGTATGAGACACAGAAAATGCACTAAGGAAGATTTATACATTTCCACTGAAAAATAAACTGATGGTCTGGTTCACTGACACCACATTCCTCCAGCATTAGACAACTCTTGCAGGTAAGTCTCCTACAGTGTTTGACAAATAAGTCTACATGGTGCTTCTAAAATATTTTTTTTTCGTATGAGGGAAAGATGTCACGGTTTAACATCAACTGAGTTCCCCGATGGACCAGTGTGAGAGTTTGCACTGATCACCGCGTTGAGAGGTATCACAACACAACATTTTGCTTGCTGGATGCAAAGGTTTAGCTGGAAGTCAAAACAAACTTGTTAACTACCTGTTTGGTGCTATTGTGTCACATCCATCATCACCACACCTAGTACCCTCTACGTGACAGTCTATCTTGTTATAACAACTAAAAGGAAAAGGGTCCTCTAAACCCTTTCTGACTGGGGCTGCTACTGGCTCCACCAGGAAAACAATTAGGAAACAAAGTTCCTTTGGCAATGCTGCCATCTTAAACGCTTGCTAAGATCTTTTATCAGACTCTAGTGATTATTTTACAGTTCAAAGAAAAATTTATTTTTTTATGCTTTATTAGCCCCCAGTTGAAGTGAGTTATATGAATGAACAAAGACAAACTTCACGTCTGCTGCAAAGTTATACATAGCCTTATAGCTTATTCCTATTTTTTAAGCACTGCATTGCAAGGCAATTTTTAAAACCTATTTAGAGCACATACAATTGCTGATTTGTTTCACTTTTTGTCTTCTTTTCAGTACCTCATGCTTTTATTGTTGTTAACAGCTGTATATGATTGTGTATTTTTACAAAAGTGATGAAGAGCAGGTCAGGAAATATGAACTGTGAGTCTATCCGGTTATTTAACATATTTCAGGAGAGGTACAGGAGATAAACAAAAATCTAATGGTTCCTGCCTTTATCCTTCGCCAGGCGCAAGGATGTCCCCTAATTTGACTTGAACATATTTTTGAATTCCTTTAAAGCTAGCATTCCTAAAAATACCTGTAAAATCCTCTAGATACTAATTGGAACATTGTGTTTTCTTCCACAGGAAGCTTCATATTCCTGCTTCTGCCTAAAACTAGCTAATTTCTAGCAGAAACATTAAGCAGTTCATTGCATTTGCCTGTGCAGCCTGGGTCAATCTGTTGTCAAATGATGACATTCAAGGCCTGAAAACTTGGATCTTTGCAAATTGTGTTCCAGCTCCAGCCAGGATTCAGGTGGGCTTTTGTAAACCATTTGTCTCATCTATACGAACCTGCCAGTTGGCATTTTTCTGTAAGCTTTTTAATTTCTTTTCCCTTATTTTAATTACGGGAGGTACTTCCGTGCCTAAGGCTACATTACTGTCTCTAGACTGAGGCACTTTAAAGTAAATGCTTGTTTCATACATCTTCTGCTTTCTAACCTGGTATTAATGCAGACGTATGTCACGGCTTCTTGACGTGGCAGGTGTAGGTATCCTCACTTCTCAGTGGCCCTGCCGGCCTCAGTATGTTTGTAAATGTTGGAGCCTTGAAGATGTTTTCCCCACAGAAACCACAAGGTAAATGTAACAAGTAATCAATCTTCTGAACAACAATCAGGAAACCTCCTAATGAACATCCTACACAAATGCAATAATTAATCTGAGCTATGACCTGAATGGCAGTGAATATAATCAGCTTGAAATGGTGTGCATAGTGTACTCATTTTTTTGGCTGTCACAGATAGTCTGTTATATGCAATACAAACATATCAGGTTGTTTTGAAGAGTACTAATTTCAGGAGGGGAATGTGACACAAATGGTGCATGCAGGTCAGGTTGTCTGTTCTTTACATGTTCAGACTAAAGCAAAACACAATGTCAATGTCAGTGTCAAAGCAGAACAGGAAGGATATATACATTCAGAAACTAAAAAAGCCCAAGCCATCAAGCCTAGCACAAACCACACAGCAAACCCAGACCTTTAACCACAAAGCCTCAGACAAGTGATCGAGGGCTGTGAACATTAAGTGGTGGAGAAAGAGACGTGTTTGGCACAGGTTCAAATTAGGCAGTGTAAGCTCTCCTTTATTAATTAGGAGGACATGTCATTTAAAAACTGCAGGCTGATCTTCAGCCAGTGTAAGTCAGCCTAGTGCCATCTTACTCAGCCCAGCTGAAGATAGTAATGAAATTTTTTTGAGACAACACATTTTTTAATCTGAATTAGTAAGTAACACTTAAAGATTTTACAAAATGAATGTATTTCTTCTTTATTTGGCATCAACGTTGGGTAATAAAAGCAGGTGGGCAGGTTTCAGTCCCTAGTGAGAAGGCTGGAGGCCGTTGTGCACAGTAATGTTTCCAGGGCAGCACTGCAGAAGTGTTTTTAAATAGGAGCAAAAGCATTTTCCCTAAGGATTAAAATAATGCGTCTTCTAACAGACACACTTCTGACAATCTTTCCTCTTACACAGATTTTCTTTTTATAAATCCATCTACCAAAACTAACCTAGGAAATGCCGAAAGAAATGTCACCAAAAATAAACACCTCCTTGGACAGATATAGGTGACTCTTACTGACTTTCACTATCAGACATGTAAGGATGGGATCTATTATTATTTATATTATTATATATTAATTTATGTTATATGTTATTTATATTATTTATTTTATACATTATATATTTATTTAATGTTTGTTTATTTAGCTTGGCTGTCATTTCAAAATGATGTGGGGAAAAAAAAGGAATTCCTCGTACTTTTTCTGGTGGTAGGTCACACTAGTTGAGATTGGGTGGATGCTCCCTAGGGACTGTTGAGAAATGCTCATCATGACATTTTCCTCAAATGACACTGAAATTTTCTTGTGAGTAATTAGATCCATCACCTGAATTTAACTATGCATTAAGCATATTATACCAGGTCCATGAAAAGGTGGGGCTGGCCAAAGGATGGAAAAGTCTGACAGGTAACTGTTGAACAGTTACATGTCAAGAAGAAAACTGATTGTTAATAATAACCTTGCAACTCACAAAGAAAGAGGATGAGGAGCAATGGAAAAGAAGGGAAAAAAATCAGAAAATGAATGGGCCTAGAGAGAAGAGTGGAGTACAGGAACAGGAACATACTAATGATGGTTGAAGAAACATCCTAGCACAACTAATAAAATCTAAAATACATTTTATTGAAGATTTTTTCTCTTCAGTAATTATTTTCTGCTCTTCTCCGTGGTGTCACCACAGACAGCTCCTGTTTTCACTTCCTCTGCCATGGTTAAACATACATCTATGTTTTCTTTCTCCATATAGTTTGAAAGTAAAATAATTATTTTCCTCATTTCTCAGCCACTGAAAGAGTGCCTGTTGCCATTTCCATAGTGGCCTACACTTACTTTCCCTTCACCACAGAAGGCATCAGCAACTCCAAAGTCAATTTTTTTGCCCTTCATTCCACAGAAGATGTGAATTGTAGAAAGAAAGCCTCTTCCTTCTCTTCATCCTCCCTGTCTCGCAACACTTGGCCATTTCCTCTGGCTTTCTCTGCGGCCACTTTTATCTGTGAGTACCAGCAAGAGCTCCTCGTGCCTCCTGCCTGCCGCGGGCACAGTTCATGCCCGGGTCCCAGTGCCCCGGGAGCCCGGCAGCCACTCTGTCCTCAGACAGCCTCTGGGAACTTCTCCTGCACACTCCGAGGCATAAGGCAGGCAGATGGGCTCTCAGATGGTGACAGGGACAGTGAGGCACAGGATGTGCAGAAGTATCCCTTCCACAGAGTGAATGGGAACAGACTGTGAAAGGGGGGTCAGGCAGTTTCCAGTCATGCTTTGAAGAGGGCAGAACTTGTAGCTTGTGAAAGACTTTGAGATTTCAAAGTCTGGGCTCTGAGCTGAACATCAAACTGAAAATTTGAAATTTTGAAAATTTCATAGAAAGAAAATTTCCACCAAAAATTATTTCTGTATCTAGCAAAGACAACTTTTAAAAAATGTTGACACAAACCACTTTGAATTGTTTAGGTTTTTGAAGGAGGAAAGAAACAAAAAAGAAAGAAGTGGGATATAGAGAAGCAAGAAATGGTGGCTCTAGACAGACCATAACTTTTATTTGAGAGATTTCCATAGCTGTGACAAAATCAACCTGACTTTTTATTTCAACAGCTAACATCATCTATTAAAAACCAAATAAACCAAGCCAGATCTACAGACTATCTCTCACCAGTTCAGTTGCTCTGGTACGCATGAGTAGATGAAGTACGTTAAGGGTATCCCTGCTGAAATGTAAAATGCAAGTGCCGAGGAGCTAACCAAGCTGTATGAAAGCATACCAGCTGGGCTGGGACAGTAAAGGAGGAAGGTCAGGAACTCTGAAAAGAAAGAGGATCAATACCAAAGTCTTGAGAGGAATGAATTCAAGTCCTACAGAGAAAAGAAAAACTATCTTAGGTGAATTGTCAGAAGCAGCTGCCTGTTCAAAAAATAATGGTGCTTGCTCTTTTGCTCAAGTTTCTTTTCCTCTCTCTTTTTTTTCCTTTTCTTCTCATTTCCTTTTCTTCTCTGCTTTCCCTTGATTGATAAGAGAAAAAAATGGTGCCTCTATATGCAATTGCAAAGGTGTTGAAATCTGGCAAGTGCAAAAAGGCTAGAAAAATAAAAGTTTAAAAATGTTAAAGCATATTCAGCAGCCAAGAAGCTGACCCAAAACCACAGGTAACAAGTTCATGCAGATGTCAACTTAAAGTTCAGATGGATCAGCATTTCAAGCGAATTTTCTGCAGGGTTTTTAGAGAGAAAGGTAAGAAAGAAGGTAATAAAACTGGAAGTAAGCTTTCAAGCTTACTTTGGCCACGCAGTCTTCTCTGCAGTTCTGCTTAATAGAAGAGATATTCAAATAGTCTAGATTTTTTTTTCTTTCTGCAAATTTCTCAATTAGAAATGGTTCATTAATTAATGGAAATTAGTGAGAAACCCCACTAACTAGTAATTTCCAGCTCTGAAGAATGGGTTGCTTTCTCTAGATTTGGCGTCAAGGGAGAGCTTCAGTACCAATCTTGGGCTAGGGGCAAGGTGCAGAAGGAAGGAGAGGAAGCACAACCCCATCTCATCCCCTGCTCTCACATCTCTCCATCTTTCCTGAGGCTCAGATTTTGTCTAAATGTTTTGATAACCCTTGCTATGGTGGGGCTTGAAAAATACTAATGTTGATAGAGAAAATGAGAGCAAACTTGTACTAATTCTGCTAAAGCTACTGATGTTAGTTGGGATTAAACTCATGCAAATCAGAGCATAGCAAGGACCTAACGAGCTGAAGAATAGGAATTTCTGTACAAAAGGCAGCATGGTCTGAACCTAAGATTTATAAAGTCTCTTAGTTCTACGAGGTCTTTGTATTTTTAACTTAGTTACAGCTATGATGTGCGATGAGATATGATGCATGCTAAAGACCTCGGCTATCAATTAGTAATAGGCAGGAATGAAAGATGAATATCTAATGTTTGACTGATACAGTCTCCAGTGAGAGTGGCTGGGTATTTTAAATGCATGCTTGCATTTCTGTGGAAGATACAGTGAGCGGCTTGATGCCCACAGCAGTTGGCACCAAACAGTTGGCAGCTTCTTCATCTGCCTCTCAGGAGAGTGCCTGCTTTACACCAGGGTTTGGTTTCATGTTTAAACCTGCCACGGAGAATGACACTGATGATCGGCGAAGAGACAGTCAGCAAAGGCACCCATGTCAGGAGCAGTAAGAGAGAAATGTTGTCTGTGCAGTTCAAGTGACTGCTCAGAAATAGGTTAAACCTCCTGTGGCACAGTCACTATGGATTCCATGGGGCTTGGGGGGCTGTGTGCTCACTTCTGCAGGCAGGAGGAGCCTGACCCCACAACCTCCCCCAGCCCCAGCACAGGAGCACAGTGAGCAGGGCTGCTCTCCACCCCCACTTTCTTAAGCTCCTCTGTTCAGAGATAATGTTTCATCTAAGGGGGTTTAATGCTCTGATCATGTGAATGCCTGTATATATGCCCGTGTCAGACCCTACCTGACAGGACCTGTTGATAATCTAAACCCTCAGGTATTCAGACATCCTTTTAAATGAATAGCCCAGATAATGTTTAAACACCTGAAATGGAGAGCAGTGAAGTTTTTCTATACAAGAAGTTGTTTTTAGGACACGCTTCATTACAAAAAGCCAAAAGCTAGCAAGATTGTGTTCTTGTAAGAGTAGCAGCAGCTAACACATACAGCACAAACAGATCTATTATTCACTAGCCACCTAAAGCTTTATCAGTGCCAGCGGTGAACCAGACTGAATCGTATCAGCAAAACTGCTTTGACACCAAGCCGCTTTTCTCGCTGAGAATTTTCCTGGATTCTCCAGGCCCTGCAATGAGAACTGGAGAAACACGCAGGACTGCGTACAAGCTCTCCGCAAACAAGGCTACAGAAGCAACCTGTGCTAATCATTGGAGCTGTTGGCACACTCTTAACCTCTTACCAACAGCTGTGAAATTATTCTTTTTTTAGATCTGAAAAAAAATAATCGCGGTTTTATTTTTTCCTCAAAAAGTTCCAGAAACAGTGATATGACCTTTAGGGGAATGCTACAGAAAATGAGAGAGATAATGGGTCCTTTGAAACAATGAATCAGTGGGGGAAAAGTATTTTCTTACATAATCCATCACCCTGATAAAACTTGCACTTGCTCTGTTAGGGAATAAACTGGCTCTAAACTGTTCTGTGCCAGGAGAGCGGCAGGGTGCGTGCTGCAGTCTGTAACGAGGACACACAGCTGGGGATATTTTGAGGTCAGCAATTTACATAAGCGAAGAGCCTAGTCCTGTGCACGCAGGACTGTGGAGCAATGGAGAAAGCAGGGAAGCAAAAGAAGGAATCACCTAACTTGCATGCATTCCCATGAGTTTGGTCCCCAAAAGAAATGAATGGAAGATAACCTGGCTGTGTGTGCCACAGCTGGCATGGGGAGCTGGCTGGGGCACTGCACTTGGCTTTTCTGCCTGCTGGTCAAGTGAAAGACTCTGATGGCTGTGAAGATGAAAACTTTCACTTGTTCTTCTCTGACAGTCCCACGCCTTTTGAGAGATGTTTTGGGAACTGTGTATCACACAGCTGAGGATTTTTAAGCATGGTCTGCGGAATTCGGCGGCAGTCAGCAGAAACAGCAAAGGTAACCAGAGCAGGATTTATGCAGGTTGTCTTGGACTGCAGACACGAATCACACAATTCCACTGGCACCTTAAGAGTTAAGCGTGTAAAATACCTAAATATTACAGGTACAGAGCATCAACCAATCTCAAGATAAAAAGATGCATTTGCTAAAGATTACTAGAGCCCATACAATATAAAGTTTTCTGTACAGTCTTATAGCTGTCATCTTCCAGACAGAGTCCTTTGGGAATCAGAAATACTTCATGCTTTTAAAATCTTTATGAATCCACTATGAAAAGGAATCATAACACAGCACTATGACTAGAAAAAAATCTCCAAACTACTATTCTTTTTAAATGCTCACAAAATTAATAATTCAGGGTAATAAAATTCAAAATCATTGCCCTTTTTCTTAACCTTATGATGACATTATTAAACAAATAAGCAAAACAACTCTCAGATTTATCTTTGCTTGATCATTTGAGTGAGTTTTAGCCAATTACTGTGAAAGATGAAAACCCCAAATTACTACCAGCATAAAATGAAAACAATAGAGGATTTTTTTTCCTCTGCTTTCTTATCCCTTCATCATCTCTCCATTGGATAGCACTGTGGATTTAGTTCATTTCACTGTGGCCAGTGCTGGTTTGATGCAGGTTAGGTCAGGCTACTTGTCTTGCACAGAGTGTCAGAAACCAACACAAGAGAAATGAACACAGAGCAAAAAAATGCTTTACAGTAAGAGTCATGGAAATTGCTGGGAGCGTTAGGCAGGCATCACAGCTGAAATCATTTTTTAGCCTTTTTAAATTTCAATTTGGTACTGTCACTTCAAAACAAACAAAGCGAACTAACATTTCCTTGAAGAAAATAGTAATTTCTTAAAAGACTAGTCTTAAAGTTTGTTTAGATGTTCCCTTCTCAGAACAGGAATAATTCATTGCAGAGAGACCACATGTTGAAAGGTGCGTAGTTTGTTAGCAGTAAATAGTAGTAAACACAATCCTGCTCTCCCTGTCCTGCCATTTATATAGTGAAGCTGGCTGGGCTGCCAGCTCTTCTGTCCAAGAATACATTAGCAATTCATCAAAAGAGCAAATGTCATTATACATGGGAAGCCCAGGGAATTATTTTGCATGTGATTTCCAGCTCTGATAGCATTATTATTGATTTAAATATTCTCCTGCATAACATGCACTAGAGACAAAAGATCGTTGTATTTTTGAACTTCCAATCACAGTAAACCTGAATTGCCCAAATACTGATGGCTTTAATACAATTGAATATATAAACCCCTTAGGTCAGACTTCTAGCCTGCTCACTGATGAAGTTCATCGGAAGCTGCCAGACTAAGGCATAATTTCTGAAATATCTAAGAACACAACCCTAAAATAGCTGTATGGGTATACTGTAAACCCACAAAGCCAGGCATGAATCCTTTAATGCAAAAATCTAGTTTAGGTAGTAGTGAAAATGAGGAAGGAAACATTTGTGTTGCCTGTCTCAAGTAAATAATAGCACAGTGGGGTCGGCACAGTGAGGTCATGTGTAATCACAGCTCAGCCTCCCCGAGGGATCAAGACCAGGCCTCCCTGTGAGCACAAGGCTCTAGCACCTCCATTAGAAATGCCCATTTTAGGAGAAAAATGGGAAAAGACCAAGCTGATAGAGAAGAAAGGTGATAATTTTCTCTTTAAGTGAAAAGGCTTTTTACTGTATTCCTTGAAAATGCAACTTTACGCTTTATTTAAAGCACAAAACTCTCTGGCTGCAATGCTGGCTATACAATGGGAAGTTATGCACATAGTGGGACTCCTGGATCGTAAGGAAGGTGTTCCTTTGAATGTTTCTGACAGATATCCATGTGTCAGAGCCCATCTGACGAGACCTGTGATGAAGGGTGCCTACAGTACGTGGCCAAGGCATCTTCAAGGACTTCCCAAGCTGCGTTAGGAAGCTCACAGTGCTCCTGAAAACAAGGACTCATGGATAGCCTTTGGTCCTCTCAAAGAATAAACATTAAATCATTGCCTGAATGTGAAAGAGACTTGGCAGGAGACTGGGGCACAAAACAATTCTGACAGTGGTTTGCAAGATGTCCAGAAGAAAGATGGGGAGTTGTTTCTGCAGCTAGTGAGACACTATGTTCTGCCATGACTGGAACAGGCAGGACTACGGCTTGCAGCAATTCAAGGCTGTGTATGGATTTAAATCAACACAGCTGCTGAAGAAATTGAGAAAAGCAAACAAAAAGACCTTATGACTCCATGTGGCCATATCTGAGAGGACCAGCTGGGGTGTTCCCACAAGGCCAGAATAAAAAAGTGAGGGTGAGCACTTGGTATGAGAAAGCACAAGTTTACTATTCCTTGGTTACTCTGCTTGTAACTAGTATTGGATACAGAGGAGAACTGCTACTGAAGAATTTGATCCCTCTCTCTATAAATGCCAAACCAACAAGCAAACAAACAAAAAAAAACCAGAGAAGGAGCTTTGTTTAGATAAATGCACCCATCCAAAACCAAGAGACATGAAGCGCTGCTGGGCTCAGACACGATGACACTTCCAGCTCACGAAGGGCTTCGACATCTGCTCCCCAGTGACTGTGGCTGGAGGGATGAATTCACAGCCCCTCCCTAGAGGTCGCAGACCCACAGCAGTTGGCAGATGAGACTGGATGCTCACGTCAGCACAAAATTCATCAGCTCTGCTGACTGCTCTGGTGGCTGTGGTTTAGAGCTAAACGAGGAGACCTCAGGGCTGAAGCAGTGGGGGAGTCCTCTCTGTGGCCTCTGCTGAGGGGAAATGAGCAATAACCCCAGCCAGGATGGAGAGGAGGACACAGCAGCAAAGGACAATTCATCTTCAGCCATGTGGTGCATTTGTTGCATGAAGGTTAAAAGACACGTGAAACATCAGGTTCTGTGAAGCTAGAAAACCTCCAGAGGTGGTGGCCTGCAGAGAGGACAATAGTGACAAATACACTAAGATTACCACCTCTCTTCCAGATGCTTCACAAGATTAGCTTCTGCTTTATTGAAATGTGTGTCTAGCTTCAGCCTCCATTCCTGGAAGTGATTGAGTCAATCTTACTTTCATCAGCAATGAAAGAGGACTGTGGTCCCAAGACAGGAGAAGACAGGACATGTACAGACATGCAGATTACTCCAGCTTTCCAGACCCTGCTGGTACAGCTCAGCTTTGTCACATTTAGCCACAGAAATCTTACAATTATTTTCTGTTTTCTTTTTTTTTCTCACTTAGCAAATTGCACAGGAAAGGTTTAGTTATCAGAACTAACTTGTTTCTGCCACACTGGTAATGACATACATAACTGCCTACATGCTATATAAAAATTCAGTGATCCCATACCTAGAAAAACACATGTATGTGGGCTAGGGAAAGAGTGGGATGAGGACAGGTACAAACAGCATGATTTAGTTAGCTTGACTGAATGTTAAGCTTCAGTGTGTTATTCCAAGATACCTATTTATTTATGGGTTTGGATTTTTGATCATACAATGTTTTAATAAAATTAATACTTTTTTTATAAAATTAAAGTATTCTTTACTGAGAAAGCACCAGAACACACTCCAGATATCCAAGGATGACAGTAGATTTGCTCTGCTTGATTTATTTATTGGACTTCTATCCACCTACATCTTTCTCAGGTGCTATCATTCTGCTTCCAGTTTCACATTTTAAAAGGAGTATTATCCTTCTAAAAAGAGGCATTCTTCAAATCCTATGTAATCTCCACACTAGGCTGTTACTTCTAAAAATTTAAGTCTAAAAATGCAGTGCACTAGTATGTTTTCATCATGTAAAAACACAATACTGATGGACTTCTCCATTCACGGTTAATTAAAGTGTGAGTATTGTAACATGCATTAATTTTTTTCAATTCCATTTTTTTGTTTTTTAGGTTGAATTCTTTTGAGAGCCATGGTGAAAGCTTTGCCTCATCATTGACCCAGCTGTCAGAAATGAGGTGATAATTAGATGTGGATGATTCTTCTGTTTGAAAACCTCCACAAATTTAACCAACTAAGGTTAGTAATGGTGGTTGTTAACTAAGAGCTTAAGTGAGCATGTCAAGGGCAGTCTGTAGATGTTGCCAAGTGTTTGGAAGGCTGTGATGGCTTCTAGTCAGCCCTGACTAAGGTGAGTTTCAAATTACTTGGATGGTTTTTATTCTCCTAGAATACTGCAGCTGTTGATTTATGGATAGTGTTTTATGGGCAGCCAGTACATTTATTTTTAACACCATAGTTACCTGTTGAAAGTGTTGTGTGCTAACCTCTGTTGGGTGTTACTGGGTCTGCTCCTGCTGGAGTGCTCTCAGCAAGTGGTGATGGTCAGAGGAGAACGCTGGTAGGAGAGAAATTGGTTGTTTGATGTTGAGTCACTGCTGGTGCCGGTACTATTGCCGTGGGTGTGTTCAGGATGTCCTCAGTGGCATTACTGTGTCTCAGTTGTGCAGTAATGTTGGTTCTCACATTCTCAAAGCTAAAGGCTTGTGAGGTTGTGTGCTGTGCCCCCTTGGCTCACCAGGGAAGGCTGCAGCACGTCAGGAGATACCAAATCAAAAGGCAAGCCTGGCATGAAGGGCAGCTGCAGTAGTGTGTTCAAAGTGCTGGAGTATGCACCATCAGAATGTCTCCTTTTTCTAATTTAAAATATGATCTGTGAAAGCAAAAAGTCTTCAAACAATATGTGTTTAATACCTTGCTAGTGAGGCACTTTACATAAGTTTAAGTAATAAAGGACTCTCTCTCAATCCAAGGTTACCCTACGTCATGAAAGAATAGTAAGAGACTGCACTTGGTATCAGATGCTCTGAAAGCACCTGGCTGCCATACAAACTGTTTTGCAACACATTAAAAGCATACGACTCCTCCAGTAAGCGATGAAAAATATAAATTGCCAAAACTTTCTCAGAAAAGCTTCTTCCCAGATAAATTTAAGAATCTCCATATTGTATTTTGCTTAAAGCTGATTTTGAAGTAGCTTAGCTTAAGCTTTGAGGAGTTTGGTGCCTACTGAACATTTTTTAAAGTATTTGCCGTGGTAAACCAAAGTTCTTTCAACTCTATAAAAGAATCTAAGACAGCACAATGTATATGGAGAAGAAACTTCCACGGGAAAAAAAATTCATAACATTAGGATGCAAAAAGAATAGGATAAAAACATTAGAAATACTGAGATGTCACTCCATAAATCATTGTTGTACCCTCTCTTAAAATATATTTTTGTTTTCCTCACCTGACGTAGGACATTGCAGAAATAGAAAAGACTCAAGACCATGTGATAGAAATGATTAGATGTCTGGGCTCACTTCTACAGGAGGAAAAATGAGAGCGTGTTTAGGGAGAAATACAACGGCATAGTGTGACTTGCACAAAAGTAGCAAATGAAGGGCTCTATTTGTTATTTTACCTAATGAAATGTGGTAAATCAGTGGAACAGGCAATATATTTAAAATTAATTACTGATGGAGCTTAATCCTATGATGTTTAACTGAAAGCCTGGGCATTGCAAAAAAAGGTAACAAACACGTGAAGCAGAAATGCAACAAAGCACCATTTAGATCAAGGTATATTCTGGACTTACGTTGTTTGTAGCAGAAGGCAGAATTTAGTACTGAAATTGAATAAAATGGCTATTTAAAACTTGAAAAGAAAAAAACAACTCTGTTTCAAACCCCATCTTCAACCCTCAAAAGGTCAAATTCAGCCCCAGAACAGCAGGTACAAAGTATACACAAGCTGAATTTGGTTCTAGAAGTGTATGACTTTATCCTTCATCTCCAAGGTTTTACTGTATTTTTTTTTTAATTTTTGTTAAAAGCTTGGACTGAGTTGTTATTCTCAGCACAGTCCCATATGCTTTAAAGTGACTATCATATTTTATTTGTGCATTTTAGTCAAATGCATTAGTCACGTATCAGAGATGACCTTGTAAGGGATAATGTTGAAAGCACGAGAATATTACAATATTATGAAAGGTAATTTAATTAAAATGATATAAGTTAATAAAGACAGAGCATTAAATAAAAACCAAGAAAAACAAGCCCAAGGAAGGCACCAACTCTAAATGGAAGTATGCAGTGAATATTGTCGTTCTGAATTATTTTTGCTCTAAGGATGTTCATTGTTATGGACATTTGCAACTGAATGCAGTTAGCAAGTTCCACTTTGTCAAATACAGGGCAATCTATTTTACACTGACTCTTTTTCTTGTAATATTTAAAAAATTAAAAATTGCCCATTAGAAAATACTTAATAGCAATTGTGGAATACAAACCAACTGACAAAGGAAATAAAAATAAGAAATGACCACATTTCTTAAGAAAACATGGTGGGCTTGGTTGTCTATTCACATCAGTGCTGCAGGACTGGGAGAGACAATGCACGGCTTGCTATAGAATGCAGGCTCTAGCCCATTCCCTTGGCTGTGGGATGGAAAACAGCTTTCACGTGCCAGTGATGGTACTGGAGGTGCAGAGCACCTGTGGTTATTACTAATGGTGAGCAGAGCTGTGGGGAGCACAGGGTTAGCAGGGCTCTTCCACACGCCCTGCGGGAGGGGCCGTGGCAGCGCTGTTTCGTCCCAGGAGTCACCTCCTCTGTCCAGGCTGACTGAACCAGGCCGGCCCCGCTCTCGGTACCGAAGATGTGGGGTCGCGTCTGTGCCCAGAGAGCACCGCGGGTGCTCTGAGCACCTGCTCCTCCCCTAGGCAGAGCTGTGTACACAGGATACACGGCAGGATGTGGAGGTTGTGTTTATGTACTGGAAGCCCAAAGAGAGGAGCCAAGAGGCGTATTTATATCCACTGCCAAGGCAGAGAAAGAAAATGTACAAAATTCTGGTCCTGACTTACACTAAAAACTTAGAAAATGCCATCATTACAGTCTTATGTACAATATTGCCTGAGGATGCGACCATGGCAATTTGCACATCCTCAGGAAAACTAGTGATTATCTCAACATGGCCAGAAGAAAAACTCCTGACAAAATAGAAATGGAATGAAAAAACTCGATAACACAAACACCACCAACACATATGAATCTGATTAAATGCTGCCCTCACTGAGGAGAACGGAGCTTTACGTGCAGAAGATGTGCTGTGCCCTGAATGAACACTCAAGCTATTTAATCCAAATATGGTTAAACTGAAAATTGTGTTATCCCCTTTTTAGCCTAAATTGTGGGCAGAGCTTGGCACATGAAGCTTGCCTTTGGAAACGTGCCGATTGCATGTCACTGCCTCTCTGCAGTGATGATGTGATTTCGATTAATGAGAGGCAGTGCGAGGGGGATGCTGACTGTAAAGAGCAATCCCATCACCTGACAATAGCTCTGTGATGAAATCTCTTACATAGATTAAAGGGGGAAGGGCAATAACTCATCCGAAAAAGCAGAACTGTCTGCTTAATTACTTGAAAAATGTCTGAGCCACTACCTTTTATGACACCTGGTGGGTATAAACATGTCCACAGTTTTAATTAATTTTACCTCTTCTTTCATTGCACCTGTATAGCCTGGAGAAATGGAATTCTAATGAAATGACAATTGTGCATTTCTGTGTGAGTTTGAAACACACCTTGGCAATAACCAAAAAATGAGGCATTTCCATGGATTTAATTAAGGACAGAAAGTGTACTTGGAAAAATACTTCCCAACAATTATAATTATTCCAAATCAAGCCAGAGTGCAAAGTCCCTTCTCTTAATTCATGTAACATTGCTTTTTGGTGTCCATTTTAATTTAAAAAGATAATGGAGGAGGCTTTTCTCTGGGGTGAAGCAGAGATACGGTGAAAATCCCTCTTGGCATTTTCAAAGCAGCAACAGCATAAGCTCATACCTTTGACCTTGCTGTCCTGCTATTCTCATTTAAAATTGATGAGTGAGACCCTTGAATTTATTCTGCTGAAAACAACACTTTTTATAATGACTTTTATAAGCATACCACTAATTGTTCAGCATCCTGAAGTGTCAGATCTGCAAAAAACGAAAGGAGCAGAGGTCTTTCTCACCCTCTCTTCCCCCCGCCCTTTTTTTTTTTGAGGCTTCTGCCTCAAAAAAAGGTTTGCTTCCATTCTTTGGGGACATGAGGTAGGAGTCACTATCTTGTCAAGTGCAGCCTGAGTTTGTGCCAAAGCTTAAGAGAACATACCTTGCATGTTCCTTCTTTCATATCACTCTAGGGAAGTCATGCTCATGCTGCTCCAAAGCAGATAAATTGAGATAAAACCCTAAATACAAATTCTAGATAGAAATCCAGTGTTCTCTAATACTCACAATATTCAGTCACAACAGGTTACCCTTCTGCAGCTGAAATCTTTCACTCCCTTCCTGTATCAATCTGTGAATTTGTAAAGAAAGCAAGTGCTTTAGAGGTTGGAATCTATGTGGATGAAATCAGGAGAAATTAAAGAAGCAGGGTAAATACTGGGGGAAGCAGAATCCAAAATGTGCAGGAGCAGTGCAGTCACAGCAATGTAGTACTGACATTTCTATCAAACCTCAGGCTCCATAGCCTGGGAGTTTGGGTTGGTGTAGGACCAGTGCTTGGGCAGCAGCCAGGATTTCCAGTGTTCCACAGCACTGCTGATGAATACAATGATGGCCTCTGGCTTGGCTAATGCTGACCAGAACATTTTCCATGGGCCCCAGACACAAAAACACAAACCTTCTGAGCTGCTGAGGAAGGGCTTGAAGCTAGCTCCTAAATTTTTATTTGTGTCTCAGCCATTAAATTTCTCATTCCATGGACAGGTGCTTCATAGTAAATGTAGCTCTAGTTTCTCAAAAACTCACTGACTGATAATGTTTGAGCATGTTCATGCAGGTGTTTAGCTAGGTCTTATTTTACGCAGTCAAGCACATTACACTTGTTTTAATTTTTTGCTTCAAAGGCTTAACATCTGGAAGTTATCCAATTAATAGCTATGAGAATGTAATCTCAAATATACGAAATTTTCTTTTTAAAGAAAATTTGGTATCCTGGTCATTCAGAAAAGAACCCCAGTATACTGATGGCAATCAGATTCAAAGTACCACAGCATGAATTTTCCAAGGTTTTTTGACACCATTTTTAGCAGCATTTTGGATTCCATGATTTCCCCTATCCAGAGTGCCTGTGTTTATCATTTAGCAGCATTAGACAGCTCTCAAATATTATTACGTATATAAAATTCTTTACCATAAATGCACCCAGTGTTTTTGGCCTATGATGGAAGGTGTGCAGAAGGAATGTACCAGTGCAGCCTGGAACCACCAAATGACTCTAAGGCAGGTGTGTCTTGGAATGACCAGTATATCCTTTGGGAAGTAGGCATCTGAAATCTCCATATGCTTAATTGCCCTGAATAAAGCCATGGCAAACCTGACATGCTGAGGCAAGAGAAACGACAATATGCTGCTTAGGAGAAATACAGCAAAAAAACAGATCCAGAAGATGTCTGTTCCTTTGAGTATGTCGCTCCTCCCAGTGCACGTCATTGCTGAGCATCTGTCATGACAAACACTGTTTGTTGTGACAAGGAAGACAAAGCAGAACTGGACCCTCAGTTTTAAACTCGAGGTACTGGGGGAGGAAATGGGATTGCTGTAGGGAAATTGATCAGCAAGAAGAGAGAGGCCAGAAGTGACTGAAGTGGAGAATTGTGAGTCAAAAGCAGGACTGCAAAGAAGGGGAACTGCGATTGCAGGAAACATTCTGCAAAGAATGACTTAAAGCAAGCAGGATCTGCTGTACCTCCCGCCTGTCAGGTGGATTAATTTGGAAAGTCACACTTAGGCTAAATATGTTTCCACTGTATTTAGTTGCACAGAGCAGAGAACTGAGCTAGCTATAAATCTGTTGTTTAGATGTTCTTGTGATAGCTAAAAACCCGAAAGCTTGGGTAGCAGACGCCTCGCTTTGGCAGTGCAGTGCTCATCATGGGCTAATTGGCCTGGCTGACAGTGGACTGGCTCTGCCAGATGATTTATGGCTTCCATGCTACACCACTGTCATATCACTGCGATACAGTCTTTCCTATCCATCTTCCTAGTTAAACTCTCATTGAGGCTCTTCCCATACCGTGTTTTGATTACAGCAACAACCTTTTTTTCTGGCCTTGACAAATGCAATCTAGCCCTGTTGATAACCATCCAGAAATCCAGAATGCTTCTGCTAAGATCATTTTTCTAGCTCATTGCATGCTCTTCTTGCACTCCAGCATCAGCTACTCCTTCTCATCAACCATCAGCCCTCACTTTCAAAACCCTTCACTGCCTGTTCCTTCCTGCCCCCTCCTCCCTCCCCCAGTCATCTCCAGTTTGATATCAGAAAGTCAGTGCTGTCCCCATATCACTGCTTGGTGATAAGAGCCTTTAATCCTTACGTGTTTGTTTTTTACTTACTTTACTTTTTTCATTACACAGGAACCCTTGTTCTTCTGTGCTGTTTTTCACTCTCGGGAGGAGCTCTCCATTAAAATTAGTGAAATGAGATAATTAATCTCCTTAAAGGGGCCTCTCTCTTTTTCAGCACTGACTTTCAGCAAGTGGAAATATGGTAATAATATTAATTGTGTGCTCTATTACAACTAGTATCTTTCATGCTGGCTAGTGTTGATTCCTTAGTTCCCTGCACTTCAAAACTTGTCCATAAAAAGAGAGCTTGCATTTGGGGTAGGGGATCACCCAGATGTTTGGACAGAATGCAGTTAGCATAGGAAGGGCTCATAAGTACATGTTACCCTAAATAATACAGTTGTATAAATATTTTTACAGTGACAGCATAGAAAATGCTCACTTGGGAATCAAGCAGTTAAATCCCCATCTTCACTAAGTTTATGGAAATGATGCATCATTAAGTGCCGATGCAGAGTGTGATATTAGTCTCCGCCTGACTTCCTCTGCAGACTCCCACAACTTTTTAGACATTGTTACTGCTGTTGTTCTCACGCAATTTGATGTTCAGAAAACTCTGATTACCTTGTGACAAAGAAAGGATGAGAAGCATGGAAAGGTTTTTAGACAAAGAAAATCTGGACTGCTTGGCTGAAGAAGGAGATGTATCGAGAAATGATAGATGCAAATAGATTAAGTTGCTGTAATAGCATCATCAACTTTTAAAAAAACCAAACATCTAACTGGAATGCCTGAGTTATAGCAGTAATCTCCTAAATTTAGCTGGCATGGCAAATAAGTGCTATTCCTCAAATGTTACCACCGTGACTGACTTTTAAGAATTCTGGATGAAAGCAGGAACTCTAATGCTCTGAATCTCCTGTATAGCTTCTAAAGCACTAAAAAAATATACTTAATTCTTTTGAAGGTACTTGGAGTGAACAGTGAGATAGAAAAGGAAATATGAAGTACAGTTTTCTATAATTTTCTTATATTAATTTTCCTCTGGGAGAATCTTTAATCACAGTATTCAATAGGAGCTTGCACACTAAAGCATTTAGAAGCAATGCACTACTGTGGGAAGTTGACTGCTCATCCACGGAACTGGCGTGAGCTGAGGTGCAGGTGCTGGCTCCCGTTCAGAGCACAGTACTGAAAGTGCATAGATTGTCACAGGCACTGCAGATGAATAGGAAGATCATGTATAAATCATGTTATTTGAGTCAGAGGTCTTCAGGTTTCAGAGAGTACCCCATGATGCATTTGCTCCACAAGACAAATATTAAGTGCAATGAAAGTCCATCACAGACTGCATTTCTCAGGAGCAGGCTTACAACTCTGTGCTTCAGCTCAAGGTAAGAAACTGTAGTGTAATCAGCTACCACAGTACATGTTTATTTCTGGTCCTTGCAATTTAGATTAGTTCATGCCTCTATAGGATTTCTGTCAGACACCCTGGTTACATGTGAGTCATTGCTCTGGAGAGGAGACCAACTCCATGCACTCACAGATATCCACATTTATCACGGCACAACACCTACAAACGCTTAGGTCTGCTGTGAAGGGCAGGAAGCAGCACTGATTTACGTGCTATGAACTGAAAAGAAACATCATAAAGGGAATATTTTAAACTTAAAATAATGCTATTCTTAGCTGGCAAGACTTGTGATTTTGATCCTTCTCAGATACATAGCCAACAGTGAGCTATGTGGCTGCACAAATGCCCCCGCTTTTCTCCTCTCTGTTAAATCTGTGATTCGAATGCACGCTCCAGTCCTCAGGAACATTATGTAGATTTGAAAAACTTTCGGAAAGACTTCCTGTCCATTAGCCATTGGCTGCTTTACAAAAATGCATAAAGATAGCGTTTTCCTCTTGTAACAGATGTAAGCTCCTTGCACTGTTGTTCGAACTGCTTGAAGGAAAGCAATATTCCTTTTCTCTTTTTGCTGAAATAGTGGCATCTCTCAACATAAACTGAAAATATACTTGGAACTTAATTTGATTCAGCTCTCAGAATTTCACACGTGAGGATGAACAAATGAGGATCAGCTTTCTGTAATTAGTGAGGCATGTTAGAAGGGCTGTATCCTGTAAAGTTTTCTGTGCTGCAAATGACTTGTTCTTGTAGTACCAAGAAGCACTTAAGATCTGTGCCCAGTTCTGGGCCCCTCACTTCAAGAAAGACTTTGAGGAGCTGGAACACATCCAGAGAACGACAACAAAGTTGGTGAACGGTCTGGAGACTAAGTCCTATGAGAAGCAGCTGAGGGAGCTGGGGGTGTTCAGCCTGAAGTAAAGGAGGCTCAGGGAAGACCTTTTGCCTTCTAAGACAACCTGAAAGGAGGTTGTAATCAAGTGGGGGTTGGCCTCTCTCCCATGCAACCAGGACGAGAGAAAATGGCTTCAAGCTGTGCCAGGGTTCAGGTTGGACATCAGGAAGAATTTCTTCTCTGAAAGGGTGGTTAAGCATTGGAAAGGGCTACCCAGGGAGGTACCAGGAGTCACCATTCCTGGAGATATTCAAGAAACAACTGGATGTGGCACTTAGTGCCATGGTGGTGTTCAGTTATAGGCTGACTTGATGATCTTGGAGGTCTTTTCCAGCCTTAATGATTCTATAATTTTGTTCTATCTGGTTTCAAAATTTTTATTTCAATTGTCATTCTTGAAGCTCATTTGAAACAGCTTCACTTCTTAAATTTATGGACACACTGTAGAAATTGTTGCCTACAGTGTGAGCAAATTCCTGTATTTTGGTTTCCAGTTTATGCTTATCACAAATGAAGAGGAAGAAAAGTAGTCCTAAAGAGCATTTCATCCTGATTAAGACTTGGAAGAACTCTAGGCATAGTTTAGAGAATCCTAAAGGCTGCTCTAGCTTGTGTTCATTACACAAGTCCCAGCATTCTGACAGTCTGGAAGGGTTTTTCTCAGGTCTGCTCCATGTCCTCCAGCTGCTGGAGTGGTCCATCTCCCGAATAAGCTTCTGAAATAGGGGGAGGATCAAAGAGCAGATGGCATTGAGCTGATTTTGCCAATCCTCTGCCACTGCAGGAATTTTTCCTGTGCCAGTAAAAATCCTCTGCTCCATCCTAAAGCCTGGTTGGTTTTTTTTGGTCTGCTTAACATGGTGAAGACAGTATGGAGAAACAAAATCAGGGTCTAGGTGCTTCCACAGTGACTTCAGCAGGCTTGCTCCAGACTCAGAGGTACTGCTGGCGGTGCAGAGAAGCCCATGGCAGATAAAATAGATGGTTTTTAATGAATGAGGCAGAGCTGTGCAGTAAATTCATCAGAGACACTGTGGCAAGCCCCAAAAGAGAAAGAGGTCTAATATCCATTGAAGAGTGATGATAAAAATAAATTTTGAACAGCTGTTCTCCTCACTTTGCACTAGACAAGGACATTTTTAAGGGTAGATATTGTTTAGAATAATCTAAAAGCTTCTGCATAATGAATTATCCACCTTTTCTGCAACACCCTTCAGAATAGCAACCCTGAGTTTTATCACAGGACTGTCCACAACCATTTTCCTAAAAAATCATTAGAAAATACATTCTGTAGTTCAAAATGTGGACAAAGTGCTTTGACAAACTTCACAGCAAAGCAGGAGCAGGCTGCTGGGTGAGTGGTGACAAGGTGTTTCATAACTGAGGATCCGCAAACCTTTGCTGACAGCAAGATCAGCACAGCGGGACCAGTGTTCAAGGAATGGTATTTTAAGTCTGCCAGAAATTTTATGGCTCTTCTACAACCCAAATCATCATAGAATCAGTTAAGGCAATTTTTATTTCTGAAGGGCAGCATCTGGCCTACTTGGCACACTTAAAAATTTCAAATGTGTATTTTTCAAAGCAAAAAGCGTAACAAAAATATATAATTCAAACTGGCAGAACATTATACTTTGGATGACATTTTGTAGTTAATAACAATTTAATATAGCATAAAGTGTACTTCTGCTGCACTTCAGCCTGCTGCAACCTAGAAAAGCATCACACAGTTTAGAACAGACATGCTAAAAGTTCGTTTCAAAGCGGTCGTGCAACCAGGCTCTGCGGCTCTGGCAGGAGCAGTGGCTTCTGCATTATTATTAGTGACTGGTTTTAGCATTTGATACTAGTAAATGGACAAGATTCTGAAATCAAAAGGGAATGTGAGGGATAACACTTTGGTCATGGCACTGCAAAATTTCTACTATAGTTTCGTCTGTTCACAAAATCAAAAGGCTGTACAAACTTTAGAAGACTTGTACCAAATACACTGCATGGGATTTTGACTTGTGTCCTCACTGACACAGGAAGCCCTCCCTGTGGCTGAACCCGACCTTGCCTGGTGCAGGACTGGCTTGTGCGTCATTCAGCCCTTACATTCCCCTGCCCCGCTTTGCATTCGGTGTCACTTACACTTTATTTTCCTTTCACCAAGTGCCCAAACATAATCTGGGCATGTCTCGGAGAGCTAAGCTGTGCCTGAGCAATGCAACTGAGCACCAGCTGCCTTTGTTTGTCCTCAAGTACTACGATATTCCTCCACTCAGTACATTCTGGAAAAATCTGGGTAGCCCCTCACTGTGCCTGGGAATGGCCAGACCCTGGGACGTGTACGCACACCGCAGGCTGGAGGAAAGCCAGACTGGCTAATTCCTCATTTGTGTTGATGTAGTTAAGCTTCTTCCTAATGATATTTTGACCCGGGTAGAGAAGAGGAGCCATATGGCATCTTCCACCCCTGACAACAACTGCTGTTAGTGCAATCAGCACATTACCTAGGTGATTTGTTTAGATTCTGCTGTCACTAACTTGTGGCAAACTCAATTATAATTAAGTTGTGTATTAGGCAGGGTCCTAGTGTAAACTGGCTTCATTTTCATATGCTATTTCAATTGTATTTTCTGCCACAACCCTGCTTACAGATGAAGTGTCCTGACTAACTGTTCCTCAGGGCCATTGCCTTTCCCACCTTCTAATTCAAGAAGTGAATTTGTCTAGCATAGCACCCTCAAGAAATCAGAGAGCTAACATCAGCCAGAGAGCCATGCCACAGTTTCAACAAAAATAATGCATAATCATCAGCCTTAACATATGCCTCAGTCAGCCTTCAGAGCCCCACTTTTTAACTGCTTTTGACATCTGTGTTTCAATTATGCTCTAAGCTATTTAAAATGGTGGCAATGTCTTTGCTTAGTTTTGGGCAATGTACAGCCCAGTGCAGGTGTAACTAAGGGCATTGAAAGTCACAGAATCACAGAATATTCTGAGTTGAAAGGGACCCACTAGGATCACTGAGTCCAGCTCTAAAGTGAATGGTCTGTATGGGGATTGAACCCACAACCTTGGTGTTATCAGCACCATGCTCTAACCCACTGAGCTAATAAACCACTATTTGTTTTTGCAATGTGCTGTCTTTGGAGGTAAATGATGGTTCAGGGAATGGCTCTGGGTTGCAGCAGCACTTGATGGTGTTTATCATGTAGGTTTTCTCAAAAAGCATTGATGCAATAATGATACTTGTTTAAGTCCTTTAAAATTCCCAATTTCCCCAGACAGTATCCTCTGTTTAGTAATGGGATGAAAGAGCTCAATACTGCTAACTCCCATCCTGCAAAATTAACCTTCCTCCCCCAATACCCTGTGGACAGAACAGTGATATCCTTTTTACAGTATAGATTTCTGAATCAAATATTAATGCTAAGCATAATGTAAATGGGTTTATAAAGCTTAGGAAAGAGAGAGAAACAATGCTGATAGTTATCTAGGGCTATACTATTTCTCAACTTTACTGCATTAACATGCTAGTTAACAGAGGGCATGTAGTTCTTAAAAGCTTACTGCTCAAGAATACTGAATGGCAAAAAAAATTACAGATACTGTCAGATCACCGCAGTTGATTTACAAGCTTTTGCTTTTGAACCATAACCTCAGAACAGGGAAAAAGATTGTAATAATCACAAAAAATGATCAAGTATTTAATTACGGCTTTGATAAATACTTTCAAAATAGCAAAGAAATAACAAATTAGCACTTTTTTACTATGCAGTAAATAGACACAGTTCACTATTAAAAGAACAAAAGGATTGTAATTTCTGTAGGTATTTAAGGTAAGTCTGGGACAGAGTACAGGGCAGCAGACAATGGAGACTTAATCCCAAATGAACACTATTAATATCATTCAAAAATTCAGCAATTCCGTGAATTGTCTCCATCCCCTGCCTGGAAATGGAGACTAGAATGAGATGCAAATCAGTGCATTTATCTAATGAATAATGCAAATGAGTGCTCCTCTTATGGCATGGCAGTCTGCAGGAATCCTCTCTGCCTCACCTCACATTTCGTGTAGATTTAAGCACCATGTGTCAGAAGAAATTAGAGAACGGAATTGCCAAGAAATGACAAAGCCTTGGAGCCCCAAGTCAGTGCAGACAGCAAGGTACATTAAGATGCATAGTAGGGAGGAGGAGAGAGCAGACATCTCATTAAAATGAAAATGTTGCTGTTTTTCCTTCACCTCGTTAATCGAGTTGTACGACACTTTAATCAGCAATTATTTGTGTGGGTACTGATTAGAAACATCCTCTAAAATGATACCAAAGTGGGATCTCAAAAACTTGACAAAACCTTTCAGTTTGGCTTTTTTTTTTAATGCAGGTGCTTTTTTATCTCTCTGATATCAGTTAACTGCATCAGCATTTTTCTCATAGCATCACAGAGCATACTGCATCTTATCCATTAGTCACAAGCCTTGCCGTAACTTTCCCTTAGCATCTAACATTACCCTCCAAAAATATACTCAAGCAAACAAATCTGAAGGCATGCAAGCCCTGAAAATTAACTCTTTTTTTTTTCCCAATCATATTTTGCCTGAATGCATACGTGATTCAGAATCCAGGATGGATTTCATCTGCTCCATTAAAACCTCTTAGCATGCAGACCAGCTATGCTGCCACAGCTGGCATCAAGTCCCTCCTCTTCGTCACTGCACTGAGTCCCCAGTCTGGGGATTTGTGAAACTTTATGCTTTTCTGACTGCTAGTTTCTTAAAATACAGGCTGGTACCCCCAAATTAACAAACCCATTTGCTCCTTGGACAACTTCTTAGTTATCAAATACAGAGCGCTGACGGAGCTGCCCAACTGTGAAAGGATTTGGGATCCCAAGGATTTGGGATGCCGGGAGAGGATCTCCCACCACCGAGATGCACAGGGGATGCACAGAGACCAGAGGTCTGAGAATGCAATTTGGTCAGGTTCAGTCAAGTCCAGTTTGGGGTGGAGAGAAATTGCCTCTCGCTTGGAAGGGGAAGAGCACCTCAAAGTTCTGAACGGTAAAGCTGAGAACTTAATGCAATCGCTAAACTTTGGGGTGCCCATTGTGTATGCAATACAACATTACTGCTGTGTTCCCATGGGTCACTGAGCTTCGTTGTCAACCAGCAGGCAACAAATTGGTGGTTTGATTCAGCAACCCATCAAAGAGATAAATCTATGTATTAAGCAAAAGAAGAGATTAGAGGTATCTTACTACATGTACTTCCAGGAAATGTGGAAAAAAAAATCCCAAAAAACAAAACCAAGATCCAGCCCTTTTTTCTCACAAGCTGACAAAGACATCATCGTTATTTATAGTTGTGCTTCAGTTCATCAGTTGGAGGCACACTGCAGAAGATGCTAAAGCACTAGCGACATTGCTACTAAATTAAGAGCTTGCAGTTTCTTTATAATAGTTGAAAGCAAAGCTATTTCTCCATTGGGAAGCTTGTTGCAAACTCCGTAATACTGGAAAAAAATGGTATATTATTTTGATGGATTTTCTCTCAGGTCAGTCCTAGTGAATCAAGGGGGAATTGCCTGGGATGCAGGTCTACAAGGAATTTGGTGTGAACTCCATGAAAATGTGACTTGTAATCAGTAGCATTTTCACTCTCTTAAATTAGAAGGACACGGGTAGGTTCTCTGCTCCTGTTCCTGTTGGCAGCTACCATGCCAGAAATATACAGAGAGTTTAGGTTTCTTATAGCAAGGGCAATGGTAACTATAGCGAAAAAAATAGTGTTAAAGCAAACTAAGCAGTTGATTTGAAGCAGGGAGACAATTAAAGCACAGCATTTCTGAAAGAGTAATAAAAATGTCACTGCAAATGACAGATTGTTACAAGTCCTTGGCTTCTTCCCTGCACTGCAATAGAATACGGTGTTAAATCAGTTCCCAGAGATTATTAGTGGTATATGTTATTTTCCCAAACTCAAGGAACTCAGTATCATTTCATAAATCAACTGCAGGTTAAAATTAGATTTTTTTTTTTTACAACCTTACTTCTGCGACCCTTGCACATACAATTAGCAAAAAAAGTTATATAAAAAAAATAGCTGAAACCTGACTCATCAAACTTGGAAAAGCTAAAATCATTCCACCAAAAACCCAAACCAGATCAGAAAATAACTCCTTTCTCAATGCCTGTGAGTTTCACTGATTGCAGAATAAGACACTGAGACACGGATATTGTAGGAATGGACTCTCATTTCTCATTAGCTTAAGGCTCCGAAAATTACCTGTAAAGTGTGCCTGTATTTTGTTGTGCTTACTTTCTGTACTGCTTTTCTGTATAAAGCATTAAGAAACCTAGGTCAGAAAACTGTAAGTAATTAAAGCCAATAATAACTGAACCCAACCACCTGGCATGTGAAGATGTCCAAAGTGCAGGCTTGAAATGACTTTCTGTGTTGTCAGGTACAGTGGTATTGTAGGCTCAATTACAAGTTCCTCTGTGTCAGGTGTTTATGGGCCAGCTAATGTCTTCTAACAAAGTCTCTGTGACAATTCTGTTAGAATCTCACAAGCATTTCTTATACGGTAGAAAGCTGATTTTTGCTGGAAACAAATTATCCAAAAATCCTTCAAGTTCCACACAGAAATAGGAGAGATCTCTGTTACCATCTCCCGACACGCAACACTGCTGTATGCTTCTCTGCATGTGCATGGGTTGCTTGGGGGAGCTGCAACACCTCCTGGAACACTTTGGTATGTATAGGATACAGGGCAGGGTCTGCCACCAAGACCAGCGTTCCCTTGCAGGCTCCTTACTAGCTCAGATGAAGAGGTTTATTGCCCTCTTCTTTAGCAGCTGCCCTTTGCTATTGCTGCACTGCCAATGCTCACACATTTTTCACCAAAATGCTGTACACCTGATCCTTGGTTAGAAGTGATAATTTTGAATTCCATAGTGTTCCCAATTCATGATTTATTTAATCACTGTAAAAGTAAACTTGTTCTGCTTTTCCTGTGAGGCTTTATACAGCTCATAATTATCAACAAAACAATTACTAACCCAGAGTAAAGCAGTGACAGCAAAGGCTTGCTCAGCATTGCCCTTACATTTGCCTTCTGTGGCCTTGGTGGTTGACTAGGCTGAAAGACAAAAAAACCACCTGTGGCTTACATGACAGGAGTTGAGAGCAGCTCATGTACGGTGGTGTCATCAAGAAAGTGTTAAAACAGGTCATCACAGGCACAGGTGCCATTCATCTCTGTAATAATTTGTGAAGAACATTATTTTTTTTTGGTCAGCTCACGTAAATCTTCTTTTGGAGTTCTGCGAACGGGCCTGGCAGGAGGCGGATGTTGATGGTTGTATTAGTAGGGGTGCAATGACCTTGAGGATGGGAACTGAAAAATACCCCTGATACTAAGGTAAAATTCAGTGGTGCCCTGCTGCTTTCTGATTTTTGTTTCTGATCTTATGCACAATTTTATCATTCCAAACCCATCACTTAGTAGTGCGAGGCCCTTGACAAGATACAATCACCAGAACAACTTCAAATTCTTAGCCAGATTGTTATTGATTGGGAGAGCCAAACACTGCCTGTAAAAGGGCTGTGCCTGCTTTCTCTGAGCTCCTGCAATGTGTTTACTGTCCTAGAGAGCAGGAAAAGCAGCATGGTGAGCGGGTCCTCATCAACCAATCCACATTCCAACACACCCTTCTCCCATCCTACTGCTGAACACTTTAAACTCAGAAGACATTTAGAAAATGCTTTACCTGTACCCATCTAAAGTCCACAGATGGGGTCTGTGTGGTCTGTAGCATTTCCAAAAAGCATGTTAACCAAAAAGTGTAGCAGAAGCCTATGTGAGAACAAATCCATCAGCCCAGGTGGCTTCTCAAAGTGCAGAGCATTAAAGGCGTGACAATAGAGGGATACAGGCAGAAGGAAGGCAGGCAGGCTTTTCTGTTCTTTGGAACCACTCTCCATTTCTCTCTTCAGTCTTTGTTTTCTTTACCATTTTCAAGACCGGGAGAGAGGGGCTGGCACCCAGGAGGGCTGCAGGGACTGCACAAGTGGCAGATGTATGAGAGCTGCCTGCCCCACTATCCCGTTAAATGCGCATACACCGCTTTACACCAGCTGAGGACTTGTAGATTGTAGAAGTGGGGAAACAATTGTGTACGTGGCTTCAAAAAACCCAAACAAACCCCATGCCGTATTTCAGACACCAGTTCACTGTGTAACACTGAAAAATGGCATACTTTCTGTTAAGGCTTAAAATTTCACAAAATGTTATGCTGAAACCCCCACCTTTTCTGATTAACAAAAGAAGGACAACTGTTGTAGTGTTTTTGGAGACCTGTTTCTAAACTTATAAAATTTGAAGTTCATGATTGAGGGTGCTTAGCTAATGTTCGAGTGCTACAAGAAATGATGGTGCAGTTATGGAGAACTATGGAAAGATTAGTCAATAATTGTCTTCTGTCCTTTTCAATTATTTACAAATAATCCATGACATGCATAAAGCTAAAAGAGTATGTTTTAATACGTAAACCCTGTTATGTATTCTATGTATGTATCCTAGCTGGCACTTTCCAGCCAGGTGGTCTAAAATATGCTTTCAGTGTATTCTTGTATACCCCAAAAGTGTACTCAAGAAAAGATGGATAATGTCCCCTTATCTGAAACCTGTTTTGTCACTAGGGACAAAGAGCCTTGCACTGAAGCTCACAGTGGCTGAAGTAGTCCAAAACCCAGCACCAGTAAAATGAGTAAAGAAGATTTTAAAACTGAAAAAGCTGGAAATTAGTGAACTTCGGTGAAATTGCTTCTGACAAGAAAAATATTAGAATACAAAGGCAAACAGTTAACTTTACCTTTACTTAAGGTGGTTTTATGGTTTCCAGTTGAGAGTTTCAAACTGGTACAGTGCAGAGGATAATGCTCACTACTAAGGAAGCAGTATTTTGTCGCCATCCATTGCTGTCAGTAGGAGTCCTTCTGTTGCCTAACACAGGACACATTAATTTCAATGGAAGATCATAAGTCCTGTTGATGTAAAGTCAAACACTAGCTCTTAGGTATGAAATATACATGATGAGTCACTTCTAATTTCCTTTTAGTTACTGAAGCGTATCTTTTTTAAAAAATCAAAGCCACTGCTTCAGATAATAAAAAGCTTCTATGTTCTTAACATTTTATTTTCAAAGGCTTATCCCACTTCTTTCCAGGAAAACAGGGTTTTCATCTGCAAACAGCTGGCAAAAATTTACCCCACAAATTTAGTGAGGAAAGCTACAATGCTTGAACTCCTTAAAGCCATTACTTAAGGTGTCTGGAAGTCTGAAGCAACCCTTGCGAAGTGAGACACCTTGCTAGGATATTTCTGCAGGCTATCCCTACAGTATTCATACCACTTGGCAGATCCATATGGTCAAGGAAGCCAAGAGGCATGTCAGTCTGGAAGCCTGTGATAAAAATAGATGAGGAAAATAGCACATGTAGAAAAAGTTGTTTTAGCAGTTAGAAAATTGCATTCTGTACTTTTTTTTCTATAGCTATGCACGTTGCTGTTTTTAGAGGATGAGGGCTTTTGTGTAGCTGTTTGCTATTCCTCTTTATTTATTTTTTACTATCTCCCCACCCCCAGTCACTTCTAAATGTCACCCACAAGTAGTTCTGTTTCTAGTTTTCACTGGAGGAAAGCGTCTTATGAGCAGGTGTAGCTGGTAAAAATCAAATTGATGAGTTAAAATGGGGCTCTTGACAGTTTTACAGATAAAAATCTAAAATGCAGCAAGATGTTGGAAAGACACAGCACGTACATGTAAGAAAATGCTCCTTTCATCATAATGGTGTCTTCTTTTAGAGGTTTTACAACTACTGAGCTATAAAAATTCTCTCTGGGCTGAAGCCTGACATAAAATATCCCTGATATAGTACAATTTCTTGCTTGTAGTAAATATAATTAAAATTCATTTGCACCCTTTTCTTTCCTCCCCTTTTTTATTCCTAAATTCCATATAAACAATCTGCCTGAAGAACTAGAAGATAAGACATAAAACCATTTTCCAGAAAACCCAACACAGCAAACATCAAAGCTACATGAAATCACTTATGCATGTTGCCAAGTCAGCTCAATGCCAAGAATTTTTGTGTCCTTAGCTATATTTCTTCTTGTAGATCAGGATGATGTCACTGCAAGTGACCTGTGAAAACACAAACTTCCATACCTAAAATGTGTATCAAGAGTCATTGTTTCTACAAGGAAATCGGGTACAGAGCTACCCCCTATTTTTTAGCTAGGGAGATTAGCATTCCAGGGTACATGGGGATCTGCATCTTATCAGTCAATGGCCTTAATAGTATCTGGGATTAATTTTTATTTTCATATTCAGGCAGGACTTGTAGGCCTTGAAACAAGTCAAGAAATATTTGGATTAACAGATCTCTCACCCGGTTTTAGCTACTCTTATAGAGATATGTTATTTTATGTATTAGAAACAGCAGTTTTGGCAAAACAGTATTAGTATAAAAAAAAAGTGGCAGTAGTACTCACACTAAAATTGACCAGCACCCATAAATTCAGCCCTTTCTGAATTTTTACTCTGTGGGTAAAAATAAATGACAGGTTTTCATCCTCGCATAATGAGATGGGTAATTTCCATACTTTGTCAAGAGGGATTGCTAATGCCTGTCTGTATTTCTCCCCCTCTGCTTCCCAGCATAGAGCAGAAGGGACGGAAGTGCAGATTATCATCTCAGTTTGTACATTTATTTTTTCTTGAATGAATGAAGGTGAATTGGGTTATATTAGGACTGGATGCTTTATAAGTAACATAAATGTCTAAATGTTAAAATCATTACTCGAGAGTCAACTTACTGATTTCCGCCTTCTCGAAGGACTCTGGGGAGCCCGCTAACCAGAATGGCTGTCCTGATGTACACTAGGTTTGTAGAACTCTCAGCTGAGTTCACTTGGCTTTGTTTCAACAAGATGCTTACAAATGGAAATTTTAATATATGGAAGTGCCTCAGGAACTTGTGTTTGGTTTCCAGTGATTCTTAGCTTTTACAAAGTACAAGCTCTGCGAGAAAGAAACATGAAACTCTGGGGTTCAGAGATGTATAGGTACTAAACGAAGATGGAAAACCATGTTTATCCAGATAATTTGGACAAACCCGAGCAGCACAAAACTATCTCTGCTCAGTTCTGCCAAGTAAATCCAAAATTCACGCTCTGAGACTT
The DNA here is from genome assembly GCA_013397725.1 of Rhagologus leucostigma. Lineage (NCBI taxonomy): Eukaryota > Metazoa > Chordata > Aves > Passeriformes > Rhagologus > Rhagologus leucostigma. The sequence continues at coordinate 424,441 of VZTD01001820.1, forward strand.
GTCCGCCACAGTGGGAAGAAATATAATATCATGCTCCTTGTACAGCGTCCTCAGCCTGGAAAGCCTGACGCTGCACAGCTCCCTTGGGAGCGCAGGGCGTTGTGCCCCTGACCAAAATGTGCGAAAGCAAACCAAGGGGGCAGTGCTGCAGCTCCGCTCCTCCAGGCTCCCTGCGTGACACTGGCAGGCTGGGAAGCAAAGGTCACTCTGCTGAAAGTAGGATTTACCAACCTGGAAAAAATTCTCAGTTCAGGGTTTCTAGCAGAGGAGAAATGGGGTCACCCAGCTCTGCCTCCCATCAGCCCAGGAGGGATGTGCTGCCCTGCCCTGCCCTGCCCGAGGAGCACCAGTTGGGATGTCTTGCTGTGCTGCACTGTCTCTCTGCAGTAGAGAGCAGCAAATCTTGTCAGGAGTCTCCCTGCAGTGAGCCACAGGCTCGAGATCACCTCTGCCTCACCGGCAGCAGTTCAAATTACAATAGGTTGCTAGTAAATATTTTATTTATAAAGTAGTATTATTTTACTTCACTAAAGGTGCTGCTGAGGGGACATTTCTGGTCCAACTGCATTGACAGCAAGCCATTCACATTCACCATGGATGTCTGGGTATTTATTTTATAGTGGAAGTTATTTATTTCTTTATAAAATTGGTGTTACTGGTTCCATACCCTAACAAGGCCAAAACTCCAAGTTCTCACACAGTACCTGGGTATCTCCTCCCAGATACCCACCTTGGTGCTTTGGGGGGTCAGGGAGGAGGGGAGCAACAGCGGGAGGCACCTGCTCAGTTATTTTTAAGAGCCTCATCCATAGAGCCACCATCTCCTCCAGCATGGTTCCTTGCTTTTTAAGATCAATTGTTATTCAAGTAACTAAAAATGTCTACTATTCCCAGCTAACTTCAGGGGAAAAACAAACCAAACTAGAAGAGCAAGCAGCAAATGGAATAAAGGCAATGCTAGAAAATACTAAACAGCTGCTTTTACAAAGTGTATTTATAAAATATACGTTTTCTTATAAGGATGCACTTCCACACATACTAGTGACAGGTGCTTTAAAACTGCATCTGAAAATATGTAGAAACTCTTGATTTTCTTTAGGAACCCTGTTTCACTCACAAATATTTTTAACAACTGAAGTACTTTGTGGGCGTGCTTTTGTTTTGTTTAAGGCTTGAAAACATTCCAGTACCCAAAATGTAACTGAGGAGAAAAAAAAAAAGCAACTGGACAGAGTGTTGTTAATGATTTACTGGATAATCTTGATGTGTGATAATGAATAAAATGCAAATCTGTTTTACTGACAATCCTCAGTTTTGATTTATGAGCAATTATTAATTTTTAGATTCCTTCCAGTTGGAAGAAAACAGGTATTTTACCAAACTATTTTTTTATTCCTGTTGTCATTAAGTATACCCTTTTTTTTTATCTTGCAGGAAACCAAGAAATCCTTTCACACAAGGACCAAGGAGCCTTCGCAGAGTGTGCAGCAGGCTGCTGCCAGAGGCACAGGTAGGCTGATGTGTGGTGCTGACCAGCGGGAGGGAGCTGGGGGACAGCACAGGGACAGTCTGTGCTCCTCACGTCCCTGGGGGACAGCACAGGGACAGTCTGTGCTCCTCACTTCCCTGGGGGACAGCACAGGGACAGTCTGTGCTCCTCGCGTCCCTCCCGCCCCGCCGGCTGCTGAGGGGCTGCGAGAGGGGCTCAGCGGGGCTTGGATGGGAACAGCCACAGCAGTGGGGGCTGAGCTGTCCTGCCCTGCTGCGGACATGCCAACGAGCAGGGGCTGTAGCTCACAGGTCTCAGGGTATTAGAAATGAAATGCAATATTCAGTAGCTTAAGAGAAGGCATCAAAATAAAAACCCCACTCCCTGAAGGGTAAGGTGTTCTCCTACAATGACAAAGAGACAGTTGTAATAATTATATGTGCCCAAGGAATTCAAATTAGATGAATGCAGATGTTGTAAATAAAGTCTGCAATAACTTTGAGCTGTATATGCTTTAAAAATATACAACTATGAAAACCCACTTTAAACAAGACAGTAGCAATAGCTTCATCTTTAACTTCCTGTTCCCATTCTACCCTGTGCTATCTAGTAAGACTATACAGATAGAATAAAAATGAAGAATTCCAAATTCTAATTTAGCCCATAAAAGAAAAAAGCTTTTTTCTTAACAGCATAGCTTAATGATATTGCACAAGACTGTTTTAAAATGTCTTACTTCAGAAAGTATGTATGAACGCCAAAATGCTTTCAAAAATAATTCTCGTTTCACATTGTGATTTATCCATTACTCGGAAGAGTATCTGTTCATTTAATTATTTCAGTAAACATAATAATGGTATCGCTAACTATGCTACACAGTATTTCCCTTTTTTAAGGAATATGAGCCTACTTGTAATTAAAGGAATGCTATATTAATGATGCTGAAAGTCTCAGAGGGAAAAACTTAATGTCCACCTCATAATATTATGCCAGAATTACATGTGCAGAATACTTTTTAATAATCTTTGTTTCTTAATTTAGTTTTGATTGGCTATGAAATACAGAGTAGCACTCAAGGGCTCAAATTTCTACTGTCATCAGCATTTCTGCTCTATAAATTGTACAAATGCACAGGACTCCCATCTGCAGGCTCCTTTTCAAGCTTCTGTTTAACCTATGAAGGAAATTAGCTCCAGGCAACTATAATTGATGATAATTTCATAATTTTTAGCCGTTGGGATGGTGTTATGATAGCTAGGTCGAAACACAAACAGAAAATTATATTTTCATGTTGCCATTTGAGCTGCAAACACAGGTTGTTAACATAAATTCGTCTCTAGTTTGCAAATTACAGCAACAGCCACTAGGAGTCTCCTGGTTAAATTTATAATGAATTTGCACAGTAATCCCGGTTCAGGTTTGAATGCAAACCCCGTGCTAAAGGCTGGACTTCAGCAGAGGGGCCAGTCCATGCGCAGGGCAGGAGGAACTGGGGTGACAGGATCCCTGAGCTGTGAGCAGCATCATCAGGTTCCTGATGCTTGTACCACGGATATAGCAGGCAAATGTTTTAGAAGGAAAGCCAGCAGCCACCTACACACTGTTCTGGTAGAGCAAAGATGGTGATGGTCATGGGAAGTCAGATTTGTTTCTCTTTATGACTGGACAGAGTATTGTGGAATTGTTCTTACAAAGAGAGAAGTAGATTTCACCGACTGTTAGTTACTCCCAGGGATTTAAAGCAGATTTGTTTTGTACTTAAATGCTGCAGGCCACAAGAACTAGCACTGCCAGGTACTTCAAAATTTGCTTAGTGTCTCTGCACAGTGAAACCTGCAGTTCAAACCTGAAAATGTAAACAGCTTCTTCCTCTCCCCTCCCCTCCCCTCCTTTCCCCTCCCCTCACCTCCCCTCTTTTCCTCTCCTCTCGCACTATGCACAAGTCTATGGTGCCAGACACACTCTTAGCAATGCCAAATGCTCAGAGTTCATAAATTACAGACCTGCAGGAATGGGTCACGCTGGCTCAAACACTGCGGCTGTTCAGTCCACCTCTGTGACTGACAAAAGATGTCCAAATTTCCTCAAAGGAATACCACAGAAAGCAGTCATGCACCTTCTGCCAGCATATGTACCTCACTCTAAGTAGCTAGAGGTTGCTTTAAAACGTACAGGGAAGCCAGAGGTGACCAGTGAACCCTTTCCCCACAGTGCCGATAATCCCGTAGGCAGGAGGACCCTATTTATTGTGGAAGGATGCTGTCACATCCTCCTTGCAGATACATGCAACTCCACATCTAGAAATTTCAAGTGTTCACTGCTCTTAGCCACTTATTTGTTTATAAATTTATTTTATGCATCTCTTCTCTTGAGCAAAAATCCTTTCCAAGCCATAAAAATCCTGAATGACTTCAAATATGATGAGATTTTAAACAAATAATAATTTGGAAGGCTATTTATTTGGCTTCTGCTTTTTGAGCTTCTTGGTTTCATTTTCTAACTTTTCCCTGCAACCAGAAGGACTAGGGAAATAAAGATGATGTTTTAAATGAAAGCTGAGAATCTCACATAATCATAATTGTAGGACTCCAGGGGTTTGAGGTTTCAGAATAATCTCATGAGCTGTCAATATTGAATGTCACCAGAAACTATAGTGTTATTCTCAGAATAGATGCCTAAAAGCAACTGTGGGATAGTTTTCCTGCTGCATGCTCCCCATAATACCTACAAATGCTGTTCTGGGGGGACACCTCAAAGGTACCTGCAAGTGGTGAGCTGCCAAATGCTGGCTTTAGCTGCTAGCTAGGGCTGTTATATTTTGCAACAAATTTACATATGCGAAGTCCTGTTATTCAGTCTGTCAACTAAACAAGCTCACTAAGTAAAAATTCATCACGGACTTGTAAGAACATTTAATTCCATGGGGAACACGCAGAAATAAGTAGGGGGCCAATTTAACCACCCATCTCCTCCGTATTGTATGCTTGCACGCATTGCAATGCATGGCTGCGTTGTGTGTTATTGCAGATTATTATCAGCTACTCTCACAGACTGCCTTAGATTCTACCATAATCTCCCAGCAGGACTTGAATGAAATTCTGTCTGGTTTGTTTCAAGGATCTAATCTACGTTACACTGAAGGCTCACAGAGACTCAACAGCTAGTACCTTAGTCCATTTGGTGAATAGGAAATTATTAAGCCTGATCAGGGAACTGACATGCAAATGAAACAGGAGGCTGCTTCAACCTCCTTGTCATCCTGCACAAGCAGACTTGGCTGCGTGGTACCCTTGCTTATTGTTAGAATATCTGAAAAGACCCTGTTCTTCTCCAAGTCAGTGTTAACCTGATTTCAATAACAAAACGGTGGTACAGGTTTAGCAGTCCCATAGCCTGTACTTACAACAAGAAAACCAAGCATTTGTGTAAGCCAGTTTGGCACTTCACCATGCTGAAAAGAAACCTTTGCATCTTTGTCACTTCAAATTTGGGATTTTTTAGCACAAGAACATGCCTAACACGAAAGAGCTCTTTTTTCCACTGCCCACTTTCTCCAAGTATGTCAGTGCTATCTTCTTAACTCATTTTCTAAAACTAAAAGTGAACACAAAAAGAAAAGATCTCCTCAAAAATGCCAAAGGCTCAGCCCTATAAAATATATAAAACCTCATTTTGAAGGAAATATCTAATTCCTACAGGCAGCTATGGTACAGATAGTCATGAAGCATTTTTAAGGATGAGAATGCTGTGCTGTGAGCGATGGGCAGTACCTTAGGAATGTCAAACATTTCTGTCATTTTCCTTATGTTTCAAGCAAGCCAAGCCATTACCAGTGCATATCTAAATATAGCATATACGTACAACATACATCTACAGTGGAAACAAATCCAAGAGTTTATCACGTAAGAGTCAGTCACTCCACACTTGTGTAGGTAAATACTCTCATTCTGCGTGCTCTCTCTCCCTCTTCCCCAGTTACTCCTCTTTCTCTGCTTCTCATGTGAGGATTCTGGTGGCCTTCTGCATCTCACAAGCTTAAGCTGCAAGTGAGCTACAGCTGTAACCTCAAGTCATTCCCAAGCAAACTTTCATCACACATCACAGCACTGGTGACCTTGTGTGGTTAAATGTTTTTAGGGGGAGTTCTGGCACCAGTTTAAGACTTAGATTTAATCAAAATGTCTTTTGTTTGGCTGGTTGTTTTTTGTTTAAAATTATTGTTCTAACTAGAGCTCTAACTAGAGCTGATAATAAAGGCCTTCAGAAACTTACAAAATTACTTAAGATAGGAACTGCTGCAATGTTTATCTGCACTAAAAGGAAGAAACAAGTTTTAGTGGGCAGGTTTGTTTGTTTTGGGTTTTTTTTTCATTAAAAGAACAACTTTTTGCATTACATGATGAGTTACTAAATATTAGTGAGTGCTAAATCACAGCTATTACTATTCAGAGGGAGAAAATATATTTCAAGATTAGGAAAAACCAGTAAGACAATATTATGTGGGGCACATGACTTTTATTTGTTTTCAAACAGTGGCTGCTTGAAGTTGCTCAGAGGTTTAGAGTGTCAAAGCCATGTCAGCAGAGATGGATTAGTGGGCAGAGAGCAAGTGGTGCAGTCAAAGGTTCATAGTGAATGTAATTTATTCATGTAGCTCCGCAATTTATCACGTGGTTATTACCATAATGTACGTGGGAAGCAGCTGCATGCCTGCAAATAATACCTTAAATGTATGTGTGGTTGGATCTGAACTCCTTACAGAACAGCAGTGGTGGAAAATGATGCCGCAAGGCATTTAAAAGCAAATTTCCTTCCTGCGGGGATGCTGTCACCCAGCAATGATGATTTGTACACAGGCAAATAAATATCTTGTAGACTTTTCTCAGTTGTGATAACCTCACTTACCAGAACTCCTTGGTTTTTCAAACCTAAATAATGTAGGTAATGTGATGCATGTTTCCAGTGCTGTATTAACAGATGTAAGTATGCATGTTTTGTACCCCAAACTCGTATTTTCTAGTCAAGGAACTCAATATTTTCCACTCAGTATTTAACAGAAATATTCAGTGGCAAAGAAAAGGAATCCTCTGTGGGTGTGAGGACAAAGAAGTTATCTACAAGTTAAATATCTCCTTTAACTGGAATGACTTCTCACAGCCTGATCTATCAAACCCTTGGGAGCAGCACAGCTGTAGAAGTTTGATATACATACATATATATGTGTGTATCTATATACAGTGTCTGCCTGGTTTCTTATACCTGTGCAATTATTTACCACGCCAAACACTTCCAAACCCAGTCTATTTTAGGACCATGTAAAATAAGGAGCTTTGGTCTCTCTTAGTTTGCTTGAAAGCCTACAGTTTCAGTTAGGAAGAAGGCTGTGAGCAGTTGCTAGAGCTTGGAGGTGTTTTTTGCTGTACTGTCCATACACACCTGCTGCAGCTCTTTGGGTAGCTGGGAAAACTTTAACAGCCCAGCTCCCACTACCATTCTTTAAGCTTTAGCAATTTGAGTTCAATTGGTTTCACTGTTTGGAAATTATGCTTAATTATGCCATGCTATGATGCTTTAAACTGATTCTAGTGGAATCGGTTCATTCACCTCCTTCTTGATCAGGCAAAGGCCACCCCAGTTACGGGTTAGCGCATTAGAAGTTTTATGCTGCTTTCTTTTGATACATTGAAAGTTGATGTAGACAGACACTGAATTCAGATAAAGTTAGGTCCTCATAAGCAGAACATCTCGTTGCTCAGCTTAATGTACTGCTCAGAGTTTTGTACAGCACAACCTTTCACATTTGGAATATGATGCAGGTTTTCTTGGATAATTTCGTGTGCGCTCTAGGGCTTCTATTTTGAAGCCATCTATCACAAATACATCCCTACTAATTACACAAAATGAAAAGCTTGCCTTACCATTGCACAGAAAGTCTCAGGAGGATCTCCACACGTTATGTCTGGGGGATCCAGAGTCACTTTTACGTATTTGATCATGTCTCTGGCTTCTGGCTGGCAGGCCATGTAATCCCATACTTTTCCTTCTTCCGTGTAAATCTGAGTCTTACACACGTCATAGTGTCCCCACACAGAAGGGTAGTGCTGCATCACGGAGGATACAGTAACCCAGAGGGCGTGAAGTGACAGGAATCTTGACAAATACATTTCTAAATCCTTTTTTGTCAGCTTCGTAAGATGCTCAGTGCTGGCGTATGTGCAGTCTAGAGATTATACGTACATATACATGTATATATTTATAAAATAGGTTCCAACTCAAACGTGAAGCATTAGGACAGGATGTTTGTTCACTATGTTAAAGACTTTGGTAGAAGCCACCCAGGCCCTGATGACAGCCTTTCACAGCAATGCAGTGCTTGTCCTTCGTCTTATAAGTTATCTGACAGGGCTTCTTGTAAAAGATGTCCAATAGCAGATAATAATTTGTGAAGTTGCAGGTCTTCAGCTACACTGTCGATAACCCTGAGAGATCCTCCGTGTTCAGGGCTTGCAGGGGATGCCTGGACACGCTGATAAAGCAGTATCCGAAGGAAAAGGGTGAGTGTCTACAGGCTGGTGTCTGTTTCCCATCAATCATTCTTTTCTTCTGGCACCAGCACCCTTTTAGAAACAATAAAAATTAAGAGTTATTGCCCAAGAATCAATGCATTACAAAATATATGATATGTTGACATTTTGGAGGTTTGATGAAATATAAAGCAAACTGGTATAATATGGATAACCTTTACTGTGGGTTCTGTGCTAGAATGAAGGAACTACCAAAATCATTCACAGTGAAAAGTATTTTGACATGAAGGATTTAACTGTTCTCTAACAAAGACAGATTTATAATGTTCCAGGTGAGTTAGAGGTTCCTGCTTCCAAAACTGTATTTTCACCCTAGCAAAACTGGAGAGCAAACTACTGAACTCAGCCATGGCCCAGATGGTGCAGGCAGGCAGGGGAGCAGGCAGCTCAGCACTGCGGGGCAGCAGCAGCAAGGTTCTTTTATTAAAGTGACACAGAGATGGGTATCAGGGCTAGCAGATGCTGGTAGATGCCAGTTTCTTGGCAAGAGGGACCTCATGGAGCTCCAAAAGCCTTACATATTCCTTTTGTATTATTATTATTTTAAGAATAACAAAGATATGGCAAGTACAATTTCCTTGACATTTCTCATTAGTATTGCAAGAGCTTTGCTCCCTTTTTTTCCCTCTGAACTGTGATTTACTGACCACATTGACAACAAACTATTGATAAAGATAATGGCTTATTTTGTAGCTTACTATAAGGATGCTTTCCCTCCCTTATGTTCTTAGGTTTGAGGGTGGCTGTACCTGACTACTCAGCACTTATTTCACAGCAGACACATGCTCTTTCCCCTCTTCAGAAAGCAACTAGAAATTCCCTCGCTTTGTAGCACCTGAATCACATGATTATAGGTATAAAATGCTAGAATGTTATCACGGCAACTTCAAATATATATTTCCTAAATAACACAGGTAAAAATCCAAATTATGAATGACGAAAACCACAAAGACAGAGTAAGTACCCTAAACAGGGACAAGGAAAACCACGGCTGGGAATCCCAGTGCATTTGTGTCAGCCTGTGCCTGGTGTCAGCCTGTGCCACCCGAGGTTGGGGAGCCAGGGCGCTGGGCTCTCGGCAGGAGGAGATTTCAGCCAGCTGCCGCAGCACTTCCCCACTTCCTTTGTCTGGATGCTAAAATCTAGGCAGACCCATCGGACAGATGTTGAGAAACAACCGTTAGGTCGCCACTTTCTGCAGCCTGCTTTGCTTCCCAGCTTTAAATGACACCCAGTGTCGTGAACCCTCCTACACCCCACAGGCACGGGAAGAGGTATGTGACCTGGTAAGCTACTTAACGTGTCGCGTTGGGAATAGGCATTTTCAAAACTTATCTTCAAAGCTATTCGCAAGCAGCCTCCCTATATTTAAATAATGCTTCATCTTAAACTGAGCTAAACTACAGACACCATGAAATGCCAACAGATGGTTGAATTGTGTTTCCATAGCAAAGTAATTTACAATAATTGCTGTATGGACGTAAATGCAATTTTCCATTATATTCATTTTATCAAGTGTTACCATACAACTCTCATGTATTTTATCAGAATACGCAGAGAATATCTGAATTTCCATGCAGTAACAATTCTCAATTCGTTCAAACATATTTAAGCTTCAAATCTGAATTTGACACAAAAGCAGAAATATCTAAGAACAAATTAAATTTAAATTTTTTTTAAGAAGCATACTGTGTAGTACTGTTGGTTTTGTAGCAACCTTACATTCTTTTTTTTTGTTTTCAGTGGCAGTGTTTGCATACTATTTTGGAATTCGGTAATTCAGAGAACACCTTCCATGTCATTCTAAAGGCACCTCTTCCCCTCTGTTTCCTTTCCAATGTATGTTACTATCTTGAAGGTGAAAAAAAACCATCCCCAGGACCCTATAGCTTAGAACAGTCACTATGAAAATGGGAAACAACTCCTTGCTAGAAAAGGCGCCAAATTATTTTAAATCTATGGCAAGTCAAATACCCTTTATTGGAGATGGCTTGGTCATAGCTGGAATAAAGAGTAAGTAAATATAATTCTTCTGTGTAGAAATAAGAAGTTACTGAGTTTAATTATCTTTAGAGTGCAAGCTTGTATATTCAGGCAAAAAAAGAGTTTGTTTTCTTTAATATCTTCCTTTCTAGCTCTTCAGTTACCCGTATTCTTTTATAACTGCTGAGACTCAGATCCACTAATAAACAGGACTGGGTAGGACTAAATAATGTGAAGCAAGCCACTACCTTAACACACTGTGCTAAAATACTTCCCATCTAACGAATTCTCATTAAAGTAAGCCAGTCATAATGATGGTCATTACACAGAATTATAGACTATAACATCGATTGAATTTAGTGCACTGACAAGAAAAAAGTGCAGAGGAGTGCAAGACATCTGAGCATTAGGCAGCTGTAGCAGTGTACGACAGACATTCCTGACAAGAAGCAGCCAATTATAGCTTAAATTTCTGGCATATAACCAGTTCTGATTAATAGTTTTCCATTACATTACAGACATATTATTAATGTATTAAAAATGTCAAGCTTTGGCAAGAACTAGTATGGCATGGCTCAGTTAGTCTGCAATATCTTCTTTTAATGAGCTTCCATTGATATAGAGAAAGATATTGACCAAAGCACATTAAGGATCATGTGCTGAGCGCTGCCAGGTTTTTTCTGACGGAGCTATACAATTTGTCTTGCTTATGTTTGTTCCTGCAGCGTCACTCATGATATGCATTTAACATTTCAGTGCCCTATTACTAAGGACATATCTATTTGAATTATTTTGTAAAAAAACGTTTAGAGTAACATTTCTGAAGTTTACAGCTGTACCAGATGTGTAGTGATAAGCCTGTAGCTGCAGACAACGCACAGCAATGGAGTTTTTTGTCCCCAGTACTGCCTGTGTATTTAGCCTTACGAAAAGGTAATCCAATAAATCAGGAATAACTGCTGTCTGATGCCCTGATTCCCTCCACCCTGCCCTGCCCTGCTAGTCGCGCTCCCTGGGTGTTGGGGGCCACGGAGGTGGCAAAGAGGGATCAGCGTCCTTGCTGGCTGAGGGCGAGGGAACGGCAAACTGCCGAGAAGACTTCAGCTAATGTATGTAAAGCCTCCAGAGCACTCCGCTCCCGGCGTCTTCTGTGTGGGGCAACAGCGCTGGGAACTGCGGCACGTTTGGGGCCTTGAACATCCCCATGTGCCACAGCCTCTGCAATATGGAAAACATTAGGAGGCACCGGTGCAGAAGGCCATGTCTCTCTCTCTGCCTTCCCCTCTGAGCGCTGCTCCATCTGAGAAGTGCCGGTCGTTCTGGCCACAAGTGAGTATGTGACAGCCATTTGAGAAGACTGGCATGCAGCTGACCCTCAGACTAAAATCAGCTGCGAGGAGGCTCTGAGCATATGCATCCCTTTCCAGGTGGGGAAGTCGCACCTCACGTAGCATATTAATTCTGCAGATGGAGAAGACACCCGCTTTACAGAGTAGATAAAATGCATCTTGGCACAATCAGTGCCAGGGAAGAACTTCAGGTCTCATTACGGGTTGTTAGCAAACACTCCTCCTTTGCCTCCCTAAACCACTGTGAAAATCCACTCCCTTCCCCACTCCCTGGTCACAAACCACAGTGGCTGGATGCCCTGCATGAGCTCCCTGCTGGGAAACCACTGTGAGAGCCATAGGGGTGGGCTCTGGGTCTCTCTCTCTGGCAAGCCACAGGAACGTGAAGGAGGTAATAAAAAGAGAGTGACCACTTCTCACACTGACCATGCACTGGATGGAGTGTATCCCCCCCCCCCTCCACGAGCAGGAATGAGAGCCAACACCAGATATTACAGTGCATGGAAGCCTGAGGAGAACTGGCTCAAACAACGAAGCAAGGCAAGGAGTGCCGGCTGTCACCTTCCAACAGCGGCAGCTGCAGAACAGATTTTTCCAAAGGAAACATGTTTCAAGTTTGTATCCCTAACAGTTTAAGCAAATGAATGTATCCACTCAAGCCCAAGTAAAAAGCTCCTTTCCGTCCACTCCAGTTATTAATTATTTAAAGCCAGTTTAGAACATAGGAAATAATGTGTATTAGAAAACAGAACTAACCCTCACGCAACTTACATTTACTAAACCTCGTGTTTTATACCATGCTACACCTAGGCAATTTGAGGGCTTGGTACATATACAAACCAACTCCTTTTATAAAGGCAAAATTATTTATCTATTCAAAGAAGAAGGGAACCTGTATTTAACGATTTAATACACATTATTTCTGTCAATACTTGCATGAAATGCAGTATACTCAAGCAACTGCTTTGGTGTCTTTGGCCTCAACTGCTGTTCTAATCAAAGTTTAGTTTCTATTCTTATCCAGCTTATTTAACTATTTAGCAGAAAAAGATTTCTTTGCCTCAGGAGAAATTTAAAATGTCAATACCTATTGGCTAAAGAAAATAAAATACAGCAATCTGCTACCAGAAAACTGGGATTTGGCACTATACTTGAAATACTTTTGGTTTTCACACATTATTCTTTTCTGACTGACACATCATACTACCACTGCCATTACTTGCCAGGTATCATCAGCTGTCAGAATATGGAGTAAAAGCATTTCAGCTATTTAAATTTTAGAGCCTTGGTATATAGCTGTGTTTTTTCCTCTAGCATGTTTATAATTGTAGCTTATTGCCTTAAATATCTCTGTACCTAGCATCAACCTGTTCTGCAAGTTTTTCCTCTGGGAATTTAAGTTAGCATTTAGGGCAGTTACAGGCTTTGGTTTTGTTTTTTTTTCAGTGATTTTTCATGCTCAATAAGGTGATGCATGCTCATCACACAGTGTACCCAGGGTATAGGGCTACAAAGCTTTCAAGTTACAGTGTGAGCTGACTACTTTCTTAACTGAAAGTTCTTAGCCTCAAAAATGAATGCCTGCTGGTTGCTGAATTTGTTCTGTGCTATTGCTGTATTTTACATAAATAGCTAAAAAATTGGTGCCACTTATCAGTGTCACAGGGCTGAGGGTTGAGGCAAAGTTCATAACTCCGTGAGAGTATCACCACTAACTGCTGGAAACTCTCTGGTAATCATCCTTTTAAAGTCCAGAAATATACCAGAAATCAACCTTTATTTTTATCACATGAAAACCACAAAACGAAAAAAACACAAAACAAACTACCACCACCACCACAACAAAAAACAAGCCAGGGGAAGTTCTGCTGTGGTTTTCCTCCCTTTGACAGGCTTCCCAGGCCACAGCTTCTCATTCTCAATCGCATTGTCCTTAGGCAAGACAGTGACTTATTCCCTCTTTAAAAGCATTTCCACCGCTTGTTCCACTCACTGGCTCCGCTAACATCTCTGTAGAAGTAATGCTGGCTCCTACCAGATCAGATCCGGAATATCGAAAAGTTGATTGCAGAACAATAAAAGTATATTCATCAGAGGCCAAAACCGCACACGCACCAACTTTGAGAGTAGAAAAGCATTTGTTTTATCGCGTTTAGCCGATCTGCGCTGCTCACCGCCATGAGGGGTTTTCTTTGGGGGTTCTGTGTGCGTGTGAATATTTAGAAAAACCGCCTGCAATTTCCGATGCAAGGGAGGAACTGTTTCCAGGCTGGGTACCAGTGACCTGCCCGCTGCTCCGCGCCGGCGGGGCGATGCCCTGCGCCGCCGCCTCTGTCCAACGGGACCGCCGCTCTCCCTCAGCGCCCGCGGGAGAATCCGCGCTGCGGGGCGGGCGCCGGCGCGAGGGACGCGCCCCTCCCTCAGGGCTCGCGCTCCCTCAGGGCTCTCCCACCGCCCGCGCCCCTGCAAAGCTCGGCTCGGCGCAGCCCGGCCCGGTTCAAGCTCCGGCTCCCGGTTCCGAGCTCCGGCGGAGGAGGCACCGCGCAGGTACCGCCCCAGCCCGGCCCCAGCCCCAGCCCCCGCCGCGCTCCG